>OFHU01000264.1:0-177785 GCA_900245905.1 Lacerta viridis | reverse complement strand
AGGCATTTCGATAGGGATGGGAGGAAGAATCCATTTTAAATGGATTTATGCAGATTCAGCAGTTCAAACCTGATGGAGCTATGCTTTTCTTTATTTGATCTATTTATTAAATTTTTATCCTACCCTTCCCCCCCCCGCCCCGCCCCCAAGGCCACAGTGGCAAACAACAAGTGCTAAAAACATCTTTAAAACAATTCCAGTACAAGCCGCAGCCCTGAGCTGAGTTCCTCTGGGCTAAGCAGCTCAGGATGCCACAGATCTCTGGCTCAGTTGGGCTACGTTGAAAGAAATCTCTTGACCTGGTTCAGCTGGAGATATGCCAGCATATCTCAACCATCCCAGTGGGAGGGGGGGACCCTGTTTCAAAGGACTATACAGCTATACAGACATCCCTGTTTAGGGAAGCTTTTAATATTTGATGAATTATTGTATTTTAATATTTTGATTGAAGCCACCCAAAGTGGCTGGAGAAACCCAGCCAGATGGGTGGGGTATAAATGGCAATTTTATTTTATTTTATTAATTAATTAATTAATTATGAGTGAAGGAGGAGCCATCCAGGCAGAGAACAAGAATGCCCATCACACCCTGGGTAAACAAACGCCCATGCCTGGGGCACAAAGCAACAGCAGCCCAGGGACATTGTTGTTTACATTTAACCGAATTTTGCAGTACAGTTCCCCAAACAACCCGTGTGTACAAAAATGCATGCTTTAGGTAAATGTGTGCATAAAAATAAATATATTTGTGAAGAGAGCATGCGAAAATGCATTACATTAGGAGAAATCACTTGCTAATATCAGTCAAAACTGCATATAAAATGAGTTTCTATTCACACTAAATTTTCATTGGGTTTTTTTTAAAAAAAATCACGAATCACTGCAGAAATGTGTAGAATCAGATTTAAGATTGGAAACTGAAATAGACAGATTCTTCCATCCCTAACACACTTTTTTGTTTTTTTTTCATACTGTCACCTTTAGACATGTTGTCATATGAATTTTTTAAAGGAAAGATAAGATTAAGAAACAACCTTTCTCAATGACAACAAAATTGCCTAGGTGTGAGGAAAAAGGGGAACGATACAAGAGTATAAGAGAACATAGGAAGGATGGCCTTTCTCACTCTGACGAATTCAACGAAATATGCCTAGGTGCGACTAGTCATGTTATGATATTCAGGCCAATGAAGTACTGCTGGTACGTAGTGGCTCTCAAGTGTTGAGCAGCTGTATTACGTTTGATTCGGATTTATCCAGCTCTCGAGCGTACGCATGCTCTGCGTTTTCCATGTTATCTGGTGCGAAAAGAGAGAATTCTCTCTGCAGACACCATATGAGTCCCTGTGAATCAACAAGCAGAGGTATCTCATGACGGTCCTAATGCTGCATGATCAATGAAAGCTCTAAAGCTTCTATCATCACAAGGCTCTAAAAATTAGATTTCACCTGTTTTAGGAGGCTTAGACATCTCCCTGCAAAACAGAATCATCTGAGTAAAGCGCTTCCTCCCACAGGACTTATGTCTGCTACATAGTAAATCTTATGCGAAGTTTCACTCGCCATGCTTGAGTGATGTTGGTAATGGAAGAATGAATGAATGATGAATAAACCTAGGGAGACTGGGAGGTAAAAGCTGTGTGCAGACAGTGACACAAAATGCAATTCTAATTCGTGAGGTTGGTCCGTCTTACGCTCGCGCACAATAGAGTATGCGACAAGATTGAAAAAGGTTTCTGGCCTTGTGTAGTCATTGGATGTGGGTGGAGGAGACTACACTCAGGTCAATCAAAACGTGGGAATGCCATACAGACTGGGAGTGTAGAAACTCTGTGTAGACTATATACAATAGTGGTGAAGAACCGATCGCCTTTGACAAGTTCGTGTCCTGGGCTTATGGGCGACATAGAAGATCCTTCTTGTGAAGACACCATCTGGCAGTAGAGGATGTTTTGCGGCAGACCCCATCTGTGAAGGTGCGCATTTGGTGTTTCAAGTGCTGGGTGTGACTGCTTAGTGGGTTCTTAGTATCAGAGAGATAAGCGAATCTCTCCGAGACTAAATTGATAGCGAGAGCGAATGACCAAAAGAAACTAACGACGATCAGCTTGGAAGAGCCCTGCTAGATCAGGCCAAAGACCCATCTGGTTTAGCATTGTGTCTCGCAGTGGCCGACCAGATACCTGTGGGGAAGCCCACAAGCAAGACCTGAATGCAGCAGTACACTCTCTCCTGCTATATTCCCAGCAGCTACAATGGAGATAAGATAGCCATTATCACTAGTAGCCACTGATACCATTATTCTCTGTGAATTTGTCTCATCTTACCAAGCTGCACCACTCTTGACACTTTCTTTACAATTTGTTGCCCCAACCCTCTTTCCTCACAGTGCAATGTTGTGCTTTACTACTCAATGATTCTGTTCGAATGGGCACCCAAGCTCAAATGTGTGCATATAGGAGTCTATCACTTTACTCTTATACATATCTATTCGAAACAGGTGCTTATTATGCGCCAACACCAGGTTAAATGACTAGAGCTAGGTCAAAGGAGAAACGAGACGAGCGCTAATTTAACAACTGTCAGACAAATAGCATCAGTATTTAAGCGTGATAAAAATACACTAATTTAATGTTGTTGTCTTGGGCCGAGTATTGATTCCTTTTTATAACGCGTGTTCGACTCTCGTGATAACCCGACGAGTGTTCTCTCGAGGTTGCAGTCGTCTCCGCTCACCCCCACCTTCACCCAAATACTCTTGTACTTAGTTCAACAAAAGCAACACAAATTTACAAACAACAGTAAAAGTGTTTCAACTGGATTGGATTGGCGATTGAGACAACCCTTTTGAGTATAAGCCACTGCTTGAATAGTCCAAGACCCTTACAACAATGCACCCTAGACAAATCATAAATCATAGAACAGAATCATAAACAGAATCGTAGAATTATAGAGGGCCATCCAGTCTAGTCCCCTGAAGTGCAAGAATCTTTTTGTCAGACATGTTACTTAAACCCACAACCCTGAGATTTAATTTTTCATGCTCTACCAACTGAGCTATCCACAGGCTTTGTGCCCCCTTGATACAGTAACTTTTTGGTGCTTGTATGGACTGTCAGCAAATGTGAGCACTGAGCTGCTGCAAGGCCCATGTAAACAGTAACCCTGTTGCATTCAAAATTAAAAAAAATTCCTTCCAGTAGCACCTTAGAGACCAACTAAATTTGTTATTGGTATGAGCTTTCTAGAAGTGTGCATGCACAACTTTTTATAAATTGTGCTTAGTATGTGTATTTGATTCGCTTGTCCTGTGTTACTGAAAATAGAAAGCGTTGTGTGACAGACTCGCAACAACACAAGAGCTGTGGCGACAGCGCGGAAATAACACATAACACCTTTAGAAAGCTTCGTTAAGTTGGGTGTTGGCGTACCCTACGAAGGTTTTTGTGTTTAGTTTATTATTTTTGTTTATTACGAACCCTATATACACTCACGAGCCAACGACAACCCAAAACACAGACTACCATCAACTGTAACCTGTTGCATTATTCAGTGGCAGTTCAACTTTACATTTAGCGATATATACTATTAGAGACCACAAGCCAAATTTAAACATATTTAGCCCCTTTAAAAAACAAAACACAGGTCACCACACTTTCAGAGGTAGTGCCAATTAAAAGTGGTTTAAAACAACTTGGTCACACCTCAGGTGACAAAGTCCAGAGTAAAGAGAAAGCTAGAGTGAAGGAAAGGCATGCCACAACCTAGGGGCTGCCACAGAGGAGGCCTTCCCCTGAGCCACGGCCACCCTGAGCTGAGCATAGCAGAACTACCAAGAGGGTCCTCTCTGACAACATGAACACTTGCAGGGAAGGAGGCAGTCAACTCTCAGAAAACCTCACCATTGTCTTTTCTGAAAACCAAGCAATGCCTTTAGACTCCCTTAGTGGACTTCCCTCTGAGATGCGGCACCTTTCAAATATGTAATACATTTGTTAAGCTGTGGACCAGAGTCTAGTTCCTCAGATGCGTAGACGTTGTCAGATATATTATACGAATAGGCCTAGAGAGAGAAAATGTGAGCAGTGAAGTCAGAGGGATATGAAATGCAGACTCTGAAAATTGCATATAATGGAAACTATATGCCTAGCAATGTTGACAACACTGGGCCACAGGTTCCCCATCCCTGACAGAAATGTCAGAACTGTTTTTCAGCCCCCTGTCATCTCTTCCCCATAGATCCCATTGTGTGAATCTGGAACCAACACCGCTGGTTTGTTTTGCACTCTGAAAAGATGGCCATCAGTTTCTCAACTTTGCTATCTCTTTGAAGCCGTGTGGACCCAAACAGAGAGCTGTTCTGCCTGAATCTTGCCTTGAAGCAACTGAGCCTAGAGCCACTGTGCATAATAATAATAATAATAATAATAATAATAATAATAATAATAATAATAATTTTTTATTTATACCCACCCTTCGCAGCCAAAAACCAGGCTCAGGGCAGCTAACACTAATTAAAATCACAGCAAAAACATAAAAACAATTTAAAATACAGAATAAATACAAATTCAAAATTAAAACTGCAGTCTCATTTTCAAATAGCTCACCAATAAAAGAATGAGCATATGTATCAAACAGAAACCAACCCATAAGAAACAACGCCTAGCTTACCATTGCTGCTGGCCACAATCTGTTAAGAGTGGATTTTTGGGAAGGGTGACTGTGAGATCATCGTCTTCTACATCCAAGCCCAGTATCATGTATCTGTGGCTATCCAACACTCTAACCACTACACCAAACAGGCTCCAGGGGATATGTACACTGCAAGCCACACGTTAGTACAGGAGGTGCAAATCAGGTCAGTTGGAAATCAACTGGTGCATCCCTGTTTGGCACACAACCCTTTCTGTCCTGCTTTCCCTCTCCAAGTCTCTTTCACCAGAAGATTCAGCCAAACCGTGTTCACATTCATGCTTCAAAGTGCCTATCGTCTTCTACTGGCTCACAATTTTATTTTACAAGAACAGTTTCTTAACTGAAGGCATTTTCTTCAGGTTTTTGAATCTTAGGTCTCGACACACATTTCAGTTTAATGCAGGAAGTGACACAGATATGTTAAACAACATGGGGAAGCACAACTATACCTGTCACCGCAGCCATCAAGGGACCAGTCTCTTAAGAATCACTTTTAAAAGTAGCAATGATGTAGTTGTAATCTTCACCACAGGCCATAGGGAGACTGCTGACATATCGCAAGAATCAATTAGATAAACAGAAGACACTTCCTCTGGGCTGACATAGTAAAATAGATTCCTGCCTTATTAATATGTTTGTGCCCCCTCCCGAAAAAGAGGGTAATTTTACAGAAGAGAATGACAGATTCTTCAGAACAAGTTCGTTCATTCAGAATAAGCTCCTGCTGTTTTATCATCAAGGCAGCCAACTTCTGAAGTCTTCACTGATCCTCACTGCATTCAGCTGTCTCTCTGGCTATTGGTCAGGAGCTTCAATGGACCTCACCTACCACACACAGCCAATGAACAAGTTTACACCTGCATGGCTATCACTTGACTGGGCAACACCTGAAGACTTGCAACCAGGTGTAGACACTTTGTCTGCATTGATGAGTCTTGTGCTTGAGTTGTCATTGGACCATAGTAAAGGTCCGCTCTTAAAACTGTGATTTCACATAGCCAAAAAGTGTGAAATTTAGTTATTCTCTATTCACGGAATGCTAGAGTTTGAAGTGGACCCCCAAGGGTCATCTAGTCCAACCCGCGCAAGGCAGGACGCTCAGCTAGAATCATACACGACAGGTGGCCATCCAGCCTCTGCTTAAAAACCCTCAAGGAAAGGACAGCCCAGGTGGGGAGAGGGGCTGTTGCCCTCAGGTCCTGATCGTGGGCTTCTCCCCATGGGGACATTTTGCTGGTCACCGTAAGGTCAGGACACTGGAATAGATGGGCCTGATCCTGCAGGGCTCTTATTCAGCTGTAAAAAGATCCCCCCCCCCCATGGTTAATGTTTTCCTCTCTATAAGCCACCCGGCTTGCCCAGCTTTCCCAAAGGAGTGGAAGATTTCTGGATGCTAACAGGTAAGGCTTTGCGGAGATGTGAAGTGGCTACAGAAAAACCATTTCTCTTCCCCAACACTCTGTGTGTGTGTGTGTGTGTGAGAGAGAGAGAGAGAGAGCGCACACACACACATTAGGTAAATAGATAGTATCAGGTGTCAAACACAAGGATAATGTGCTAGATCTTTGGTATAAAACCGTGGTTCCCATCGTGGGGAGGCAATTTTATTTTAAAGGGGGGCAATTTGAGAAGTGAGCAGTGAATTTTTTTGCATATTTCTTATGGTTCTAGGGGCCTCATACAGGTATGCAGTATATAAATACATATTGTGACATACACAAGCAATATGGATGCCATGTTCTTTGGGAGCTTGTTTAGACCAAGTTTATGGCCTTTTCTTCCTCCACGTGAGTAGGAGTTCTCTTTTTGAATAATAATAATTTTGCCCGGGGGGCACGATTTTAGAGACGCTTAGGTGAGGAATGGCCAAAATAAGGTTGGGAACCACTGGTAATGAAACAAAGGTCTTACAGCGAAGGTGAGCAAAGCAGAGATGGAGGTTTGCGGTCAGAACCTAGGCTAGGGGGAGGGCGCTGGGTACTGATCCTGCACCTCCATCAGAGTGGAGGTTTGCGGTCAGAACCTAGGCTAGGGGGAGGGCGCTGGGTACTGATCCTGCACCTCCCCCCACAGCTCGGCGGCGTCAAGCCCTTTCCACCACATGCCCGCTCCCATGACGTCAAGGTACCAGCGTCGCCTGTGGCGCTACGTCGATTCCAGCCGCCGCCGCAAGCTGCGCAGGCTACTGCAGCACCACGGGGAAGCCTTGGACCTGGGCGAGGCGGCTGGGCGCAAGCTCCGAACGCCCCTTCACCGGTGCTGTGCCCGGCAGGACCACAAAACCGCCATCCTCTTGCTGAAGCACGGAGCGGACCCTTCTGTTCCGGACCGGCGTGGGGACACAGCTCTGCATGTGGCTGCCCGACAGGTGGCCCGCAAGGGAGGCACGGGTGAGGCTTCGAGTAGCTCCTTGGTCAGCTTATGGACACGCTAAGTCCTTTGCACATGGGAGTCTGTGACTGCTGTGGGTGGAGGAGATGGAATATGGAAGGGTGGAGGTGGAAGGGATCTCTATGGTTGTCCGGGCCAACTCCCTGACAGGGCAGGAAATCTACTGCCACAGCATCCCTGATTGGTTGGATAATAGCGTCCCTGATAGGTAGGACTACGGCATCCTTGGCAGCCTGTAGAATATTAATCAGCCTTATAAAACTTATAACACTTAAGGACGGTTTAAAACACGCGCACACACACACACGCTAAACAACACCCACACATGTTAAAACCTTGCTGTGAGGATAAATTGGGGAGGAAAACTGTGTGCTCCACCTTGAATTATTTGTGGAAAGGTGGGCTATAAAATTTGTGTATTTATCTCTCTCTCTTTCTGTCTATCTATCTATCTATCTATCTATCTATCTACCTATCTATCTATATATATACACACACGCATGGGCGTAGCCGGAGGGGACAGGGAGGGGCAGCTGCCCTCCAATCAATAAAAATACATAGCTAACTGAGGTCCCCCCCCAAAAAAATATCCTGGCTACGCCTATGTATACAGTGGTATCTCGGGCTACAAACACCTCGGGTTACAAACACTTCAGGTTAACCCTCTGCTAACCCGAAAATAGTACCTCGGGTTAAGAACTTTGCTTCAGATAAGGACAGAAATTAACACATTTCCCCATTAAGAACGGACCTCACAAAAAGTTCGTTAAGAACGGATAAAAAGGAACAAAGCAAGTGACTCCAGCCAACATGACCAACAGGGAAGGTAGGAATTGGGGGGGATCTAGTAACACCTGAAGGGACTCTGGTTCCCCATCCCTGTCCTAGACTTAATTTATCATTTTTTCTAGAAATATGTGCTTTGATGTAGAGTTAATTGTAATACTGCTGCTTGAACTATAGGTGGTGCTGTGTCCAACTGAGGCAGTGAGTCATGCTGCTGTTCTGGATTGTTCTACTACACTAAGGCTGTTCTTCTGTTAAGCAACCATTTTGGCCTGGTTTCTTCACATTCCAGAAATGCTTCATGTTCAGATCTTGAGATTCATGCTGATGCTGTGCCATGTGCTTCAGAGCCAATGAAAGTGGTTGCGTGGGGTGGTGGTACAGTCCTCCACATGACAGCACCACCTCAGAAAGTATACGTGTGTGTTTCTTGTTTAAAAGGAAGTCCACCTAACAATCTCTCTGAATCGGGAACACTTTTGTCTAAGACAAAAGGCTCCTCGCTTTCTTTATGCTTTTCACACGCAGAACATTTCCGGCACAGCAGTGCTTTCCAACAGGAACGTTTCAGTTTCGCTGCTCGGAAACCGCTGACCTTATAACCATAACTTTTTTCAGGAGGCAGGAGAGGTCTGAGGAGGAGAGGCAGAGGGTGACGAGGGAGGGCGAAGAGAAATGCGCCGCAAACTCCTGGGAGGACGGGAGGAGAGTACCAGGAAGGGCTGGTAGCGAAGGAGTCAAGCCTTCAGATGAGAGTTGTAGAGAGCCAGTGTAGTGGTTAGAGTGTTGAACCACGCCCCCTCAACATAACCTACCGCGTCCGGGGGGGGAAGGATAAGGTTGAGTTTCAGATGCTCGCTGACCAGACTGGACGCTGATACCTTCCATAACTTTTTTTGCAGTGCTCTCAGGAGGCGTCTGAGGAAGAGGAGGCAGAGGGTGACGCAGAGAGGGAGTGGCGCCGCAAACTCCTCGGTGAATGGGAGGACGAGTACCAGGAGTTGGGCTGGCAATACGAAGGTGAAGCTTAGCCTCTCAGAGTCAAAAGTTCTATGAGAGCCAGTGTAGTGGTTAGAGTGTTGAACTACGCCCCGGGAGACCTGAGTTCAAATCCACCGCCCCTCAACATAACCTACCCCGCAGAGCTTCTGTAAGGATTAAATGGGGAGGTAAAGGTAAAGGTAAAGGGACCCATGACCATTGGGTCCAGTCGCGGATGACTCTGGGGTTGCAGCGCTCATCTCGCTTTATTGGCCGAGGGAGCCAGCGTACAGCTTCCGGGTCATGTGGCCAGCATGACTAAGCCGCTTCTGGTGAACCAGAGCAGTGCACGGAAACGCCCCCACCGGAGCGGTACCTATTTATCTACTTGCACTTTGACGTGCTTTCGAACTGCTAGGTTGGCAGGAGCAGGGACCGAGCAACAGGAGCTCACCCCATCATGGGGATTCGAACTGCCGACCTTCTGATCGGCAAGCTCTAGGCTCTGTGGTTTAACCCACAGCACCACTTTTATCTGAGAATTGTCATCCTAGAAACTTAAATAACAATAGTTCTCTTCCTTCTCCTTGGTTCTTGTTATGAGGAATCCGATGATGTGTCTGGCCATTTGCCGTCCGAGTGCCATGTTCAGTTCGGTGTATAATGGGTGAGATGATCATTTAAGTTGTATTCTCAAATTCCTCTTGCCTTTTCACCCTTCCCAGAGGATTTCTACACCACTGGCCCAGACACGGAAACCTACGAGGACTGGGTTGACCGCATCGCTCGAGAATACAGGCAGAGGCGCAGCCGGGAAGGGGAACGCCTTCGCCAGAGGCCTAAAGCGGAACCACAGAAGCCTCCGCCTAAGTTGGGGAGCCTCCGTGAAGAGGAACACCTGCTCTACGAAAAGCGGGCCCGAGCCAAGGAAAAGGAACTGAGGGAAGCAAAGAGGCTGCGCTATGAGGAAGGCTGCAGCCAGGTCTTCTCCGCCGACGGTTCGCGCCTTTTGAGATACGTGGACATTCCCTGGCCATGCCCGGCTGGGACGCCAGAGGAGATGGCCGCTGTGGCGCTCCATGGCATGGAGCCCTCCGACAGAGCGGCTTACCGGCGCTTCCTGCGGCGCCAGCAGGCCCTCTGGCACCCGGACAAGTTTGCCCAACGCTGCGGTGCGCGCTTGGCAGAACAGGATCGCCGCCGGATATTGGACACTGTCACGGCGCTGTCCCAAGCATTCAACCGGCTAGCAGAAGCTTGCAAATAACTCTCTATCTCTCTCTCTCTCCTTGGCTGTCTGTGAATAAAGGTGTGTGTGTTTTTTGCCTTTTTCAAGAGGACGGAATCGTGCTGGATTGTGTTATGGGCAGAAAGGGCTTCTTGCCTTTTTTGTCCACCCCGTTCAAGATGTAAAATGAAGTGGTTTCTCGGCGAGCCTCTTGGGGGTCTTTCCAGAGAAGCACAGAGATAAGTGGATGTGTTGGGCCTTTTCTGTCTTGAAAGGAACCCCCTTTGGAGACCAAAGCTAGTTAAGAATTTATTCAAACCAGCCTTTGCCCACTTGGCACCCTCTGGATATTTTGGAGTTGCAGTCCAGAACATCTGGAGGGTGCCAGGTTGGCAAAGGCTGGTTTTCAATACATTTTCATGCCCTCTTTGTTTCTTTGCAGGGATAATAATGTCAGTTTATGGATTTGTCATAGCAAATACAACCCTACAGACTAAGAAAAAAAAGTTGAAACAGAGCAGCCAAAACAACAGTACAGACTGTTGTGTTCTGCTTGTGTGCGGCGCTGGGAAATAATTAAAATAATTCTAATTCAGACCCAGAAATGGCAGGAGAAAGCTAAGGAGTCCTTGTGACTCATGAGGAAACCCTTCCCGAAGCCCGAATACAACATCGGTGAGGGCGGCAGAAGCCCCTAAGAGACCAGAGGCACAGCGCGGCCTTGTTTATGCTACTCATCCTCTCCAGAACTTCAGTTCTAGTTACTGATATTTTAGGATACAGTATTTTGGGCAAGGATTGAAGAGAGAGAGAACAGCAGAGGAGGTGTTTAAAGGGGGTTTAGGGGGCGCTCCCTACTTTACGAGATTTCACTTAAGCGCACGTGGGCCCAGAACGTAACCCCACCACATGACTGGGGAGTCGCCTTTATCACACTCACAGCTGTACCAATCGCCATTGCATTTCCATCCCAAAATGCTCACATTAGTCTTTAAAGCCCTAAGTGACTAGGGGCCCCCAAATATATGAAAGGGTGCATCCATCCATACAGACCATCTCAAGATAAGCAGAGGAGGGCCTCTTGGTAGTTTTGCTGCCTGCAGAAGTTCAGGGGGGGTGGGTGGGTGGCCCAGGACAGGGCCTTCTCTGTGGCAGCCCCCAAGCGGTGGAATTCCCTTCCCACAGAGGTGTGTCCAGCACCTTCATTACGCAGCGTTCATTGCATGCTGGAAGACACATTTCCCTCCTGCCTTTGATAGCTAAGAGGCTAGGGTTGCCATACATCTGGGTTTTCCCGGAAATAAAGGTAAAAAGGTAAAGGACCCCTGGACGTTTAAGTCCAGTCAAAGGGGTTGCAGCATTCCTCTTGCTTTTCAGGCCGAGGGGGCCGGTGTTTGTCCACAGACACCTTTCCAGGTCATGTGGCTAGCATGACTAAACCGCTACTGGCGCACAGAGAACGGTGGTGAGTGCCAGAGCACTTGGAAATGCTGTTTACCTTCCCGCCGCAGTGGTACCTATTTATCTACTTGCACTGCCGTGCTTTCGAACTGCTAGGTTGGTATGAGCTGGGACAGAGCAACGGAAGCTCACCCCATCATGGGGATTCAAACCGTCAACCCAAGCCCAAGTGGCTCAGTGGTTTAGACCACAGCGCCAGCCGCGTCCCTTTCCCTGGAAATATGGGCGTATGGCAACCCATGTCGGCAGCGTCGAATTTGGCAAAATTCATTAAAAATAGATTTTACAAGAACAGCTCAACAACTATGCCAAAAAAGGTGTCTAGATCTTCACTTTTTTGAAATGGCAACCCTATAAGAGGCATATTTTTATTTTTTTTAATATTAATTTTTATTAGTTTTCCAAATTTTGAACAAATCCATCCAAATTATTTAAATTTAATACACCCCCCCCCCAAAATAATTAGGTTTCCCACTCCCGTTACAAACATATGTTCGTTACATTCCTGATGTTACTGCTTCATTCTTCTTTAATCATATTTTTAGAACCCACTCTAGTCTTGTGCAGCTTGACATCTTTCGGATAAAGAAAGGAGGACTCCCCCACCTCCCCAGCCCTTGAATTTCAGAGCTGGGACAGCATCTCATAAGCAAAGTTTCCAAAGCTGAAAATCCCTCTCCCCAGTTTCTGATGGGGGTGCCTGGATCCTAATGTGAAGATCTGAATAACTGGGCAGACTCATGGGGGAGAATCGGTGCTTTGGAGACATGTGTCATTTAGTCCAGCATTATGTTCTCACAGGGGCCAATGAGATGCCTGTTGGAAACGCTCAAGCAGGACCTGAGTTCGAGAGCACCCTCCCTGTGGTTTCCAGAAGATACCAAGGTCTTAAGCGGCAGAGAGCAGGGACGGGGGAATTTGTAAGCTGCCAGACGTTGTCGGACTACAGTTCCCATCACTTTCAACCGTTGGTTGTGCTGGTGGGAGCCGGAGTCCCGCCTCATCTGACTTGTGACTGGTTTCCTCATCGCTGCCGAAGAGTAGCACCAGTAAGTCGCACTTCTGCTCAGGCTGCGTTGGAAGAAATGACTGCAGGAAAATCCCCGGTTCTCGAAATTCTCCACAATGTGCAGGCCGTTGCTTTTAAAAAGTGAAGGGCTCTGCCTCCAGCCACCTGCAGGGTAAGACGGCTTCAACAGTACTGCAGCAAAATATTGCAACATGGAGCGCTGTTTGTAAAGTAGCCCAGATTTTCCCATTCCATCCCCTACTTGTTCCATTTATTAGTTGGTTCACACACACACCCGCCACATCCCATGCCTACTGAGTACACTCTGTTCTCTTTGGTCTGTTTGGATTTTCTCTCTCCCCGTAGGGTTTCCCCCTAAATATTTGTTGTACTTTTGGAAACCTCGGGGTTCCCCCTGCTACCTATTCTACACGAATGGTGCCATTTTTACTACATTAGCTGAAGTACAAAAATAAATTTTGCCTCGTTTCTGAACCTTTTCAGACTCTACAATATCTTTTTTTTAAAAAAAATCAAAATCATTTTTACATGATTTTACAATATAGAATTATAAAGAATTTTTTAAAGATACATATCCATATATAGTCATACCTTGCATTACAGACGCTTCAGGTTGTGCGTTTTCGGGTTGCACACCGCGCCGAACCTGGAAGTACCGGAACAGGTTACTTTTGGGTTTCGGCACTTTGCGCATGCATAGAAGCACTAAATCGCGACCCACGTGTGCGCAGGCGAGGCGCTCCAGGTTGCGAACGCTGCGGGTTGCGAACATGCCTCCCATACGGATCATGTTCACAACCCGAGCGTCCACTGTACAGAGATTTTTAGAATCTCAGGACTTCCCCCAAACTCTTCTTCGAACTCTAATTATTGTATCAATCCATATTTTCCATGATAATTGTTACACTACAAGTGAAATCAAAATCCTGCCAATGTTTCCATCGGCTTACTTACAGTGGTCTCTTAAATAACTTACACATTTTTCTCATTCTTTTGTAAAAAATAAATAAATTGTCCCCTTGGTTCCTGAGATTTCCAGTCAGCGTTGCCATTTTGGCATAGTCCATCAGCTTGGTTTGCCATTCTTCTATGATAGGAACATTGTCTTCTTTCTATCTCTGGGCTAGTAGCTTCCAAGCTGCTGTTGTCCCATACATAAAAAGTCTTTTTTTGGTCTTTTGGGATAGCTTCTCAATTTGTATTGTATTATTTTATGTACTGTGGCTTGCCGTTGTTTTGTTGATTAGTTTAGAAATTATTTATTGTAACTGCTGAGTGGATTTCTGTTTAACTTCTATATGTTGATATTATTATTGTTATTATTATTATTATTATTTACTACTCTAATAATTGTTGAGTGTTACTTTTTGATGTAGGTTGCGTATTTTAAAGTTTTGTTTTATGATCATATTTTTGTATTGCATTTGATTGTTATAAGATGTACATTTATTTGGTTTCTTCAGCTCGTAAACTGCCTTGAGATAGAAAGACAGTATACAAATTTAAAAAATAAAAATAGCGGTACCTGTAACTCCTAGTAAAAAGGCTTCTGGTTTTTTTTTTAACAAAGGTTTTTTAAAACATTTTTTTTCATTTCATTATATATCATCTCCCAGTAAGCTTTTACCACCTTACAATATCCTTTTTGAGGCGACCAGAACTGAACAGTGGTACCTCTGGTTACGTACTTAATTGGTTCTGCAGGTGCGTTCTTAACCTGAAACTGTTCTTAACCTGAAGCACCACTTTAGCTAATGGGACCTCCCGCTGCCGCTGCGCCACCAGAGCACAATTTCTGTTCTTATCCTGAAGCAAAGTTCTTAACCTGAAGCGTTATTTCTGGGTTAGCAGAGTATGTAACCTGAAGCGTATGTAACCTGAGGTACCACTGTACATGGTATTCCAAGTGTGGTCATAACCACACTAGGCTCCAGGTTGGCTGCTATGAGAACAGGATGTTTGACTAGGCAGGCCTTTGGTCTGTTCCAGCACAGCTCTTCTTATATTCTTAACAGCTCACTTACTCGGTAGCTGATCAGCTGCATACCGTCCAACCAGGGCCAGATTTACCGTATTTTTCACTCCATAAGATGCACTTTTTTCCTCCTAAAAACTAAGGGGAAATATCTGTGTGTCTTATGGAGTGCATGGTGGACCCTGGAGCCGAATTGCCCAGGGGCCAAAAGAGGATCATGCTTTTTATTTTACAAAGAGAAAAGGGGGTGTTGAAAGGACCCCGCTCAGCAGCTGATCAGCAAGAGATCGGGAGAGAGATAAGAGTCCCGGCTCCCTTTCAGCCCCGCCCTCCTTTGTTGAATGTGCTGCAGAGGGAGGTTGTTTGTTTCCCCAGCGACATGTGACTGGCTGATTAGATTATCTGTCTGGAAACTGTAGAAAAGGCTCCCTTTCCTTTAGAAGCTGCAGAAATGTGAGTTGAACCCCATAAAAACGGGGCTTTTCCTCTTTGCTTTTCCCCCTTTGCAAAAGGAGCTTTGCTTTTCCCCCTTTGCAAAAAAAGCTGCAAAACTTTTAGCTGATCCTCAAAAAACCAGGGCTTTTCCCTTTGCAAAAAAAGCTGCAAAACTTTTAGCTGATCCTCAAAAAACCAGGGCTTTTCCCTTTGCAAAAAAAGCTGCAAAACTTTTAGCTGATCCTCAAAAAAACCAGGGCTTTTCCCTTTGCAAAAAAAGCTGCAAAACTTTTAGCTGATCCTCAAAAAAACAGGGCTTTTCCCTTTGCAAAAAAAGCTGCAAAACTTTTAGCTGATCCTCAAAAAAACAGGGCTTTTTCCCTTTGCAAAAAAAGCTGCAAAACTTTTAGCTGATCCTCAAAAAAACAGGGCTTGTTTTCTTGTTTCCTCCTCTAAAAACGAGGTGCGCCCTATGGTCCGGTGCGCCCTATGGAGCGAAAAATATGGTAGGTTTGATGAGGCCCTAAGCTACTGAAGGTAATGGGGCCCTTTATATGTCCAGCTGTCCTTTGTCAACAACAAATTGTCACTGTTTTTTGTGTTGAATATATGCTATATGGTAATTTATGGACCTAATAGGTATCTAAAGCCATTTGCACATGTTGCCATGCAACCAGTCCATGCAGAATGTAGGCACCCTATATATAGAAATGAGCAAACCAGTGATATTTTAGGGAGCAGGCTAGCAGGCGGGGCCCATGACTTACATCCATAGGAGCCTACACAACACAAAACACTGTTGCTGTATGTAGGTTTTATTTGTTTTTATCTTATATTTTGGAAATGTACATCCAGGTTTTTTTCCCTTTAATTTTTTTTGGGGCCCCCCAAGAGAGTGGGGCCCTAAGCTATAGATTGTTTAGCTTATACATAAATCCAGCACTGCTTCCAACTTTTGGAGACCCAAACCCGGGGCGTGCGTCATCTGGGACACACTCCTAGGCAAGTCACCTTGCTCGCACCTCGCTCTCACCTTGAGGAAAGATCTCGCAGCCCCGAAAAAAGCGTGGGCTAGAGCGTAGCTTGAGATCGTGGAACCCAAAATGGCCGCCATGATCTCGGATGAAAAAAATGGTGTGCCCTGTTTTCTCAGGGAACACCTGTGCAATGCAGGATGGAGACCAAACAGCTCTTGTTTGTTCTCTGATATCGGGTTTCCAAAGTAAGGAAGCACCTGTCTCCAGCTCAGCCCCCCAGGAGGACAGGATGTTTCCGTGCCTATGCCTCAATTTGAAATTCAAATCTTCTTCCAAGGGCTGTACATTTCCAAATTCTTCAGGAGTTGGCATCTCCGACTCTTTCGCATAATATTGTGGACAAGGCTGTTGCCTCAGGTGGAATTCTTACCAAAACTAGGTCCTCCTCTTTGTCATTCAGACACACTTAAGCCTGAAGTCTCCCAAGAAAAGTCATAATTTCCCAGAAGTTGATGTTTGCAGCCTAGCACCTCGGCTCTTGTTGGGCGTTTTGGAACCTGCCTGGGGTTCGAAGAAACCCCTTTTGCGTCGCTATGAAGCTTTTCTTGGCAGCTATCCTTCAAGGGGGTAAGTGAAGTTTTGCCCGCTAAAAGTATTTGCAACGAATAGTCCCAGAATTGATTCTGAACTAAATCTATTCGTCTTTATTTTATAAAATAAATAAAAAAAAATAGGGGAATTAATGCATTAATACAGTGGTACCTCAGGTTACAGACGCTTCAGGTTACAGACACTTCAGGTTACATACTCCGCTAACCCAGAAATAACGCTTCAGGTTAAGAACTTTGCTTCAGGATAAGAACAGAAATCGTGCTCTGGCGGCGCAGCAGCAGCGGGAGGCCCCATTAGCTAAAGTGGTGCTTCAGGTTAAGAACAGTTTCAGGTTAAGAACGGACCTCCAGAACAAATTAAGTTCTTAACCCGAGGTACCACTGTAGTCTCATCCTGTGCATGTGTACTCAGAAGTAAGTTCCACTGAAAGGCTTCTGCACCTTTCGTAGTTGTGTAGAAGAGAGGATTTTAGGAGGCATAGTTCTCACGCCAATTCCTTTAAATGGGACTTACTCCCAAGTAAGTACTGTATTTTTCGGTCCATAAGGCGCTCCGGACCACAAGACGCACCTGTTTTTTTAAAGGGAAAAACCTCTCCCCATGTCCCTTTAAAGCAAGCGGGGATGAGCCTTCTTTTGGCAACAGTGCGCAGGGCGCAGGGTGGTAGAGAAAGCAGCAGCATCCCCGCTGTTTTCTCCACCACCCTGTGCCTTGCACCGATCCCAAAAGCCTGCTTTTGGGATCGGCTGGTAGCAGTGGCGTAGCTAGGCTGCCCACCTGGTTGTTCAGGGACACAGTTATCCCATTCAGGACCAAGGAGTCCCCCTCACCCGCCCGTCCCCTGTCCCCCAAAAACAGTACTTCTGTCTTGTCAGGATTCAGCCTCAATCTGTTAGCCGCCATCCATCCTCCAACCACCTCCAGGCCTTTGCATCAGGTGTGGGGAAATGTGGATGTTGCTGGGCTACAGCTCCCACCAACCCTGACCACTGGCCATGCTGCCTGGGGGCTGATGGGAGTTGTAGTCCAACAACATGGAGAGAACCACACAGCTTTACAGAGCTTATTTATTGCTCCTGTCATTTTGGAGTAGGGTGTGCGCGTGTTCATGAAGAAGCAGTGGTGCTCGAACCAGGCCTGGAAAACATGAGCGTTGAATCCGTACTTTCTAGGTTGTCTGGAGTCCAGTCGCCATCTCTCACCCTGCCTCAGAGGGGTTGCTGAAAGGTTAAAATGGAACAATCCTGGCGTTCAGAGAGCCAGTGTGGTGTACCGGTTGGAGTGGGAGAGCAGGGTTCAAATCCCCACTCAGCCATGAGGCTCATGGGGTTCTGGCCTTGGAGTTAGTCACTGAATCTCAGCCTAACCTACCTCACAGGGTTGTTGTGAGGATTTTTTCCTAAAAAATCCCAGCGCTTACTTCCCAAAGCGCCTCAGAACAACGACAGCTTAACGTGATAAATCATTACGATTTCCAGTCATGAAGTTTGGACACAGTAAGCCAGGGCTTGGAACCACAGAACTGTGGGGTTGGCGAAGACCCCATGGCTCATCTAGTCCTTTCGATACCGGATATATTTGGGTGCCTTTTCTCTTTGTTCTTTCTCCACACAGTCGCCATGGCATCGCTCCTGTCCTCAGACCGCGAATACTTCCTCATCCAGGACCCGCAAACCATGCTCGGTGCCCATTGCTACTGCCTTCGACAGGGCAGCCGGCTGGCAGGTTTCCGGGACGACAGGGATATGGAGCAGGCTGCCTCCCTCTGCCCCAATTGCTCGTTTTGGATCGGGCTGTACCGCCAAGGCCTCTCCTGGGTCTGGCTTAATGGTGACCCCTATAAGTTTACGCAGTGGAGCCCAGCGCCCAGAACTTCAGAGAGCTGTGCGGTTATGAACAAGAGCCTGTGGTATCAAGAGAAATGCCTCCAGAAACATCCTTTCGTGTGCTGCAAAGGTGAGTGACGAGTGACAACGCAAAAACACCCCTGTTTTGGCTACGTCGCTGGAAAAGCTCAGCACCTAAATCCACACCACACGTTCAAAGAACGTTTGACACACATTTAAAGAACACGACACACACACCCCCATTCAGAATAACGGGAGATGTAATTTGTTTAAGGGTGCTGGATTTTCTGAGGGGGGGGGAAACTACAGTTCCCAGTAATAAGAGAAGCAAAGCACGGTTAAATAATCGCTTCGAAAAAGGGTCTCCTATATTCTGCCTTTCAGGGCCTGCAGGTGCACTTCCTTTTCTTCTCCAACTCCTGCTAAACTGCCGCTCCATACCTGACCAGAAGGACATGTTGACTCCTGCCCCGCAGTCGACTATGGCTGGTAGGTATTCTAAACCTCCGGGGCTTTCCAACTTTTTTTGGGGGGGGGAGGGGGTCCTGCAAGCAGAGCCGTCTCACCCATAGAGGCCGGTGGCCCCGCGAGCCCGCCAGCATACCGGGCTCCCCCTCCCCAACCCGCCCCCGCCCCCACGGGCAGGCGGGCACTCGCGCGCCGGCGGGCGGGCTGTAAGCCGCCCGCCCTCGCCTCCCGGAGCCCCAGCTGGAGCGCTGAAGCGGCGCGGGGCTTTGCGCGACCTTCCAGCACTCCAGCTGGGGCTCTGGGAGGCGAGGGCGGCCGGCTTGCAGCCCGCCCGCCCCTCATCCTCCGCCCGCCGCGCGCGAGCGCCTGCTCCAACGCCACGCCCCTCATCCCCCGCTCGCCCACCCCCCCTCCCGAGGGGCGGCCAGCGCGGGAGGGAGGCGGGCGGAGAGGCGGCAGGCTGGGGGCGCCGAGGGATCGCTGCGCCAGGGCAGCAGATCCCTCTAAGACGGGCCTGCCTGCAAGCGTATTGCTGGCGGCAGAAACGGTTGTGGGATCCGCACACCCTGACACCCGCTTCTGTTGGCTGCAGCAGTAGACTTTTCCCAAGCCTGATTTCAGCAAGTGGTGGAGGGGGTGGGGAACAGGACCCTGAAGGTGCCAGGGAAAGATTCTGTGGGTGCAAGGGCACTCAGGTGGGTGAATCTTCCGTTTGCCTCTAGGGGGAGCAATTGAGCATTAGAGGGTTTTTTTTAAAAATTATTCTAACAGAATCTCATAGAATCACAGTTGGAAAGAGCCCTGAGGATCATCTAGTCCAGGGGGTCAGCAAACTTTTTCAGCAGGGGGCCAGTTCACTGTCCCTCAGACCTTGTTGGGGGGGGCAGACTATATTTTGGAGGGGAAAAAATGAACAAATTCCTATGCCCCACAAATAACCCAGAGATGCATTTTAAATAAAAGCACACATTCTACTCATGTAAAAACACCAGGCAGGCCCCACAAATAACCCAGAGATGCATTTTAAATAAAAGGACACATTCTACTCATGTAAAAACACGCTGATTCCCGGACCGTCCGCGGGCCGGATTTAGAAGGCAATTGGGCCGCATCCGGCCTCCGGGCCTTAGTTTGGGGACCCCTGATGTAGTCCAACCCCCTGCAATGCAGGAATATGCAGCTGTCCCTTAGGGGGATGAAAAACTTGGTGTTATCAGCACCATGAACTAACCATATGTGCTGGAAGCCGCCCAGAGTGGCTGGGGAAACTTAGCCAGATGGGCGGGGTATTGTTGTTGTTGTTAACCAACTGAGCTATTCGCTTCCTATTGTTATTCTACAACGTTTAATTGATGTCTGCTTTTAACCATTTCATGGTTTTGTTGCTGCAAACTACTTCGATGTATTTATATTTGATGATATAGCAGTATACAAATATTTTTATAAAGCAAACAATAAAATGTTATTTCAAGAAAAGCAGGTGTCTATCCAGCCCCTCATTGCTATTAGTTTGCCTCTTGATTGTGTTGTTCCATATTGCCCAGTCCTCTGCTATATTAGGAACGCAAGAAGCTGACCTATACTGAGTCAGACCACTGGATGACCACATCCAAGGATCTCATCTCCCAAATTATCCTTTGAGGTGGCTTAGGCCGAGAGTACATGACCGTCCCAAGGCCACATAATTCCCATGTCTCCCTGAGCCTAATCTGTAACCATTTACCACAACCGCATAAGCTCTCATTGCCCAGCTCCTGCATCAGATTGAAATATTCAGCCTGTGATTTAAGAGGGGACATATCTTTCAGCAACGGTCAGAATCAGAGCTGCGTACAAGATTGCCACACATCTAGGTATCAATGGAATCTTAGAAAATCTCAAATTGCAGGCCGGTGAAACATCCTCAGTTTCAACACTGACGGAAACGTTCTCTGCGCCTCATAGGGCTTCCTGGAGTGAGGTGGGCACATATCCCTTACTCCAGGGATGGGGAACCTACAGCCTGGCAGCAGATATTGTCGGATCCCAACTCCCATCATCCCTGTCACAAGTTAGGGATGGTGGGAGTTGTAGTTGAACAACGTGAGAAGGTTCACAGGTTTCCCACCCCTGATGTATACACAGAGCAAGAACCATGGTTGACAGTATTGATATTGTGGCTCAGAGTGCTTCCACATCATGGGCTGTATTCAACTGTTCTGTCCCTTCGGCGCAACGATTTCTGCTTGCCCAACAAGAATTTCCCCCCTTCTCCACCCCTTGTACCCTTCCCGAATCTGCTCCACGGGGTTGTGGGAAACAGCTAGAACAGATGGGGGGGGGCGAGAGAATAGGGAGAGAACATCTCGCAATCTGGGGAACCAGGTTCGCGTCTCCGCTCCTCCACATGCAGCTGCTGGGTGACCTTGGGCTAGTCACACTTCTCTGAAGTCTCTCAGCCCCACTCACCTCACAGAGTGTTTGTTGTGGGGGAGGAAGGGAAAGGAGAATGTTAGCCGCTTTGAGACTCCTTCGGGTAGTGAAAAGCGGGATATCAAATCCAAACTCTTCTTCTTCTTCTTCTTCTTCTTCTTCTTCTTCTTCTTCTTCTTCTTCTTCTTGTGCAAGAATATTAATGAGAGACTTAGCATCAAGTTTAAGATTACAGCCAGGGCTTCTTGCGGCCTTGGGGTTTACTCTATCCCCTGAATGCCAGAAGCCAAACAAATTATGCAAAATCGGTCGATGCAAATCCAGCTCCTTTGCATAATTTACACAGGTCCCAGAATGTGGCTTTCTAAAGTCAAGAATTCAACTCAACTTCCCCCACAACGCAAACACTCACAAAGTTGTTTGTGTCTAGTTACAGCCCTATAATATTTTTTTGGGGGGGGGGAGGAGGAAGGTAGTGAATGGTGGTAGGACTAATTCTTGAAATCTCTCCTCCTAGCAACTTCCCTTCCCACGGCAAGTGGCTCAGCTTCAGATTCCTGGATACCTGTGACAGGTAAGCGGTTCTCAGCTGGATCCAACGATGGTGAGGTTTTTTTTTTCCGGACAGCCTGAAGAGTGAAGAAGGGGATTGGAAAAGAGTGATGTTATAAGAAAAAAAAGCTAAAGGACTGGTCATGTTGTGCAGATGCCTGATTATTGTCTTGCAAAGCAACTAGTCTATTCCGAACTTAAAAATGGAAAGCATAATGCTGGTGGTCAACAAAAGAGGTTTAAAGACTGTCTCAAGGCAAATTTTTAAAAATGTAGTATAAACACCAACAATTGGGAAACACTGGCCTGCGAGCGCTCCAATTGGAGAACAGCCTTTACCAAAGGTGTCATGGGCTTTGAAGACACTCGAACTCAGGACGCAAGGGAGAAACGTGCTAAGAGGAAGGCACGCTTGGCAAATCCACACCGTGATCAACTCCTGCCCAGAAACCAATGTCCCCACTGTGGAAGGATGTGTGGATCCAGAATTGGCCTCCACAGTCACTTACGGACTCATTGTTAAAACCGTGTTTATGGAAGACAATCTTACTCAGCTACAAGTAATCGCTGAAGAAGAAGAAGAAGAAGAAGAAGAAGAAGAAGAAGAAGATAAGGAAAAACCTGCTCCTTTTCCCTTATGGGTTACCAAAGAGCCCGTATCGAGTCTTTATGTAGGTTCTCTATCGGCAGGAGAAAATAGCAGAGGCCAACTGTTGTGTATTAAGCAATGACTGTTAGCATAATGTATTGTGTCGTTCTACAGTCTTTATTTGAATGTACTAGTTACAGCGGGAACAGCAACCATTTGCTGAGGCAGGGAGCAGAATTTGGATCCTCTGTTGGATTGGCTCCCACAGGAGGGAAGCCGTGCCATTGGCTCCCGCCAAAATGTATCTCTCTCCACTAGATAACTGTTTCTATATAAACCCCAGTTTTCCCCACTCCCTTGAGTTCTTCCAGCACGAGAAATAAAGAAATGTTGTACCTACTTCTTGCCTCCAGTCATTGACGACACTTCATTCTGGCGACGAAGGTGGGATCCGGCTTGCCGTAAATGGAGGACAGTGATCGGCATCCGGAGTCAGCAGAAGAGGAGGAAGAAGTCGTAAACGCTCCTGATCACGCCATGGCAGGAAGTAAGATAATTGAGCCGTTCAAACCGGGAGCCGCAGAGGCTTGGGACTCCTATCTCCAACGTTTTGGTTTTGCTGCTGCCGCGCAAGGAATCACCAACAGCGACAGGAAGAAGGCTGTTTTTCTGAGTTGCTGCGGTGCCGAAGTTTTCGAGTTGGCCCGAGGGTTGGTGGCTCCTCTCACGCTAGAAACAGCGACGCTGGTGCAGATAACAGACCAACTTACGAGGCACCTGGCCCCAGCAGCAACTAAGACAACACGCCGCATAGAGTTCCATAATAGGAGGCAGAAAGATGGTGAATCGGTTTCCATGTTCCTTGCTGAGCTGAAGGTCCTGGCGAGGCAATGTCAGTTCGTGGCTCTTGAGGAGGCGTTGCTTGACCAGTTCATTGGGGGCCTGAGCAGCAGTAAGGCCCGCCGTCGAATCGCTGCAAAGGAAGAGGTGGATCTAGCAACGGCAGTGCGCGAGGCCTTAGCCACGGAGACCGCAGAGGGGGAAAAGCAGAAAACCCCACAACGAAGCACCAGGCCGGCAGCAGAAACAGCCCACGCTATGTGCAGCCAGGAGTCCAGCCCGTCCCAGAGTCCATCCCGCGCCGTGGGATCCCTGGGGGCTGGTTCATCGGAAACAAAGGGAAGAAAACTAGAATGCCCCGGTTGTGGGGGTGCGCACGAACGTCGGAAGTGCCGGTTCCGGAATGCCACGTGCCGCATTTGCGGTAAAATGGGCCACATTGCTCGGGTATGCAGATCGGCTACCGGGGGAACATCAGGATCCCCGCGATCGTTCCGGCGACAGGAAAACTCATCAGCACACGTCGTGGACGACTGCAACTACCTCACCGAGATTGAGGGCAAGACTGTTCAGTTTCCTGCTCAGGGGAAGGCATCAATCCAGGTCAGCATTGAGGGCCACCCTTGCCAGATGGAGGTAGATTCTGGGTCAGGATTCACGATTGTCTCTGACAAAACAGCGAGGTCGTTTTTTTTAGGGGGTAAGCTTCCTCCATTGGAACCTTTCCCCGCCACATTACAATCGTACTCGGCCTGCCGGATACACATCCTTGGAATGTGTTCCGTCAATGTAAGTTTTAAAAACAAGAGGGCCGTGCTTAAGCTGGTGATTGCCAAGGGAAGGCGCACTAGCCTATTGGGAACAGACTGGTTTCCTGCTTTAGGGCTGGGCATATCTGGGTTGAACGCCATAACGATAGCTCCAAACACATTCGAGAAGCTGTATGAGGAGTTCACACCATTATTTGATGGCAGTCTGGGGTGCTATAAAGGGCCTCCCATCAATTTTGAGTTGGACCAAGGGGTGACTCCAGTCCGCCTTAAACCAAGACGAGTACCATTTGCCTTGCGGCCCAAAATAGAGGCAGAACTCGACAAACTAGTCCAGCAAAAAGTATTGGAACCAGTTGACTCAGCGAGGTGGGAAACCCCAATAGTGACCCCGCTAAAGGCAAACGGGGAAGTGCGTATCTGCGCAGACTATAAATGCACAATAAATAAGGCAATTCGGGGAAATTCTTACCCCATTCCAGTGGTGTCGCAACTGCTAGCAAAGTTGGCGGGAGGCAAAGTATTTGCAAAAATTGATCTTGCCCAGGCGTACCAGCAGTTACCGGTAACACCACAGACCGCTGAGGCTCAGACTATTGTAACCCACAAGGGAACATTTAAGGTAAACCGATTGCAATTTGGAGTAAGTGTAGCTCCGGGAATATTCCAGGGCATTATGGAAAGGTTATTAAGGGAAGTACCGGGCACCCTCGTGTATTTTGATGATGTCCTAATATCGGGGAGGAACCCCCACGAGTTGGAAAGCCGCATCAGACAGGTGCTTTACAAGTTCCAGGAAGCGGGACTCCATCTAAAAAAGGAGAAATGTATTTTTGGAGTTCCTACGGTGGATTTCCTCGGTTACACCATTGATGCTGAGGGAGTGCACCCCATGGTAAGCAAGGTTAGGGCCATCGCTAATGCACCTAAACCCAGCAACAAAACGGAACTCCAATCATTTTTGGGTCTGGTAAACTTTTACCATGCGTTTTTACCGCACAAAGCAGCGGTGGCAGAGCCCTTGCACAGGCTTCTGCAGAAGAAGTGCGTCTGGCATTGGGGAAAGCCACAACAAAAGGCTTTCGAAACTATAAGGGGAATGTTGTCCGCTGAGAGTGTTTTGGCACATTATGACGAAACGAAGCCCCTCGTACTTGCTTGTGATGCATCGCAATATGGGTTGGGAGCTGTGCTCAGCCACAGAGAGGCGGATGGGTCAGACAGACCCATCTCATTCTATTCAAGGACTCTTACATCCACCGAGAGGAACTACGCGCAGATTGACAGAGAGGCATTGGCTGTGGTAGCGGGGGTTAAGAAATTCTATGACTATGTGTATGGGCGATCGTTCCTACACAACACCAACCAGAGAATATTGAGAAAATAAAAGCAGCTAGTAAGCCTGATCTTTATTAAAGCTGTTGCAACAGGGTGCTCCTCCCACACACAGGAGGGAGGAGGAACCCAGAACAGTGGTGTGGAAACTCTTATATAGACATTTGAAATTGCCTTCCCTGTAGCTCAAGACCACCCCCAATACATCATTACATGCATCACAGAAGGGGAGGTCTACAGCAGAAATCTGAGTGTGTTGTTTTTCTCCTGTCTGCCAGGATACCTGATAATGGATCACTGATTGCATTACCTGGGCCATTTGGCCACTCTTTTGTGATGATAACTACTTAATTCCTGAATTCAGGTCACAGGCTCACCTTATTCATACACAGACACACCCTTAAGGCAGGATTTGTGAACAAAGAGACAATAGGGAGGCTTTTCCATTTCGTTCCTCCTTGCAGAGAAATATCTGAGGTCACTGGAAGAGTCAAAATGGCTTTAGGACTGTTTTCCTGTACTGTTTCCAGACATGTAGTTTATTTATTTATGCATGTGTTTGCCTTGTATAGTTATGAACATTTATTTTATATATATAAGACCTTAAAATTCCTATAGCAGTGACAAAACACAAGAGGTTTACTCTATCCCCTGAATGCCAGAAGCCAAACAAATTCTGCAAAACTGGTCGATGCAAATCCAGCTCCTTTGCATTGTTGTAAAGCCAATTAAACTATAATAAGGAGAAAATAGGGCCCGTTTCCCAAGGGGGAGTTCCGGAATTTTTACCCTGGGGAAGACCCTGTAATTTGCAGAGCCTCCCACTTATGCTGAAATGACAGAGACGAACCATAGCTGAAAAAGCAAAGCGTAGCCTTCCCATTTATTCCAAGATCTGTTGCAACAGAGGTTCACTAGATGGACAGAGAACCTTGATTAATGGTACAAAGAGACTTATATACATTTCTGTTTCCATACAAGTCAATGACATGAAAAGAGCGGGAAAAAGGGATTTTACATAAGGTAAGTACATTTTACTGTGTGATTGGATTTGACAATGGTGGTTGAGTGCTTTTTCCTGTCCATCCTTTGACTAGATAACAGTCCTGTATATCTCTGTATGCAGGGTGGAGCCGGCGATTGGAATTTCCTGAATTGCAAATGTCCATGCTTTTGTTATGAATAAAGGTGGTTGTCCTTGTTTATAGTTGACGTCTCGATGTTTATTTCTTGCTGCTTTGGTAGTAGACCCAACAGGTGGCGCGGGTCTGGCTGATGGGTTTAGATTATGCAAATGGTCAAGAGGCTGGGTGGAGAGGCTAATCCAGCTGCAGGCGATAGGCATGGGTGGGGTGCGGAGATGTGATCAGATAATGAGCGGTCAGATTTGCATCTGAACATCAGGATTGTCGCTGTCCGTTCCCCCCCCCCAACCTGCCCTTCTGCTTCCGGAAAGAAATGGATCAACATGGCTCTCTCTCCCTCCAGGTGGCCTTGCCTTGGACCTGGGTTCCGTGGGTCCCCTCTCTGTTCATTGGGGTGATAGTGGGGTGCAGATGGGGTACAGGTGGGGTGCACTCCTATTACATTCCCCTCTCTGCGGCTTAATTTTGGTACAAAATTATTGCCGCACATCCTTTGTTGAATACACACCTCCCCCTAAGTGGTACATGGGGATGGACACAGGGGCTCCCCGGGGCTGCATCAAGGGAGCCTGGATGGGAATAGGGGAGGGTCGTGCCGAGCGCATTATAGCAGGAAAACATTGTAAGCAGCAACAGAGGAAAACAGCGATGGCAATCAAAGAGGCAGCAATAAAAATGAACCCCTTTACGGTCTCATGTATCCATGAGGAATTAGGGAGCCATGACCAAAGATCCCGATCAGAAATACCTTCATGTAGGATATCTTGGAGGTTACCGGTGAGGGAGGCGATGGCACTGAGGTGGGCTGAAATGTTAAAAGTCTGGCCGGTCACATAAGAACAACACTCTGCCCCGATGACCTTACAAGCTCCGCCTTGTTACTTGTGGTATTCTAGCACTTTGGGATAAACATTTTCTCCCTAGTGGTCTATGCTTTATTTACCAGGAAGGTCCACCAGTGACTGAAAATGCAGTTTGTTTTGTTCCTGTCTTTTGTGTGTGTTTCCAGGTGTCAAAGCTAGCTGTCCTATGGTCTCTTGACCTTCAGCATGCCACAGCAACACCCATACATGCATCCCTGGTGTAAGGGCTTGCATTGACTTGACCTAAAGCCTTTTAACCCCATGTGGTTAGGTGTGACACTCCCTGGAGAGAAAATGCCCCATCCTGCGCATTTTGGGGCCTCTGTGGCTTTGGTTCTGCTCTCAAAGGGGTGGGCCTGCGCTCTTGCTATTTATAGGGAATATTATAATAGCATACCGGTAATTTACACAGGTCCCAGAATGTGGCTTTCTAAAGTCAAGAATTCAACTCGACTTCCCCCACAACGCAAACACTCACAAAGCTGTTTGTGTCTAGTTACAGCCCTATAATATATTTTTTTGGGGGGGAGGAAGGTAGTGAATGGCGGTGGGACTAATTCTTGAAATCTCTCCTCCTAGCAACTTCCCTTCCCACGGCAAGTGGCTCAGCTTCAGATTCCTGGATACCTGTGACAAGTAAGCGGTTCTCAGCTGGATCCAACGGTGGTGAGGACCAGAGGCCTGGTTCTTGATATTTGGTTAAGGTCACATATTGCCTTCCTATCAGTAATCCAGATACAGATACAAGAGTCCTACTCGCCAGTAATACCATATGCTTCCCTTTGGGCATCTGGTCGGCCGCTGTGAAAACAGGGTTCTGGACCAGACGGGCGCTTCTTAATCCCAGATAGCTGTGCAGCCTAAGCTCTGGGCTCAGTTTCCCAGTTCCACCTTTTCACATGGAAATTGTGGAACTCCAGATGTAGCCAGAATACAAGCCCCATTGCCTCTGACCATCGTGCCTGATGGCTGGGGCTGATCTGAGTCCAAATGCAAAATAATTGGGTATCTTGTCTCCTTAGGGTATGCCCTTGCAACTACTGATGGGAACGAGTTCCCTTCTCCCACTGCGGTTCAGGATCTCTCCTCAACCCAACACAGGCCTGAGCAAGAGACCAGAGACACAGAGCTGACAACTTTGTTTGCTTCCAATTTAACAAAAGGTACATCCTGGAGACAGAAGCTTTGTGACAGGATGGAGGGGAGGGGGGGATTTTCACTCCGACGGCCACATTTCCTTCTGGGGGGAAAGTGTGCGAAGCGACATTTTTCCTCTGTGCAATAAGCTAGTTTCTACAAACACATACCCCCTCAAGTGTCCTGGGGGAAAAACGGGACACCCTGTTTTTCCCACGCGAGAACATGGCGGCCGTTTTAGGCACCATATTGTTATGCCGAGATCTCTCCCCCGCAAAAGTGATTTTTTTTGGAGGGGCCACAATCTCACACGATGCGGCACAATTTGCATTTTTGGGCACAGTGAGAGCATAGCCCTGGAAAAAGTGTGTCTTTTGGGCTTTGTGACCTTGTGCAGGTCACGTGACTTGTGCTGGCGCATGGACGAGAGGATGCATGTCCCAGTTTTGGGACTCAACATGTTGCAGGCTATGCAAACATACACTAAACATCTCCCCATAGCCTATCCATCTGTCCCTCCCTCCCTGGTCAAAGCCATTCATGCAGCCAAGGCTGATGGCCCACCTGGCAGCTATCATGCATATTCTGGAGAAATGTCAACACCCTGCGTGTTGTTCAGTATCGAGGAAGAACAGCCCGAGTCTGTAGCCATGTGAGGTTTCACTTGTTGTTGTTGTTCAGTTGTTCAGTCGTGTCCGACTCTTCGTGACCCCATGGACCAGAGCACGCCAGGCACGCCTATCCTTCACTGCCTCTCGCAGTTTGGCCAAACTCATGTTAGTAGCTTCGAGAACACTGTCCAACCATCTCATCCTCTGTCGTCCCCTTCTCCTTGTGCCCTCCATCTTTCCCAACATCAGGGTCTTTTCTAGGGAGTCTTCTCTTCTCATGAGGTGGCCAAAGTACTGGAGCCTCAACTTCAGGATCTGTCCTGTCACTAGTTATGACCTACCTAGTCCTGGAGGCGTTGGCTGGGTATGGAAAGCAAGCCCGCCATCTTAATTTCCCAGAATCCCCAGCTCCAATGCTGCATTGGGCGCTCTGGGATATTGTGGGGGATTTTTAAAGGAAGCAACTTCTGAGCTCTGGGAGCTGCTGCCAAGTCAGCTCTCGGCCAGAGGGGCATTGGGGTGGGAGGGCCAAAGAAGGTGCGAGCGCCGGGGGAACCAAGGTGGGCTTCCATGGCGGTGAGACCTGGTCACTGCCCAAGGGTGGTGGGTGTTCATGTTGACACCCTTCACAAGGGATCCTCTCTGATTTTGAAGAGTAGCCTCATGGCTCAGCATCTGTAGGGCTTTTGGAAACAATCACACCCACAGCTGAGGAGGGGAAATAAAGGGGTGGTCAAATGGTGCCTCTAATGCCTCTTCTCTCTTTCTGTTTCCTGTTAGTGGGACCCCTGCAGGATCAAAGCCCTGTCATCATTCAGGAAAACCGCACCTGGTTCGAAGCTCTGGCTGCCTGCCACGCCAGAGGCCGGATTCTGGCCAGTAGGGTCGCGCTCCAGCAGGGTCTGAAGGCTTGGCTGGGGTTGCACCGCCATGGGCTGTGGGGCTACTGGGCTTGGGCCAATGGGAGCGCCATGGAGGAGCCTCAGAGCTGGCGGGAAGGGGAACCGAACGATCCCCTATGGGGAAACTGTGGGGCAGGGACAGGCACAGAGGAAGGAGTCCTGTGGGAAGACGAGTGTTGCGAGCAGAAGTTGTACTATGTGTGTGAATAGCACTCCCAGGGCCAAACGATGCATGGCATGACAGCAGGGATAGCTCAGCCGGTGGAGCGCGAGACGCTCAATCTCAGGGTCGTGGGTTCGAGCCCCAGGTTGGGCAAAAGATTCCTGCATTGCAGGGGGTTGGACTAGATGGCCCTTGGCGTCCTTTTCGACTGTGAATAATTGTGTTGATTGAGCCCATCGCTTCCCATTAAAAGGGTTTCGTTGTAAAGACATCAACAGTAAACAAAATAAACGTGTAGAAAAACCAACCCCCGATTCCTTGTATAAAGACAAGTTCACGTAAAAATCTCCACAAAATAATACATGTATAAAAATATCAAAAGCATTATCACATGCAAAAACAAGTGACAAGACAAGTCTATATATAAATGCAATTCCACAGTGAAAAACCACTTCCTTTGCAAAATCTACAGGAGGGGTCAGCAAACTTTTTTAGCAGGGGGCCGGTCCACTGTCCCTCAGACCTTGTGGGGGGCCGGACTATATTTTGAAAAAAATATATATATTAAACGAATTCCTATGCCCCACAAATAACCCAGAGATGCATTTTAAATAAAAGCACACATTCTACTCATGTAAAAACACGCTGATTCCCAGACCGTCCGCGGGCTGCATTTAGAAGGCGATTGGGCCGCATCCGGCCCCTGGGCCTTAGTTTGGGGACCCCTGGCCTAGGGCTTGCCGATCAGAAGGTCGGCGGTTTGAATCCCCGTGACGGGGTGAGCTCCCGTTGCTCAGTCCCTGCTCCTGCCAACCTAGCAGTTTGAAAGCACGCCAAAGTGCAAGTAGATAAATAGGTACCGCTCCGGTGGGAAGGTAAACGGCGTTTACCGCATCCAGCCCCGGGGCCTTAGTTTGGGGACCCCTGCTCTACAGTTCTATAACTCTATACCCTCCTGGACCCTCTTCCAGAGTCATCAGCTGGCAACTTCTTGAGCTCCTTCTGCCAACTCTCGTCCTGCCCCTCTAGGACTTATTGGGACTTACAATATCGATTATCTTCATAACCACGAGAACTAAAAACTTGCTTTCTTAGAAATGGATATTCTCAGGAAGGTAAATTCTGCACCCAATTAAACCACACACAGACCTTTCTTAAAAGCTGGCCCAGAAGGGTCACAGAATAGGCACAAAAACCGGCAGACTCATCTCGCAGGGCTGTGCGTGGTTTACGCAGCTGGCTACAAGCGCCGTGAGTTTACTTCAACATCTGTGTGTGGAGAAAGGGTGGTGTGAACTGGAAGCAGTTGTGGACCTTAGCACAGGAGTTCCCCAACCGTAGTCTGCAGACCGTAAGTAATTTGCAAACCTCATTCGGGTGGTCCTTAGCGTGTCTGCAAACATACAATTCAAAACCACACATTGTCTAGCACGATACATTTCAGTCGCTACAACAGGAAGGAAAACCATTAAGTGGTCTGCCAAGACCTTCAGAAATTTTCAAGTGGTCCATGGCAGAAAAAGTTTGTGAACCGCTACCTTAATATATACAGTTTGAATGATAAAAGGAGGTAAGCAATGTACTCCTTTTATTTTATTTATTTTTTAAATGATCAGTGCCTGAGAACTTACTCTTCCACAGAAAAGTGATGTAAGGAACCACAATTACATAACTGTAACATCCTCAGAATTAGGATGTTGCATAATAGTAACACCCCCCACCTTCCCAATTATTAGTGTCTCCTAATTTTTCTCCCCTCCTTACTGGTAATATGCCGCCACTGTACAATTGTGGACAGGGTTTTCCAGGCTGCTGCTTCGAGCCCCAGCGCTTCTTTGGTTTTGTAGTAAAAGCACATGCCCTGCGTGCAGGAACTCCTCGACTCAATCACAGTGGTACAGGGGTACCTCGGGTTACATACGCTTCAGGTTACATACTCCGCTAACCCAGAAATAACGCTTCAGGTTAAGAACTTTGCTTCAGGATAAGAACAGAAATCGTGCTCTGGCGGTGCAGCGGCAGCGGGAGGTCCCATTAGCTAAAGTGGTGCTTCAGGTTAAGAACAGTTTCAGGTTAAGAACAGACCTCCGAAACGAATTAAGTAGGTAACCAGAGGTACCACTGTATATTCTTCGGAAAAAGATTGGTTAATTAAAATCAGATAGTGGGAGAAACGTCCTCTCAAGACCCTGGAAGCAATGTCAGTCTGAGCAGGCAGTATGTACAAATGCCATAAATGGAGGTGTCAGGGATTGCTCCTTCCCTTGGATGTTGCTCATGAGTAACGACAAGCCTTTAGGTAAGCTAAAACTATTTATTGTCCATAATGTAATTACAGAGTCTCTGCAGCCATGACTGCTCAGTCAGTTTCAGTTTCTCGGAGTGGCGGGCTTTCGCGCGCCCGCCAACACAACCAACGGCTCGGCACCCTAAAATGACGTCTGCGTCTCCTCCTCCCCCCCCGGCTCATCTTCCTGTCTGTGACTGACGGTGCTGGGTCTCTGCTCTGTCATCCCCAGCCTGGCATCTCCCTCTCTTCCGGAGACATTTCCTGACGGGGGCTGGAGGAGGAAGATGAATCTGTGGAGATTATGGGTGGCTGTTCTCTATAGCCCAGTGACCCCCCCTTCCCTGGAGGAATCGCTATCTTCCCTCCCAACTCTAGCTTGCTCCTCTCTCTCCCCCTGCTCCTCCCGAGTAGTCCCTCTTTCCCTGACAGGAGGTTCATGAGCCTACCATATGGGAAATTAATATTAAGCCAAAATGGTACAAAATTCAGTATCCTCCTGGCTGGCATCCATTTGTCTCAGGAGACAGTCTGAGGTCAGCCTTTTGGATGATGCAGGTGAGACATGTTTGGTTGCAGCTGAGACAGATGAAGGCACCTGGTTTTGCTGCCATGGCGCTTATCTTCCTATATAAATAAAAACGTAAGGCTGTCATCACGCAGCCCCCACTGGAGGGCTTACAGTGCCACATCACAGTCCTGGGATTGCATGAAGAAATGGGTTGGGAAGGTGAAAAGCAAGCTTCACAGTTGCACAGGCTGGGAAGGGGAAGCTCTATGTAGGGAGAATAGCAGAGCGGGGTGAGCAGAGTGAACAGGGGCACAGCCCCTAGGAAACTATATGAACGAATCCTACCCTAACCTTGCAAAATATGAAGTAATGCAATCCGTCCTTCTTAATGCATGAATATCAATTACCTCAATCAGCAATTCCTTGTAGACATGGAATGCTGCTGATTCTGGCCGGGTTTCGCAACAAATCTTTTTTGGTTTCTGTAGGCCGGCTCCAGAGTAAATCATCTTCTGCGTTGCTGGGAAGGCCTTTCTGATGTGGCCCCAGCGTAACCTACGGGGAAATCTGTCATTGCTCATTTGTTTAGACTTGAGTCTGGCTGATTTCCGTGGTAGAACTTGGACTTCCTCTGCGTGATGTCAAGTCCAGCTAGCAGCTGGGCTGGCTGGCTCTGTGGGTGTGTCTGTGGGTGTGGGTGAGCTTGGGTGGGAGATCGTGCAAGGCTCGCATCCCACTACCACTCCCCACTCCAAAGCCACCCTGAGGTTCCTCAGCCGCTTGCTCAATGTGCTTTCACAGTCTGCGGCAGGGAAGTTTCTGTGGGAATCACTCTTTCAGTGGCTGTTGGCCCGAATAACACAACGACCATTGGCTAATACTAGAGCTGGGGTCGCCGAGTTGGTGCCCGCGGTTGCCCACAGAAGGCCTCCACAAAGCACCCCTCAAAAACTTACAGTGCTCCTCCTGCCTGCTTCCTATTTGCACTGGCTCAGCCTCTCCTACATTAAACACCCCTCCTAAACATGCACACATTTCAATGGATGCCAGGATTAGATGCCCACCCTCTCAGGCCTGTCCCGAGACATTTGGCCACTGTAGGCAAAACGCCCTGATGACCCCACCCCCGAATATCTGGTTCCCCATACTGCCACCTCGCTGCCCCCACCATTACGCCCCTGCTGCTGCCAGCCCTGTCACTGTGTTGTAATGGCACTGCAGCCCTCACCTGTGGTTATGGCCACACTGCCACCACAATGCCACAGTAGTGGTAAGGGCACATTGGCAAGGGCAATGTGTCAGTGGTGCGGGAAGCCCCAGTGGGGCTGGCAGAGGCACAATGGCGGGCGTGAGGCGGTGGGCGGATCTGCTGCCTGAGGCACCCCTGCCATCCTTTCCACTTGTTAGGAGCACATCAGAGGGTGCATAGATCTTCTGTCTGTCTGCGGTGGCTGATGTAGGTGCCTTTCCCTGCACCATTTGGGGTTCCATTCTCTTCAGCTCTTTTGGAGGTGGCAACCATTTTCTGTTACGCTGTGCCCCACGAGGCAGCCATTTTGTGACAGACACTCAGCATATTTTCTCAAAAAGTTCAAAATGCGTTCACAAGCTGTATCCCCAAAGGCTGGCAACCCTGGTTTTATTTATTTGTACGGTATTTCTGAGGTTTCCATAAACAGTCTCACAGGGTCTGTCCTCTTGGCTAAAGGAACAAGCAACCCCAGACCAAAGCAATTATTTTTTTTATAAAAGGTGTATCAGTTTTGAAATATGGAGGCACATTCCTGCCTTGGCCAAGAGATCTACCTACAACTACCCTTCCCAGTGGTTTGGAGCAGGGACTGAGAATAGATCCAGCAGCATCCCCAAAGGTTGCATGCAACTAAGTTCTCCTCAGAGTAGGTTGACTGAAATTAACGGGCCTTGACTATTTTAGGTCCATTAATTTCACTGAGCCCACTCCACGTAAAAATTAGCTGGCTGCAACCCAAAGTGTCTTTATGAGGATCAACCAAGATGTCATGAAATAGTAAAAAAAGCTTTTTAGAGTCCTCCAGGACTCCTCATCAGGCTGCAAGGTAAACAAAGTTTGAGGGGAAGGGAGGAGGGGGAAGCTGGCTTGGTATGTGTTATGTACTGAGCTGAATCCTAGAACAATAGGATCCAGAATGCAGCAGTCTGATTGGTCCGCAGGAGCCACCCAATCCAGCTCCAGGTGGAAGTGAATCAGCGACCTGATTGGCCTGCAAGAGCAGCCAATCAGGCTCCTGGATGAAGTGAATCAGCAACCTGATTGGCCTGCAGGAGCAGCCAATCAGGCTTCTGGAGGAAGTGAATCCGCAACCTGATTGGCCTACAGGAGTAGCCCGGAATTAGCCAATCACGTGGGGCCCATTGTGTAAATAATGTATATATAGCAGAGGTTTTGGGGAAAGATTCATTCATTGCTACTATGAGCTGGATAAAGAGCATGAAATCCACACTTGACTCTGAGTATATTTCAGTATGGAAGACATAAAGAACTATCTGTGTTGGAACATGGCTTTTGAAGGAGTTGCCATGTGGGTTGTTCTTGTTTCCAGTCTCCGAGCGTTTAGAGACTCCAAAAGTGCTTGCTTGATCTTCCGACTGGGAGGGCTGTGACGTTAGAGGAAGAGTCTTCACTGGTTATTATCTCCAACTACTACTTTATGAGGCCACGTTGATCCTCATTTAATTGAGGCTCCAATAAAAGTCCCCATTTCACAAAATCACATTAATGCAATTTATTCATGAATGGCAAAGGCGAGCTAAAAAATCACTGCAACTGAACAGAGTTCAAATATTGGAGATTTTCATATTTATTCCATTAAAACTCCCCCGTCTCAATACTCACATAGGATTAATAGTGCTTTTTAAAAAAAATTCGCTGTTTATAACCGGTGATTTTAATTTTTTTGATTACTCAACAAATATGAAAAATATATTTGAATGTGTGATATTCATGCTTCAAATTATATTTGAATGTGTGATATTCATGCTTGAACCCTGTGTTGCCACACCAGCCTAGTTATACCACTGCAGATAATGTATTGGTACTAGTATTGAAACAATAAAACAATAGAATTGGCATTATTCTGGCCTCTGCCATCAGCCAGGTGACAGGCTGGCAGGCTGCACCCCCAACAATGCCATAGCGAGTGGGGAGACCAACCTAACTCCATCTCTCAGCCAATGAAGCAGCAGCTGCTGCCCCACTGCTTACTTTTCCTCTTCCCTCCTCATTCCCTTTTCCTTTTGTCTCCTGTCTATTCAGTGGTTAGCCTGTAGGCAGAGAGTCCCTTATCTTTAAATAGTGCCCATTACGGCACACCAACTGCATCCTTTCCTTGAAAGAGGCAGCTTGGCCACCGTGATTCATGAGTTGGTAACTGTAACTTCACGATCAGGCTGCTGAGTCTATGGATTTTTGGAGTTTCCTTTGTGGGCCAACAGCTCCTTATCTTATCTGGTGCATAAATCACTTGGAACTTTCTTCTGGGCAGGCATGTATCGGTTTGCACTGAGCAGTGTTTCAGCGCACCAGAGGTCAATGTGAGTCAAGCAGCTGCAACCCCAGGGTTGTCCCACAAACAGCAGGGCTTTTGCACTCGCCACCTTGCTTCTCCTCACAAATTGGTTGTTGTTGTTGTTCAGTCGTTCAGTTGTGTCCGACTCTTCGTGACCCCATGGACCAGAGCACGCCAGGCACGCCTATCCTTCACTGCCTCCCGCAGTTTGGCCAAACTCATGCTTAGTAGCTTCGAGAACACTGTCCAACCATCTCATCCTCTGTCGTCCCCTTCTCCTTGTGCCCTCCATCTTTCCCAACATCAGGGTCTTTTCCAGGGAGTCTTCTCTTCTCATGAGGTGGCCAAAGTACTGGAGCCTCAACTTCAGGATCTGTCCTTCTAGTGAGCACTCAGGGCTGATTTCTTTAAGAATGGATAGGTTTGATCTTCTTGCAGTCCATGGGGTTGCACTCCTCACAAATACCTGCTGTTTACTGCTGAATCGGAACAAACAGTTCTGATTCAGCAGTAAACAGTGGTATGCCCCGCGGAGGACCTTAAGGTCCATAAATAGCAACACCCTAGAGGTCCCGGGCCCTAAGGAAGTCAGATTAGCCTCAACCAGAGCCAGGGCCTTTTCAACACTGGCTCCGGCCTGGTGGAACGCTCTGTCTCATGAGACCAGGGCCCTGCGGGATCTGATTTCTTTCCGCAGGGCCTGTAAGACAGAGTTGTTCCGCCTGGCCTTTGGCTTGGAATCAACTTGATCCCCTCCCCCTCTTTCCTTTTTCCTTCTGTGATGGAACTCCTATTTGGGGACTTCCCTGGCTTTTTTTCTGGCCCACGTAGGACCAGTCTGGATAGTTGGCCTTGGTGAAGATTTGACGCTTTCTTCCCCAAACAGTTTTTGATTTGAGTTTCTACTGAAATGAGGCTGCACTTTAATGTTGTATTTTAATCTTGTTTTTAAGTTGTATTTTAATCAATTGTTTTTATACCTGGTGTTAGCCGCCCTGAGCCCGGTCTTGGCTGGGGAGGGCAGGGTATAAATAAAATTTATTTATTGTTATTATTTATTATTTCCCCGGCAAAGCAGCGGGACAAATTTAAAAAAACCTATCAGGCCCATGCCTAAAAGAAAAATCTCTCGGGCCTGTACTTTCTACAAACGGGACAATTGGAAGTGTGCACGAACCCAGAGGCCCAGTTGTGCAAATCCCACAGTCCCCATCCGTGCTACTCATTTTACTCGTAAGTGACCTGTGACAGTCATTCAGCAAGAACGTGTGGACTGAAACTCCCTGGAATTCCTTGCATTGCGTTGAAAGCAGTGACTGGTTCAGGGTAACAGTCCTGAGGTAACAGCCCCAATTACTCGTGTGTGTGTGTGTGTGTGTGTGTGTGTTTTAAATGAACTGATTTCCTGAACTGTAAATCTTGCTATGGCGACGGCACGACTCCCACTGCAGCCACCTGCCTGTCTCTTTAAGGCTGTGTGACACTCCTGTCGCGTCACAGTCAATATTCTTGCGTGACTCCAGTGTGTGTCGTTGGCAAACACGAACTCTGTTCCCTAGGAGGTATTGCAAAAGTCTGTGCCATTGCTCTCCCCGCCCACTTCCCCATTGGCGTAATGAACACACACACAGAGACAGATGGCATTGTACTCTTGCATTGTCTTTTGGGACAACCAGGGAGGCTAATCTTTTGGACCTGAGCAGTTGCATTCCTCTGAGGGCCACATGAGAGTGGTGGGCGTGGCTAATGTAAAAAAAATGGGCATGAGCAAAGTCTGCAAGGTCACAGTTTTATTATTTGTACCCTGCGCATCTGACTGGGGTTGCCCTAGCAACTCTGGGCAATATAAAAGCAGAATAAAACATGAAACATTTGGAAACTTCCCTGTGCAGGGATGCCTTCAGCTGTCTTCTAATGGTTTTATAGCTACTTATCTCCTTGGCTTGAGGCTGTATAGTTACTGATTCCTCGGCATGATCCCTTTAGAGCGGTTGATAACAGTCAGGCATAAAACCATACAATAAAAACACTATTAAAAAATTGAAACTAGGAGACTCCCCCCCCCCAATTCCCCTCAGAGTTCTACAATTCTCAGGGCTCACTAGGAAGAGGGAAAACAAAATAAAAAAAATAAAAACTGAAACTCCTTCCAGTAGCACCTTAGAGACCAAATTGATGCTTTTGAATTATGGTGCTGGAGGAGACTCTTGAGAGTCCCATGGACTGCAAGAAGATCAAACCTATCCATTCTTAAAGAAATCAGCCCTGAGTGCTCACTGGAAGGACAGATCCTGAAGTTGAGGCTCCAGTACTTTGGCCACCTCATGAGAAGAGAAGACTCCCTAGAAAAGACCCTGATGTTGGGAAAGATGGAGGGCACAAGGAGAAGGGGACGACAGAGGATGAGATGGTTGGACAGTGTTCTCGAAGCTACTAACATGAGTTTGGCCAAACTGCGAGAGGCAGTGAAGGATAGGCGTGCCTGGCGTGCTCTGGTCCATGGGGTCACGAAGAGTCGGACACGACTGAACGACTGAACAACAACAACAACAAGTTTGTTCTTGGTATGAGCTACTGGAAGGATTTTTTTAAAAAAATTTTGTTTTGTTTTGACTATGGCAGACCAACACGACTACCTACATGTAACTAGGAAGAGGGACTGGTGGTTGGACTGCTCTGGAAACTGTAGCTCTGTAAGGGGTTTCCAAAGAACTCTCTGCAACCTTAACAAGCCACAGCCCCCAGGTTTCTGGAGTAGGACGTAAGCCATGACTGTTTGCAGCGGAATGGTACTGCGTCAAATGTATAGTTCGGGTAAGGCCTTGGTCTACTCTGAGTAGGACTTGGTTGGCTACAACCCATTTGCAATAAAATAAAATTATGTGTTGCAATAACATGCCTGAGTAGGCTTGGGTAAGATACGGTGAAGGCGCTTGTTCAGTATAAACGACACCCATGTCTTTCTTGTAGGCTTCCCTCAGGTTGGCCACTGTGAAAATAGGAATGCTGAACCAAATGGGTTTTTAAACTGATCCAGCATATGTTCTTTTCATATGTTCTATCTCTCTCTCTCTCTCTCTCTCTCTCTCTGGAGAGCCAGAGTGGTATAGTGGTTAAGAGCGTGGACTCGTAATCTGGTGAACCGGGTTCGCGTCTCCGCTCCTCCACATGCAGCTGCTGGGTGACCTTGGGCTAGTCACACTTCTCTGAAGTCTCTCAGCCCCACTCACCTCACAGAGTGTTTGTTGTGGGGGAGGAAGGGAAAGGAGAATGTTAGCTGCTTTGAGACTCCTTCGGGTAGTGATAAAGCGGGATATCAAATCCAAACTCTTCCTCTCCTCCTCCTCCTCCTCCTCCTCCTCCTCCTCTTCTTTTCTTCTTCTTCTTCTTCTTCTTCTTCTTCTTCTTCTTCTTCTTCTTCTTCTCCTCTTCCTCTTTCCCCCCTAAACTGATACAAATTTGATTGGGGGAATGGCACAGGGCTGGGGGTATTTTAAGACATGCACTCGAGGGCTGGCTCTCCCAACTCAAGGCCAATCCATGACATTTTTCTGCCAGGTGTAAAAGCAAGAATTGTAGAAACAACTGGCATCTCATCCTTATTTCCATTCGGGTGACAGCTAGGGCTGGTGCTGCAGAGAATTCCGCTCCGAGCAGACATGGAAGTGGAAATTGCCTCAGTTTGCGTGTTCGTTTGTGGTCAGGAACGGAAATGAGACAAGCAAATACGACCCGTATTAGCTGGTGATGTTTCCCAGCCTGCAGATTATATGTAATGGAAGACTTCCTTCTCCCCCCCCCCCAATGTTTCCTTTGCACCAAAAGGAACGGTGTGGAATCACACGGAGGCAACGTAACTTATTGTGTTAAATTTGGCCACATTGGACAGCGAGATAGTAGTTTTTAGCTTTTACCCGAAGCTGAACTGCAGCGCAATAGAAACAGCGCTGACTGTGGGTCAGAGCTAACTCCCTTCATCCATGGAGAGATGCTATTTGGCTAAAACTGGGGGGAATCAGAGGTTGAAGATTGTAGGTTGCGGGGATACGGTGCTGGAGCTTCCCGTGTATGGGTCTAGGCCATCCCACACACGGGATACCAGTTGCTGGGCAAATGCTATGGGAAATGCGGCCAGCGTTCCACGTGCGTATCGGCACGGGCGCCGGCCAAGCCTCATAACCTGAAGTTGCGTGAGTAAGTCGGAAATAATGATGCCTCGGAAATGATGATGCCTCGAAAATAAACGAATGCCTCGAAAATAAATGGATGCCTCGAACTAACTTGAAGTTACTTGTGACCTCCTGTACCGTTACCAGCGTAGAAGCAATTAAACTAAGGATAAAGTTAAAGCACTAAGGTGAAACCCCTGACGTTTTTCGAAATTAAATAAAAACCTTTTCCCCAATAAAGACAAACACCGTTATATCTTTTATGGCTTTGGCTGACCCGCATAGGCTCTTTGCACTTTGCTGTTCCTAGCCCTATGCTAAGGTTCCCTAAACTTTCAGTCCCTGCGCCGCCAAATCTTCCGCGATACTAAACTAAATAAAACTAAACCGAAATAGTCTTCCGCAAACTAGCCCTATGCTAGGTCTAAAAGCCTAACTAAACCTTCACCAAAAGATCTTCCGCAAGCTATACCTTAACTAAAATAAAACCATTCAACCCGTCCAGCCCGCTCCCAAAAAACCCTTAAACTATACTGAACTAAGGATAAAAGAACTAAGAAGAATAATAAACTGACTTAACTGAGATGCCTAAGTGGGGAGCCTCAGCCTTTTATTAAGAACCAAGATGACATCACGATCAATATATCAACCAATAAAACCACTGTTGCTGCCCTCCAAAAAGGCGGGAAGCAGAATAAACGTCCATTGATAACTTTGAAAAACCTCTGGAACTACAATTTTAGGCGGAGTGATCTCAGAGGCAAAGTGCCTCTTGAGACTCACTTTCACTTTCACCTTCGCGAGGAAGTACACATAAAATAGTACCTGAATACACATAAAATTAACCAAATAACCGCGGATTCCAGAGAATCCACGAAGTGTATTCCGACAGTAGATTTCATTACTGGCACACCCCCCAAAAGAAATTCGAGTATTGCACTGGGGAATGGGAAAGGATCTCAACTCTAGTGCCATGCCACTTCGCTGATCAAATTAGCAGCTCTTTTTCTCTCACAGATGCTTCTAATTACAAACAAATCCAAGACATCAGGGATTAGGGGTAGGAGGTGAAGCTTTCAGTTTTGGTTTTTATCAGTCCCCCCCCCCTAACTTAAGTTCAGTTCTCCCTTTTGCATTTTGTTAAAGTCCTCGTGCAAATTCACCAGCATTTTTGTGAGAATTACTCCCAACAGACACATGGTGTATGCAATTTTGCCTAATATACAGCTCTCTGCAAAGTAATTTCCCCTAATATAATGCATTTTAGGTTATTTTCACTAATGCACAACTTACTTAGTATATGCATCTTAAAAAAAAAACTTTTTTGCACACACTGCTTGGCTGGGTTCTGCACTGAAAAATTCAGAGAAGCACTTTAATTGCTTAATTCTATTTTTGAAGTGTGAATGTTGAAAGGCTGGCTGCATTTCGGATCATGGATTGTTATGGGAAGTGTGAAACAGGCAATTTCATCTTTACATGCAAACTGCAATGGATTTCCCCCCCCATCCCTGTCAAGTGACAGAGCCTGATCATCTGTGAGGGTGACTGAAATGTCTGGAAATGAGGCTTGTGCCTGGTTTGGCCCATCACACCCATCTCAATCTCAAGGTCTCAGTTGCAAGGCGCTTCCAGATTGGTTTCATTTTCTGGTGGGATACAACCACATACCAACAAATTCAGGTTGTGCAATCAGAGTTGATTTGATCTATACCCAACCTATCTTCTGAGAAGCTCAAGGTGGCACATATGGTTTTCTTCCTTGACATTTGACCCTCACAAAACAACCCTGTGAGGAGGAGGAGGAGGAGGAGGAGGAGGAGAAGAAGAAGAAGAAGAAGAAGAGTTTGGATTTGATATCCCGCTTTTCACTACCCGAAGGAGTCTCAAAGCGGCTCAACATTCTCCTTTCCCTTCCTCCCCCACAACAAACACTCTGTGAGGTGAGTGGGGCTGAGAGACTTCAGAGAAGTGTGACTAGCCCAAGGTCACCCAGCAGCTGCATGTGGAGGAGCGGAGACACAAACCCGGTTCCCCAGATTACGAGTCTACCACTCTTAACCACTACACCACATTGGCTCTCACTAGCTTTGGCTAAGAGACCATGACTGTCCCATTGGCTTCATTGCTGAGTTGTGTGTCAGGGGCTGGTCTGAATCAGAAGATTGGGGAATGCAATGGCAGGAAGATCAGATCCTAACAGAAGACGAGGGGGGAATATTCGCCCTCGCCTTGCTTCCAGCATCTCCAGGCAGGCGAACACACAAACTGCACAGTTGAGAGAAGATCTGCCCAGCTTTGAGATAGTAGCTAAGCAACCAGAAGGGAGGGAGCACCTGGGCGATACATCAATCGAGAATGGGGGGAACCCCTCCCTCCCTTGAACTTGGAGGTCCGAGCGTGTCAGAGTTTGCTGCGGAAATCGCAAGGAGGAGTCAGAGTAGGCAACTAATGTCTTTGTAGAGAGTTGCCTGTTTGTGCTTGTAACAGAATGCTGTAATAAAAAGACTATAAATCTACCAAATGCTCGCTAATTCTTATCGGCGAGCCACCGGAAGGGAGAGGGAAACTCCCGTACTTGACACTGTGCAACAAACCCACTTTACCCCCCCCCCGACTTTTTTGTGATAAGAAAAGCGAAAGGGGGAAGTGCACGGGAAATTGTGGGGCAATCATTTGCTTGATGCGATGTCGCCCAATCTCCCTGCGAATAAATGAGAGTGGATGCTCAATAAGCAGCTGACATCATCTCCTGGCAAACTTTGCACAGGCTCGCCATAAACAAATCCGGACGGATGTTTTATAAACAGGCCATTTTGAACTGAACATGGTGTTCAGAAGTAAATTATTTCACAACCGGCTGTTTGCGCAGGTTCTGCTTTGGGTGATGTTTACTTTGCCCGGGCCAGAGAAGAATCTCATGACCTCTGGAAGCCATGGGGAATTAGCCTGCATTTGCTAATTACGACATGCTCTGTTATTTTGCATCATGTGCTCTGCTGCTTCTCGCTCTGGAGGTGGGGCAAAGAGGTACAAAGGACAGCGAGGTCCTGAAACCACCCAGCCTGGGCTGTGTTATACGATTTAAGGTTTGTTTTGTAAACTACCTTGTGAGGGCAATGCACCCTGAAAGGTGGATAAGTTTTTTGTTTTTGTTTTTTTTAAAAAGTTCCCTCCTCTGGCAGTTTCTGAAGTTTCACAAATGCTCAAGTCAGTGTTTGTAACCTTGAGGTCTAGCAACGTCAAGGTTAGATTGCTGCAATGTGTTATACGTGTTATATATGCCTCTGAAGATGGTTCGGAAACTTCAGACAGTGCAGAATTCAGGGGCCAGGTTGCTCACCGGAGCAAGACAGTTTGAATATATCACACCGATCCTGGTCTAACTGTGCTGGCTACCGATTAGTTTCTGGACCCTATTCAAGGTGCTGATCTTGACCTATAAAGCCTTAAATGGCTCAGGGCAGCAATACCTCAAGGACCGCCTCTTTCCATATGAACCTTCCTGGACCCTGAGATCATCTTCTGAGGCCCTCCTTCATGTGCCGTCCTCTCCTCAAGAGGTCCGGAGGGAGGCAACACGAGAACGGGGCCTTCTCTGCAGTGGCCCCCCCGTCTGTGGAATGCTCTCCCCAGGGAAGTTCGCCTGGTGCCCTCATTATACAGTGGTACCTCGGGTATACGCAGGTGGCGCTGTGGTCTAGACAACTGAGCCTAGGGCTTGCCAATCAGAAGGTTGGTGGTTCGAATCCCCACGACGGGGTGAGCTCCCATTGCTTGCCCCAGCTCCTGCCAACCTAGCAGTTTGAAAGCACATCAAAGTGCAAGTAGATAAATAGGTACCGCTCTGGCGGGAAGGTAAACAATGTTTCCCTGTGCTCCTCTGGAAACCCATGTCTGCACTTATGTATGATGACATTTGTTATAAGAATTCTAAGGTCCGTATAGTTAAAGCTATGGTTTTCCCAGCAGTATTTATGGAAGTGAGAGCTGGACCATAAAGAAGGCTGATCGCCGAAGAATTGATGCTTTTGAATTATGGTGCTGGAGGAGACTCTTGAGAGTCCCATGGACTGCAAGAAGATCAAACCTATCCATTCTGAAGGAAATCAGCCCTGAGTGCTCACTGGAAGGACAGATCCTGAAGCTGAGGCTCCAATACTTTGGCCACCTCATGAGAAGAGAAGACTCCCTGGAAAAGACCCTGATGTTGGGAAAGATGGAGGGCACAAGGAGAAGGGGACGACAGAGGACGAGATGGTTGGACAGTGTTCTTGAAGCTACCAACATGAGTTTGACCAAACTGCGGGAGGCAGTAGAAGACAGGAGTGCCTAGTGTGCTCTAGTCCATGGGGTCACAAAGAATCGGACATGACTAAATGACTAAACTTTTAGAAGACATCTGAAAGCAGCCCTGTTTAGGGAAGCTTTTAATGTTTAATAGATTATTGTATTTTAACATTCTGTTGGAAGCTGCCCAGAGTGGCTGGGGAAACCCAGCCAGATGGGCAGGGTATAAATAATATATTATTATTATTATTATTATTATTATTATTATTATTATTATTATTATTAAAAAAGAAGGTATGTACTACCCAAACTGTACAGAAGCTTATTCCTGTATGCAACTGCAGCAGCAAAAATGCTACTTGCCCCCAAATGGAAAGAAGCAGAAGTCCCAGCAAAGGAAAAATGGATACAAAAATTTGTGGAATATGCAGAAATGGCCAAACTTACTGTAATAATAATAATAATAATAAGAAGAAGAAGAAGAAGAAGAAGAAGAGTTTGGATTTGATATCCCGCTTTATCACTACCCGAAGGAGTCTCAAAGCGGCTAACATTCTCCTTTCCCTTCCTCCCCCACAACAAACACTCTGTGAGGTGAGTGGGGCTGAGAGACTTCAGAGAAGTGTGACTAGCCCAAGGTCACCCAGCAGCTGCATGTGGAGGAGCGGAGGACGCGAACCTGGTTCACCAGATTATGAGTCCACCACTCTTAACCACTACACCACACTGGCTCTCAACAAACTTTAAATAAAAGAATAGAAATGGTTTATTTAATATTTACAGACAAATTGTAATCAGATAAGAACATTGGCAGGATTATTGTAATAATCTGCATGTTCATATGAGTATATATTTAAAGTAGATTAATAAATGAACAAATTAAGTTGATTTGGATATGCAGAAGGTATTAAAAAATAAATTCAAGGAACTGCAGGAAGAGGGGGAAGGAAGACAAGTTTTGAAATGTTAAAATGACTGTAAAATTATTGAAATGTATAAACCTGAAATTCATAAATCAAATAAAAAATTCTCAAATATAGAATAAATTCTCAAATATAGAATAAATGTTCATGAATGTACAAGGCAAACGCTTACATAAGTATATAAACCATGTGTCTGAAATAGTACAAGAGAGGAATCCTGAAGGCATTTTGACTCTCCCAAACTGACCTCAAATATTTCTCTGGAAGGAGGAAGGAAATGGGAAAAGCTTTCCAATTGTCTTTGGACTGTAGGGGCTTACACCTCCCTTTTCAAATACAGCCTGCCAAGTATCTGTTAAGCTGAGCAAACTATCAATATGAGAAAGAGATCCAGGAACTAAGTATTTACCATCTCAAAGAAATGGCCAGGCTACCCAGAAAATGCAATCAAGTAAGGCATTATCCAGGTATCTTGGCAGACAGGAGAGAAGCAACATTCTCCAATTTCTGCTGGAGACTGTCTCCTTCTGTGATGTATGCACGATGTTTTGGGGCGTGATCTTGGGCTACAGGGTGGGCAGTTTTAGGGGTTAGCTCACCATTGTTCTGGGTCTCTCCTACCTCCTTGCATGGAGCAGAGGGAACCCTGTTGCAACAGAAAAACCAAGATCTGCCTTGCTTTCTATAGATCTTGCCTCCACCCATACATCTCTGACCAGTCATGGACTTAGGGGACTCAGTCCCTTGGGGAGCTGGGCAGCAAAAGCCAACCCCCCCTATTTTTTTCTATAACACCTTGAATATTTGTGAACACCATCTGCCCTGCTCATTAGACTGGGATCTCTGCTTTGCCTCTGGGTGGGTTGATCGACTGCATGTGGTCAGCACGGTAGTTTTTCTGGTAAAAAGGTTCAAGTACATAGACACAGGCTTTTTGGAAACAAGGAAATTCTGGGCTTTCCCTGCCTCTAATTTCCCTTTGGCCGTAAGCTATATTGCCTCTGAGTTATTTTCTGTGTGGGCTTTCCTCTTTCCCTTGAAGCCTCCTTCCTCTCTCTAGCCATGCGGGACTCAAAAACACCCCCCTGTGGCAACATTGGCATCCATATCTGGATACTGTGGCTCTCCATATGTTAAAACAAAACAAAATAAAAATTTCCTTCCAGTAGCACCTTAGAGACCAACTAAGTTTGTTCTTGGTATGAGCTTTCGTGTGCATGCACACTTCTTCGGATACAAAGTCCATATGTTGTCGGACTCCAACTCCCATCAGCCCCTTCCAGTACGGCCAGTGGTGATGGGTGATGGGAGCTGTGGTCCTACAACATAGTAATCTGTGCCCAACTGCTTCACAAAAGCAGACACGTTAAATAGGAATGCATGAGTATCTCCCTTCCAGTAAGACCGATGGACTTATCTAGCTATGTGACACTGATGCCGAAATCCAGCATCACCTGAGCTCTGTGTGTGCGGCTTTCTCCCGATTGAAGTGCAGAGTGTTTGAGGGCCGGGACATTCGCAGGGAAACCAAAATGCTTGTTTACAAAGCTATTGCACTACCAACCTTACTGTATGCTTGTGAAACATGGACCACTTATAAACACCATCTCCAACTCCTCGAAAGATTCCGTCAACAGTGTCTCCGAAAATTTTTACACATCACTTGGGAAGACGGGCAAACTACCGGTAATGCCCGTGTATTGGAAGAAGCAAAGATCACCAGTGTCGAAGCAAGGATTCTTCAACAGCAACTGGTCATGTTGTGCGGATGCCTGATTATCATCTTCCAAAGCAACTACTCTATTCCAACTTAAAAATGGAAAATGTAATGTTGGTGGTCAACAAAAGAGGTTTAAAGACTGTCTCAAGGCAAATCTTTAAAAAATGTAGTATAAACACCAACAATTGGGAAACACTGGCCTGCAAGCACTCCAATTGGAGAACAGCCTTTACCAAAGGTGTCAATAATAATAATAATAATAATAATAATAATAATAATAATAATAATAATTTATTTGTACCCCGCCCATCTGGCTGGGTCTCCCCAGCCACTCTGGGCGGCTTCCACAAACATTAAAATACATTTAAAATATCACAGTTTAAAAACTTCCCTAAACAGGGCTGCCTTCAGGTATTTTCTAAATGTCAGGTAGTTGTTTATCTCTTTGAACCGGGTGATCTCCGGGAGGGCGTTCCACAGGGCGCTTTGGACTCCTTCGGGTAGTGAAAAGCGGGATATCACCAAACTACTCGACAGAAGGAAGGCCCTCTGCCTGGTTCCCTGTAGTTTTGCTTCTCGCAGTGAGGGAACCGACAGAAGGCCCTCGGCGCTGGATCTCAGTGTCCGGGCTGAATGATGGGGTGGAGACGCTCCTTCAGGTATACAGGACCGAGGCCGTTTAGGGCTTTAAAGGTCAGCACCAACACTTTGAATTGTGCTCAGAAATGTACTGGGAGCCAAAGGGCTTTGAAGACACTCAAACTCAGGACGCAAGGGAGAAACATGCTAAGAGGAAGGCACACTTGGCAAATCCACACCGTGATTAATTCCCGCCCGGAAACCAATGTCCCCACTGTGGAGGGACGTGTGGATCCAGAATTGGCCTCCACAGTCACTTATGGACACATGGTTGAAACCGTGTTTATGGAAGACAATCTTGCTCAGCTATGAGTGATTGCCAAAGAAGAAGATGATGATTGGAAGCTGAAATGCAGTGGAATGGAAACTGCACTGGATGGGGCAAGCACAAATTGGAAGGGAAACCATTGGCAGGAACTGATGGAAGCTGCAGTCGAGGAACACCTGCAGGGAGGACTGCAGGTTCCCCATTCCTGCCTGAACTGCTCTCTCCACCATGTTCGCTCAGACACGAGCAAAGGGCAGTGATGAGCAGAGAAACATGGGGGGGTGGAGTGTGTGTGTGTGTGGAAACACACTTGCCTCTGTTGCTACAAGCCTGGACACACCTGACGTAATATGCCCCATTGAAATTGGCTTCAGGTTGCACAGCTCTTTGACTTGGGGCGCAGCGAGGACGGAGCTTAGGGGGCTGGGATGTGGGAGGCGCAGAGCAGAATGGAAGCAGCTTCGGTGGTACGGAGAGGCGGTGTTTTCCCCCACACACTGTTGACCAACAAAGCCCAGAGCTAAGTTCTCACACAATGGGGAAGTGAAAGCAGGGCAAACAATGTTCCCTGGCTTGCCTTTTCCGGCAGAACCCAATGTTTTGCTGCCGACAGCGGAGCGGTGGCGATGATGACGCTGAAAAAGTGAAATTCCACGTTAGAGAGCCCCGGGGTTGGGCTGACAGGCACCAAGAGGGATGGTAAAGCTGACCCGGCAATTGGGGAAATCTCCGGCCAGCGTCCGAGAAGTCAAAATTCCCCTTTGCTGCATTGGGAGGAATGAGAAGCTGAAAACCCAGGAGGCAGCTCAGGCCTGGTACAGGGGTCCCAGGGCCCTGCAGAAGGCAGGAGAGGCTTACAGAACACCCTTAAGAAGCTACAGTTCTTAGAATTACTAGGGAATCCTAGAATTGTAGAAGGGACCCCCCGAGGGTCATCTAGTCCAACCCCCTGCAGTGCAGGAATCTCAGCTAAAGCACCCATGAATTGGAAGAACAGAGATGTGATTCCCCTTAATCAATGGCTTGACAACATGACAACATTGGCCACATAGGAACAGACAGCGTATAGAGGCAGACTTTCTTTGGATAAATACAGGTGATGCCTGGAATGAGTTAGCACAGAACCTATTAGGTTACTGACAACCATATGTGTATTAGGATAATAAGAATACACACCTGTATACTAATGTAACAGTATTTTTCCCCCCATTCTCACTCACATTTTTCTTTATTTCTTACTCACTCTGTCTTTTTATAAATGAAATTCTTCCAATAAAATGTTATTTGTTTTTTTTTTAAATTAAAAATAAAGCATCCATGACCGATGGCCATCCAACCTCTGCTTAAAAACCTCCCAAGGAAGGAGAACTCACAACCTCCGGGAGGGAGACCACTGTCCCACTGTTGAGCATGCGTTTAAAGCTATTTGGTTTCAACGCATGGTGTGCGCCCAGCCAAAATGGGAGTCATTAAAGCATGGGGAAATAGGCGAGGCACAACGAATTCCATTCTGGGGGGGTTCTGAGGTGCACTGAGCCAGTTGTTCCCGGGGAAATCTCTCTCCTGCCCTGGAGGAGGAGCTTGCATGGTGATCCCCCCCCGCCTCTCCCCTCTTGTTGGCTTCCCCCCCCCTCACTGCCAGGTCTGAGCACCTCCCTCCAAAATCCAGTCATGCTGGCAAAGATTGCTTCATCTTGCCATCTTATACAGTACAGCCACTTCCCCCCTCCCTTTAAAGGTAAAGGTAAAGGGACCCCTGACCATTAGGTCCAGTCGTGTCCGACTCTGGGGTTGCGGCGCTCATCTCGCGTTACTGGCCGAGGGAGCCGGCGTACAGCTTCCGGGTCATGTGGCCAGCATGACAAAGCCGCTTCTGGCGAACCAGAGCAGCGCACGGAAACGCCGTTTACCTTCCCGCCGGAGCGGTACCTATTTATCTACTTGCACTTTTGACGTGCTTTCGAACTGCTAGGCTGGCAGGTGCTGAGACCTCCTCCTTTTACAAAACCCCAGAATGTTAAAGGGCATTGAGGTTAGTACACCGGTCCCTTTCTTCATTGCGTTATGCAGATCCAGAGGGGGGCAAAGCCCCAGAACTGAAATTGAAAACAGGTTCTGGGGGCAGAGCTTGGCCTCTCGTAATCCTCGAGTACGGCGCCTGGTGCGTAATCCGTTTCCCACGGATCTGCCAAAATCCGCTTCCATGCTGAATCTTTTGGGAATTTCTCAAATGTAAACGCACACCCCTAGAGATGAGTCATCGCTGCCTTTCCTATAATTTCCTAACAGCCTCAGAGAGCTGCTCGGCTGGTCTGAACAGATACAAGAGCCGGGAAGTGGTGCTTAGTCGGAGCCCTAGGGAGGAAAGGGTGGTTGTATGTATTTCAGGGTTGGGGGGGGGGTTGGGGCATGTGCTGCTGCTGATTGAGAAACCAGAATGCTTTCCATTTCTTCCCTGACTGGCAGGGAGAGACCAACATTTCACTGCCCATCTTTGCATTTCTGTTTCCAATCTGGTTTTTCCCCCCCTCAACACACAAACTCATCAGTCATTGTACTGTAAGGTGACTCACTATCTTCTAATATTTGCTTGTGGCGATTGCCACAATTAGGGGTGGTAGTGAACTTTGGTGCGTGTACACTGTCCTTTTTCTGCATTGCATGGTTTGGCTATTATTATTATTATTATTATTATTATTATTATTATTTTATGGAAGCTTTTTCATGATACAATAAGATAAAAGAAATCAATCTTCATAAAAACAAAAACAGAGAGAGGGAAAAGAAAATGCAGAGTCTTCTCTCTTAAGCCTTGTCTCACACAGAAAGTGGTGGACCCTCCCAGCCTCACCTGAGGCCTGTCCATTCTTTTCTCAGTCTCACCCTGGAAGGTTGTCTCTGCCCTGAGTCCACCCGCCCACCTACAAGTGTGTGTAATCCTCATAGCTGTCAAGTTTCGGATTTGAAAATAAGGGATCAGCAGTCTCACCTATCCCGGGGACAGTCACATGTCAGTGGTGGGCGGAGCCAGAAGCAAAAGTGGGCGGAGCAGCAATGTAAACTCCAAGCGGGCTCGGGCTCGGAGCGGAGCAAAGAGGAGGGCAGCCAGCAAAGAGGAGGGCAGCCATGTGCTCCGCGCGATGGAGCCCCATCGTCTTCTTGTCTGATCCCATCAAAACAGGACAGGAAGCAGCAGCTGCTCAAAGGCAGCCAGGCTCCGCCCGCCAGCTAACCCTATTGGCCGGCTGAGGGGCTCGGCGGCAACGGATAGGGGCTGATGCAGGGGGAGGAATACACCCCCCTGTAAGCACGGGAAACGGCTCCCACTTGCTTTGAGGGCTGAGGCTTTTCTCTCCAAGTAGGCGAGGTCTTCCCACCCAGTCCCTGGCCAGCAGGGGAGGAGCTGCTTCCATTAAAAATGGGAAATTTAAGGGAAATAAAAAATAAGGGAGAGCAGCGGGAAACTGCTTAAAATAAGGGAGAATCCCGGGGGAAACGGGATACTTGACAGCACTGGTAATCCTTGAACCTCAAAAATGGTCCAGAGCAGAGGACACCAAAGGAAAACAGCGGGGGGGGGGGAGAATCATAGAATCACAGAGTTGGAATGGTTAGAAGAAAGAAGATAAAAAGAAGGAAAGAAAAGAAAAGAAAAGAAGGAAGAAAGGAAAATTTAAAAATACTTCTGATTTTCCGTTGCTTTCATGAGCCACCTGAAGGTATTTTGGCATGGGAATCGTCTTGCTGGATCAGCACAAGATCCATTCAGCCCAGAACTGATTCAGTGGACACTCAGTTAGTTACATCTAGGAAACTGAGAAGCATTTGGAGGGAATGCTCTTCCCCTGTGGTCTGTGGCATCTTTAAGTAGGGTGGGATGTGTTGGGCCTGCCTTTCTACAGATGTGTTTTCTGGTTCTTATTCCACTTCGGTTTTCATAGTTGGCTTTAAGTTTTGTACATCTGGGTTACTTTTGTGCAAACAGCAACAAGACAAGTGTTTCCTGCTGGGCAGGGGGTTGGACTGGATGGCCCTTGTGGTCTCTTCCAACTCTATGATTCTATGATCCTACCTTCTAGGAGTAGGAGAAAACAAGCTTGCTCCACCTTCCACTTGAGATACTTCAGGATGGCTATTGTCCCGCAGGAAACACAAATCCTGAGTTAAAGCTTGCCTGCAACCCTCGGGCACTGCTCAGAGATAAGGGTGGCATGTAACACCGGGATTCCCCTGTCCTTAACGGTGCCACCCGTGAACTCAGTGACCTCACCTCTGGCACCTGACTCAGATAACGTACCAATGTTAAAAAGTGCTCCATGTGGGCTTTTCCAGACTTTTCAGGTTTTCACTGCAACAGAAAGCACAGCTTACTCATTTCTGCTGCTCACGTCTTGCCTGGGCATGTTCCGCTCAAGTTTCGTGTTGCATTTTTGCTGCAAGAACATTTCACCTTTCCCACCAATGGAAGTACAGGCATACCTCGGGTTACGGCCGCTTCAGGTCGCGCGTTTTCAGGTTGTGCACCACGCCGAACCCGGAAGTACCGGAACAGGTTACTTCCGGGTTTTGGTGCTCGCGCATGCACAGAAGTGCCGGATCGCAACCTGCGCTTGCGCAGGCGCGGCGCTGTGGGTTACGGATGCGCCTCCCGCACAGATCGTGTTCGCAACCTGAGCGTCCACTGTACAATGTTTTGTACTGGGGGGGGGGACACACAGCTTTCCCCCTGAACTGTTGCCAGTTGAAAGATGTTTAGAAAATCCAAAGAACCCCTGTGATGCAATCTTCAAGCAGAAACGAAAAACAAGCACCACAGTGGCCAATAAAAATGGTGTATGTATTTTTTATATTGTATATAATAACAGTAAGACAACGGACAGTGATCCGGTATTAACACTGTTTCGTGTACGTCTTCTTCAGCATATGACTGCAAAATAAATAGACAAACAAATAAACAAAAACCTGCATGGAAATGTATCCCAGTAATCCATGAGATCAATATATCTACTATAAATATGCACGATACAATAAAACATAACAATAATAATGTAACACAATAGCATACCTCAACATATATTGGAAGCATTTTTTTACGGAGCAGTGTTCATAAGAATATGTAACCACTGGTGGTGGTTCTCAGGATTTCAGGAGCTAATACACGAAACAGTGTTAATACCAGATCACTGTCCGTTATCTTACTATTATTATATAGAATATAAAAAAATATACACCATTTTATTGGCCGTTGTGGTGCTTGTTTTTGGTTTCTAGTTGAAAGATGTGGCAATGTGAAGACAACAAGGGGACCTGCTACTAGATTAAGGTTACCAGATTTTTTCCAATGAATCCAGGGACACTTTTCAACTTCAGTAGGAATGATAGGATTTTGTCAGGGGACTGATTTGTAAATCCGGGGACTGTCCCTGGGAAACAGGGACGTCTGGTAACCTTATACTAGATATATCTTGCGATGGGGAGGCCAGAGGGCCGTAGCTCAGTGGTAGAACATCTGCTTCTCATGAAGAAGGTTGTGGGTTCAATCCCCGGTGCCTCTAGCAGGGGCGGAGAGAGGGGGGTGGGGGGCGGGCGTCCACACTGGGTACCGCCCGGGGGGTTGACACTTGGGGTGGGGGCCCTGCCTCTGCGATCGGGTCCTCCCTTGGCCTGCACCGGCGCCTGCTTTCCTGCTGGCTCGGCGGAGGCAGTGGCGTTGCTAGCCTCTGCGCTGCTGGGGGCGGCGGCAGCGCAGAGGAACCCCCCTGGGGGAGGGGCACGACGCGTGCGTCGTGACGTCATCATGACGTCACGACGCACGTGGGTGCAGAAAGGGGGAATTTCCCCCTTTCCGAGGCTTTTTTCGGCGGTGGGTGGTGGCCAGCGAGGAGGGCGTGACAAGCGTGACACCCCCCTCGCTAGTCGACCCCCCCCGCCGAAAAAAAGCGGCGGAAAGGGGAAAAAAGAAGCAGAGCCGGCGCTCTGAATGCGCCCGGCTCTGCTTCCTTTCCCCGCCCCCCCCCCCGCGGGTTTTTTCGGCGGGGGGGGTCGACTAGCGAGGAGGGGTGACAAGCGTGACACCCTCCCTCGCTGGTCGACCCCCCCCGCCGAAAAAAGCGGCGGAAAGCACCCCTTCCATGTGCTGCTGGGTGACGGAGGGAGCGGCGGCGCGTGGGAGTGGCGGGAGGGGCCGCCGCTTGTCACCCCCACCCGCCGCTTTCACCCTGTCACTGGGGGCGTACCGCCCCCACCGCCCCTCCCCAGCGACGCCCCTGGGCGGAGGTGATGGATGGGCGGGGCCAGTGAGGAGGGGTGTCATGCCTCCCTCTCTGGCCCGCCCCTCACTCTGCCCAGCGCCCAGCCTAGCGCTGAAAAAAGCCCTTTAAAAAAAGGAGAAGGAAAGGAAAGCAGGCTGCTTTCCTTTCCTTCTCCTTTTTTTAAAAGGACTTTTTCCAGCGCTGGATGGGCGGGGAGGTGAGGGGCGGGCCAGCAAGGAGGGGTGACAACCTACCCTCTCTGGCCCACCCCTCGCCTCCGCACTGTGGCTCTGCCCAGCCCGCCGTGACGCGTGCATCGTGACGTCACGGCGCATGCGTCACGGAGCTCCACCCCCAGGGGGGTGCCTCCGCGCATGCCTCCCCGGGTGGCGAAGAGGCTTGCTACGCCACTGGCCTCTAGATAGGGCTGGGAGACACCCTGGCCTGAACTCCTGAATCCGCTGCTGGCCAGAGCAGGCAGCACTGAACTAGGGGGTCAGTGCTCTGGCTTGGTAGAATGTAGGCAGCTTCCTGTGATTGATGAGTACATAACTTTTCAACAACTCATGCCTTTTCTGCTTGGAGTGGGGATCTCTGCAGGCAACGATGAATGCATTCCCTAAAGCAACTTTTACCTGGCTTCCTCCGGGCCCCATAAAACTTGTAATCTCAGTGTCCAGGCTGAACAATGGGGGTGGGGACGCTCCTTCAGGTATACAGGACCGAGGCCGTTTAGGGCTTTAAAGGTCAGCACCAACACTTTGAATTGTGCTCGGAAACGTACTGGGAGCCAATGCAGATCTCTCAGGACCGGTGTTATGTGGTCCCGGCGGCCACTCCCAGTCACCAGTCTAGCTGCTGCATTCTGGATTAATTGCAGTTTCCAGGTCACCTTCAAAGGTAGCCCCATGTAGAGCGCATTGCAGTAGTCCAAGCGGGAGATAACCAGAGCATGCACCACTCTGGCGAGACAGTCTGCGGGCAGGTAGGGTCTCAGCCTGCATACCAGATGGAGCTGGTAGACAGCTGCCCTGGATACAGAATTAACCTGCACCTCCATGGACAGCTGTGAGTCCAAAATGACTCCCAGGCTGCACACCTGGTCCTTCAGGGGCACAGTTACCCCATTCAGGACCAGGGAGTCCTCCACACCTGCCCGCCTCCTGTCCCCCCAAAACAGTACTTCTGTCTTGTCAGGATTCAACCTCAATCTGTTAGCCGCCATCCATCCTCCAACCGCCTCCAGACACTCACACAGGACCTTCACCGCCTTCACTGGTTCTGATTTGAAAGAGAGGTAGAGCTGGGTATCATCTGCATACTGATGAACACCCAGCCCAAACCCCCTGATGATCTCTCCGAGCGGCTTCATATAGATATTAAAAAGCATCTGAAGTGTATCTGAAGAAGTGTGCATGTACACGAAAGCTTATACCAAGAACAAACTTAGTTGGTCTCTTAGGTGCTACTGGACAATTTTTTTTATATATTTCACCTGTGCGTGACCTGATTTGTTTCCCCGTGCCGAACTCCACTTCACCGAAGCCCTCATCTGCACACTTGCAAAAGCCACTTAATCACAACTTTTGTATTCTAATCAAAAGGATGATGGGTTGAGGGAAAGCGCATCCAACAGGAGAATTTTTCAAGAAGCTACAGGATACAGGTGGATTGTGGCGAATGTCATGTGCGAATGTTTGCTGGAGCCATTATAAGCCACATTTGTGGCACGGAAAGCTGCTATTATTATTTATTAAATGGGCACACCGCCAGTCATCCAAAGACCCCAGGGTAAAAATACAAAAGCAGAACACAAAACACATTTAACGCAACAAAGCAATAACCCCGGCTTCCACAAACACATTTTAAAGGCCATAGGATGTGAATCAGCCGAAGGCTTGGTTATAGAGTTTTCACCCGGCATCTAAAGATACCTAACGAAGGTGCTAGCCAGGCCTCCCAGTGGCAGGATTTCAGCAGGAAGCAGCAAAACATACCCTGATCAGAAACTAAGAGGTACAGCCGCCCTGAAACTTTCTCAGGCGCAAACAAAGGTGCCAACTTGAATAATATATTGAGGTGGGTTCATAGGTAAGTCCCGCCCTGCACAATCAATCACAAGACGTGGCACATGCCCCATCACCTGGAAGGGGGCCTGCCCCCTCAAATATATTATTGAGACGGGGAATACCCCACCCATTGCCCCAAGAGTTGACTCTTCTGCGCAAAACCAGTGCTTTTTCCCTGCAGGTACTCAAGGATGCGGGTGGCGCTGTGGGTTAAACCACAGAGCCTAGGGCTTGTCAATCAGAAGGTCGGCGGTTCGAATCCCCGCGACGGGGTGAGCTCCCGTTGCTCGGTCCCTGCTCCTGCCAACCTAGCAGTTCAAAAGCACGTCAAAGTGCAAGTAGATAAATAGGTACCGCTCCGGCAGGAAGGTAAACGGCGTTTCCGTGTGCTGCTCTGGTTCACCAGAAGCAGCTTTGTCATGCTGGCCACATGACCCGGAAGCTGTACGCCGGCTCCCTCGGCCAATAAAGCGAGATGAGCGCCGCAACCCCAGAGTCGGACACGACTGGACCTAATGGTCAGGGGTCCCTTCACCCTTTACCTTACTCAAGGATACACAGTATCAGCACCTTTTCTTTCAGAAGAAAAGCACTCAGCACAACTCAGCGTTGAAAGGTGGACCACATGTAACTGCCCTGATAATCCTCAAAAGATTCCATCAACGGCATCTCCAAAAACAATTACACATCACTTAGGAAGACAGGCAAACTAATGCCAGTGTACTGGAAGAAGCAAAGATCACCAGTGTTGAAGCAATGATTCTTCAACATCAACTTCGTTGGACTGGTCATGTTGTGCAGATGCCTGATTATCGTCTTCCAAAGCAACTACTCTATTCTGAACTTAAAAATGGAAAGCGTAATGCTGGTGGTCAACAAAAGAGGTTCAAAGACTCTCTCAAGGCAAATCTAAAAAAATGTATAAACACCAACAACTGGGAAACACTGGCCTGTGAGCGCTCCAATTGGAGAACAGCCTTTACCAAAGGTGTCATGGGCTTTGAAGACGCTCAAACTCAGGATGAAAGGGAGAAATGCGCTAAGAGGAAGGCACGCTTGGCAAACCCTCACCGTGATCAACTCCCACCCGGAAACCTATGTCCCCACTGTGGAAGGATGTGTGGATCCAGAATTGGCCTCCACAGTCACTTACAGACTCATTGTTAAAACCGTGCTTATGGAAGACAATCTTATTCGGCTACAAGTAATCGCCGAAGAAGAAGAAGAACTTTCAGAATGGAAATTGTCATTACTGTATTATTATTTTTAAAAAGGACACATTGCAGTGTGTGAGTGTGCTGTAAATCTTTGTATAACTAGGCAAATCCTTCAAGCACCATATAACACTTTCCCCTTAGCCCACGACGCTGATGCAGGTTACACCTGCATTTCTGGAAAGGCACCAGTTGCTCTCATCACGGTTTTTCTTTCTTTTTCCAAAGCGCTGTCCCTTCCAGTAACAAATAATAATAATAACAACAGTATTCTCCTGTGCAATTTCTCCTCACTGCGGCCCAGTTTGCCTTTTCCCCTCCTATCCCTCCCCTTGCGTTTTCGCAATCCCTTTCCGCGCTTTACCCCCCTTCAGCCTCGCTCTCCTCAGGGGCATTTCCCGCGCGGAGCGAGCCGGGACACGGCTCTCCTGGTGGCGCGCGCGCCCGCACAGAACTGCGTCACCGCGTTGACCCGCAGCTGGCACGTTCGGGGGAGAATCTCTGATGACTCAGCGGCGGGATTCCCTCGCGCGCCCTTCGCTGACTCACGCCCGGCTCGTCCTATAAAAGCCTCGCGCCGGCTGCTGCCTGCCAGACCCATTTTTTTTCCTTTCCTGGTCGCTTTTCGTGTGGATCTTATTCTCTCTCGGGACAGAAGGTAGAGCGAAGCCACTTGGCAAGGATGGGAAAGCTCCGGGGCTCCGTGATGCCCGTGGATCTGCTTGGCAACGCCGGATTGCTCTGCCAGGCGTGCGGGTTCCTCCTCTGCAACCCACAGCAAGCCGAGTGTGGGCACCGCTACTGCAGGGGATGCGTGAAGAGGCTGTTCAGGTCAGTGGCAAAAAAATAAAAATAAAAAGTGTTGCCGGGCTGTTAAAGGGCAAAGGCAGGGGATTCGCGATTCCCCCTCTCCATGATGTTGCTACTACAGATCCCATCATCCGTGATCATTTGTCATGCTGGACAAGGACTCATGGGAGTTGGAGTCCCCTAATCGTAGCTGGAGGCTTCTCAGATTTTAGGGTCACCTGTCCAGGATTCGTGGGGCTTAGAATAACAGAATCGTATAGTTGGAAGGGACCTGGGGGGGGGCATCATCTAGTCCAAGCTTCCTCAACCTCTGCCCTCCAGATGTTTTGAGACTACAATTCCCGTCACCCCCCTGACCACTGGTCCTGCTAGCTAGGGATCATGGGAGTTGTAGGCCAAAAACATCTGGAGGGCCGAGGTTGAGGAAGCCTGATCTAGTCCATCCTGTAGCAAGGCAGGGATCTTTTTCCCAACGTGGGGCTCGAACCTATGACCCTGAGATTAAGTCTCATGCTCTACTGACTGAGCCATAACTACCGGTACATTCACTGGCATTTAATTGGCAAGCCAGATCAGCTTCCTTCATCTCATTGGGTTAGCTGGATAAATCGATCTCCTATCTTCCTGCCTACCTTCTGGTTACGATGGGCAGATAGAAACTGCCCCAATACCAGATGTGAAGGAGTACCAGTGGGAGGGGGCTGCTGCCTTCCTGCCCCTTTTTGTGTGGGTCTTTGAAGCATCTGATTTTCCACTTTGGGAAATTGGAGGTCATAGAGCCTTGGCCTGACCCTGGCTATTCCTGTGTTTTGTATTTCCTGGGAACGAAGCACCCACTTTTATTGGAATTACAGTGTTTTTAGGCTGCAACCCTTAATTGGCCAGTTTCAAATTGGCAATCACAGATATGTGATGCGTTCTAGAAATGTAATTTAAAAACAAGACTCGCTTTGTTTCTTTCAATAGGATCAGGGTGTGAGGGAGTCAGGTTCCTCTCCAGTTTGCAATATTCCAGTTTGCAATATTCCAGTTTGCTTTTCTGTTTTCTCAGGGGAGGGGGGGGGGGTAGATGCCAAGTTTTCCATATTGGCAGGAGGGGGGGAGGGGCTGTGTAGATTATTCAAGCCATATTGGCACAGCTGTTTATTCCTCGAGCACCTCAAATGTTGTTGTTGTTGTTGTTGTTGTTGTTGTTGTTGTTGTTGTTGTCATATTCCGATTCAGCTGTGCTTGTGCGTAAGCAAGATGTTGACTAGTGTTAGTGTAGGAGGCCTGTGGCTCTGAATTATGCTGGCGGCACCTGCTGGCGCAGCGAGTGATTGCAGCATTTGTAAATCTGAGCTGCGCTAAAGTGTCTTGGGGAGCTGATTCCACTCTGCAGTGTCCATGAGAGCTTCTGAGCCCTCTGTCCTTATGCACCCCACTTCACCTCCTGGAAAACTGACCCGGGGTTCAAATGCCACTCAGTCATGAAGCTCAAGCTCACTTGGTGATCTTGAGCGACTCAGTTCAGCCTTAACTATCTCACATAATTGTTGCGGGTATAGATCAGGGGCCGAGATAGGGAACCATGACGCACGCTGCCCTGAGCTTCTTGGAGAAGTGCAGGATAGGAGTATAGCATCTAGATCAAGGGAAGTAATAGTACCACTGGAAGTAATGTAGTACCACTGTATTCTGCTCTGACCTGTCAATACCTCACCTGGAATACTGTGTCCAGTTCTGGGCACCACAGTTCAAGAAGGATACTGACAAGCTGGAACGTGTCCAGAGGAGGGCAACCAAAATGGTCAAAGGCCTGGAAACGATGCCTTATGAGGAACGGCTTAGGGAGCTGGGTATGTTTAGCCTGGAGAAGAGAAGGTTAAGGGGTGATATGATAGCCATGTTCAAATATATAAAAGGATGTCATCTAGAGGAGGGAGAAAGGTTGTTTTCTGCTGCTCCAGAGAAGCGGACACGGGGCAATGGATTCAAACTACAAGAAAGAAGATTCCACCTAAACATTAGGAAGAACTTCCTGACAGTGAGAGCTGTTGGACAGTGGAATTTGCTGCCAAGGAGTGTGGTGGAGTCTCCTTCTTTGGAGGTCTTTAAGCGGAGGCTTGACAGCCATCTGTCAGGAATGCTTTGATGGTGTTTCCTGCTTGGCAGGGGGTTGGACTGGATGGCCCTTGTGGTCTCTTCCAACTCTATGATTCTAGGATATAAATGTGACAAATGAGTATATAATGCACTATATCCACAAAACTAATGACTAACCAATGGATGGCATTAATCTTGATGATGAATGACTGCTTCGCATATGTGGGGAGGAAGAATAAATTAGCAGAGGACACAAGAAAGAGAAGATGGAAGTAGTTATGTTTCAAATGTATCAAATATGTGTTTCTTTATCTGTAAAAATGTTACATGGAAAAATGTGAGAGACACTTTGTAAACCAAGAAAATCTTTAAAATAAATAAATAAATAAATATGTGTTTCTTTTATTTTCAATTGGTTTTTTTAAATGCAGGTGTGTTTTATTAATTATTATCATTTATTGAATTTATATATTGCCCTATACCCTATTCCCTGGCAGGAAGGGTGGGATGTATATTTAATGAATAAAATTTGGAGGGTGTGTGTGTATGAAAGAGAGAAAGAAAGAGATTCAAAATGTACTTTTAAGAGGGGGAAGCCCATGTTAGTAGTCCCCTGCAGGGAAAGAGGCTTGTGGTGCCTTTAAAGACTAGAATATTTATTACGGCTTAAGCTTTCTGTTTCTCAGGGTTCATCCTGCTCAATTTCCTGTCCTCTTTCTCCCCCCACAGGGACACAGACAGGATGGCCTGCCGGACTTGTAAAAAGGGACTAAGCCCCAAACAGGTGAGTTGTAGTAACATGATGTTCTGGAACAAGAGTCGTTTGGGTTTTCCTGGGCTTTTGGTTCTTAAAGCGATATGTTGTTGTTGTTGTTGTTGTTGTTGTTGCCATCTTGGCAAATCTTAGTCAATCACTTTCGGACTCTGTTTTGCGGAAAGCGACAAACAAATTTAACAAGAAGAAAATGATAAGAAGACCAGTCAATCTCGGCCCCAAATAGCAAGAAACCCGTAAACGCATGGTCACTGCCGATGTACTAAATTCCCTCTCTATGGAAGAGCCAAGGCAACTTGTTCAGGTGTGAATGTTACCTGGCACTGTGCTGATCCCCTCGCATGGGTCACACCTGTGTTGCCATCCTCTTTTAAAAACAGGAAACTTTTTTAAAGAGAGAGAGAGAGAGAGAGAGAGAGAGAGAGAGAGAGAGAGAGAAACACAAGATATAGAAAGGGGGAAAATGAGAGAGAGGCGTGTGATGAAATTCAGAAGAGCTCCATAAGTAGAAAAGCTGAGAAGGTTTGTTTAAAGAATCGGTTGCACTCCCTTTACTGCTGCTTGGCAACCTAATCCTCTCAGCATTTGCTCATTTTCTTTATGGCAAGAAAGCCAGACGTGGGTGGCGCTGAACCACAGCCTGGGGCAGGGGTCAGCAAACTTTTTCAGCCATGGGCCGGTCCACATTCCCTCAGACCATGTGGTAGGCCGGACTATATTCTGAAAAGAAATATGAACTAATTCCTATGCCCCACAAATAACCCAGAGATGCATTTTAAATAAAAGGACACATTCTACTCATGTAAAAACACGCTGATTCCTGGACCGTCCGGGACGCATTTAGAAGGCGACTGGGCCGCATCCGGCCCCTGGGCCTTAGTTTGGGGACCCCTGGCCTAGGGCTTGCTGATCAGAAGGTCGGCGGTTTGAATCCCTGCGACGGGGTGAGCTCCCGTTGTTCGGTCCCAGCTCCTGCCAACCTAGCAGTTTGAAAGCACGTCAAAGTGCAAGTAGATAAATAGGTACCGCTCCGGCGGGAAGGTAAACGGCGTTTCCGTGCACTGCTCTGGTTCGCCAGAAGCAGCTTAGTCATGCTGGCCACATGACTCGGAAGTTGTACATCGGCTCCCTTGGCCAGTAAAGCGAGATGAGCGCCGCAACCCCAAAGTCGTCCGCAACTGGACCTAATGGTCACGGGCCCCTTTACCTTTATGAAGGCCAGAAATCTCGCCTCCTGTCTACTAGGAACATGGTGCAAGAGAGATATAGACAGCAAAACAAAAACAGAAACAGAAAAAAAAACACATGGCGTCCCTTTGGAGTTAAGAGTGAATCCTGGGTTCAAAAGAGTTCACAACTGTCGCCCTAGGGAGGGAGATGGGAATCACAATTTGCGGTGCCTGCTTTTCAGCACTTTGCCATAATTTGAGGGCGATGTGTTTAAGGCAGACTTCGCCAACCTGGTGCCCGCCTGGTCTGCAGGGTCTGATGGGAGTTGTAGTTCGAAACGTCAGTCAGGCACCTGGTCAGCAAAGGATGGTTAGAGGTAATGTGTAGTGTATTGGTAGAGATAACCGTGACGGGTCAGAATCGGCGGCCAACATATTGACTCCTTCTTTTCTTTCTCTCTCTCTCTCCAGTTCCACACTGACAAAGCGGCAGAGAACGACGCTCTAGCCACACAAGTCGCCTGCCCGAACTTTGACTGCGCTTGGACGGGGACCCTGAAATCGTACCAGGTACAGTGGTTTTAAATGAAGAGAATCGCTCCCCTCTCCCTGCCAATACGCAGTGCAGAAGACCAGGGATGAAACGGGAGCACAAAGCTCTTAGGGTGCCCTCTTGCAGCAATTGCGGGCATTTGACAATACATATGCAGAACAGTTGGAAGAAATTGTGACTGGGAGGAAAGGAGAAAGAAGTCCATAGTTGAGCTGCTCTGATATTATTGATCTGACTCTTCCTTCTGCGATCCTGTTCAGGGTTCTAGCCAGCCAGTTGCTCCAGTGCTCCATTTTTTTTTCTTTCGCAACTTGCTGTTCTATTATGTTGTGAACGGCAGTATACAGATTTAATAAAAACAACCAAACAAATCATTCTGTGGGCAACTCAGCATATTCAGTGCAGTGGTACCTCGGGTTACAGATGCTTCAGGTTACAGACTCCGCTAACCCGGAAGTAGTACCTCGGGTTAAGAACTTTACCTCAGGATGAGAACAGAAATTGCGCGGCGGCAGCAGGAGGCCCCATTAGCTAAAGTGGTACCTCAGGTTAAGAACAGTTTCAGGTTAAGAACGGACCTCCAGAATGAATGAAGTTCTTAACCCGAGGTACCACTGTACTTGCATATTTATTTATTTATTTATTTCGTAAAACCTCAGGGTTCTCCCACAGTGAGGCCATTTTGAGTCCATTTCTGTCAGCAGCACTCACCACCTAAGTTTGCTTTTAGAGGGAAGTGATAAAAATAATTATGATCGGTTTTTAATAATAATGATATATATATATATATATATATATATATATATATATATATATATGAAGAATAATTGTGATCAGTTCACTGGGGACTCCAGTCAAACAACAGACTGCAAACTGAATAAACAAAAAAAAAACAACAAAAATTTGTATTAGTAAGACAATGATAATAATATAACTAGTAGGGAGTTCTCTCCCCCCACCCCTGTTTTATTCTTAATTATTATTATTTTGTTACAACCCTGTGTATATTTTATCAACAAACCAAAAAATAGAGCAGTTGAGCAGAATATTCCCTGAATGTTTTTTTCCATATACTCGTATCTCTGTAAGTAAAATGGCTGCAGACTTCCTCTTTTAAAAAAATCAAAATTTAGGAAAGTGCACTATAGTATGTGCACTATATTTAAACAGGTTTATTGCTGCTTCCCTTGGAACTGTTGGGTACTAGTAGTAGTAATAATAATAATTGCTAATTGCTAATTACTAATTAATTAATAATGATAACTTTATTATTTATACCCTGCCCATCTGGCTGGGTTTCCCCAGCCACTCTGGGTGGCTCCCAACAGAATTAAAATCACAATAAAACATCAAATGTTAAAAACTTCCCTAAATTTCCTTGACATCTGAAGGGAGGGCGTTCCACAGGGTGGGCGCCACTACCGAGAAGGCCCTCTGCCTGGTTCCCTGTAACCTCGCTTCTCTCAGTGAGGGAACCACCAGAAGGCCCTCAGAGCTGGACCTCAGTGTCCGGGCCGGATGATGGGGGCAAGGGAAGCAGAGTTAGGAATTCCCAAAAAGCATATCTTACCACCCTCATCAAAATGGTGTTCCCAACAACAGAAAGTGATACAAAGCCAGTATGTTTTGTAGCATATAGATATGCCCTTTGGAGGCTTCAGAACATGAGGTAATCTAGGACCCTGTAGTCGGCAGCAAACAACCTTTGCTCATTTTCCCGGCCCTGTTCTTTTTGCTTTAGGAGCACGCTTGCCCCCCTGTGGCCCAGCCCGAAACTCCAAAGAAGGCTCCCTTGGCCCTTGGAAATCAAAACGTTGAGGAAAGAGAACCTTGCTGGAGTGTCAATAGCATAGTCATGGTAAGTCATGTCAAGAGAACCTGCACTGCGAGGGTATATAAGCCAAGCTCAGGGCCCGTTATGGGGCTGCGCCCAGAAATGGAGCAATATGCCCTGGTGGGAACCCCTCCCTTTAAACTCTCTCCTCTCTCACTCCCTAGGGTGGCCCTTCCATGAATGTGGAAGCCGTCCAGATGCGGGTGGAGGCGTTGGAGCTGACGGTGGTGTCTCTGCGCCGACAGCTGAACAGCCAGGCGGCTGCGGTGAAGTCCCTCCAGCGCTGCTGCTCCCACTATGAGAAGCTCTTGAGGGCCTCTCAGGAAGTGTGCGCCATGCCGAAAGCGTCTGGAGAACAAGCGTCGCCGGAGCTGGCCAGCACCGACGGGACCTTGGTGTGGAAGGTGGAGAACTTCTCCAAACTCCAGAAGGATGCCAAAGCCGGGAAGAAGCGTTCTGTTTACTCCCCGGCCTTTGCCACTCATCCGTTCGGGTACCATCTCTGCGTCCGGCTCTACCCCGACGGAGATGGCATTGGCCAGGGGGGGCATGTCTCGCTTTTCCTCGCCTTGGCCAAGGGGCCCTATGACGATGTCCTGCCCTGGCCTTTCCGGCAGAAGGTCACCTTCTCTCTCTTGGACCCCACGCAGAGGAAGTCCCCTGTGATGGATACTTTCCTCCCAGATCCCCACAGCGTCTCCTTCCACCAGCCGCGGCAAAGGCTCAATGTGGCCAGCGGGAGTCCCCTCTTCGTCAGCCATCTTGAGATTCCCGATTACCTCAAAGACGACACGCTATACCTCAAAGTAGTGGTGGATAATGCAGGGATAGAAATCTGAGGACGGGAGACCCTGGGGCAAGAGAACAGGGTTATTTTCTGTCCCCTCAGTCACACTTTTGTGGTTTTTCCCTTCTCCCAAACGCCTTTTAACTATTTTTGAAGCTCTTCACCTCTTGTCATCAAATCCCTACCCCTTTCTCCACACCACCAATTGTGTCCGCTACAGTTCCCATTCTGAAATGGGCAGTGAACTACCTCTCTAGGAAACCTAAATCTTCACATAACAGTGCTGTGGATCGTGCAATATTCATCCCTCATCCAAACTCAGGTGGAATTTTTTAGTCTTTGTGATCCCCCCCGCCCACTTCTGAAGAGTTGCTGATAAATGTATGGGAAATGGTGGAGTGTCTGGATCGGCCTTTCAGAGGTCTTGAGCGTGGTATACTGTAACGCAAACACTGGCCACTGGATACCATCGATTGCGTAATTTATTCAAGTTGCAGAATTGGAGTTTTCATACTCTGCTGCTTCGGATCTTTTAAAAATGCAGTTCACTGGAAAAGACGCAGACGGCCCGAAGATTTCCTTCCAATGCCTCATCGCAATGCCATCCCGGTCTGCAGTTTGCGAGTGATTGGGGAGCCGCAAATTTAGAATTTGTTACTGCTGTGGAGTTTGCCGCGTGTTTTTGTGTTTACCTGCTGTAGCTCAGCAGGCTACAGTTGAAAGCGATGCTTTGAAATATTATATATTTGTATTTATTGTTAATCAGTGCTACCGCACTTTTTAAAGACAAGGGGGATTCACAATCATAATTAAGGATTGTATCTTCGAACGTGACAGTTTTTTTTCTACCTCACTTACTTATTTATTGATGAGAATGTTGGTATTTATTATGGAAATTGAAATATTAAAACATTATTTATTCAACGGATGGCTGCTTATGCTGGTTTGTTGAGCGGGTAGGGGGAAATATGCCTACTGAAGTAATAAGAATAAATAATAATAATTTCCCCAACCTTCACTTATGGTCACAGGGTGGGACACAACAACATTAAAAACAGTTTTTTATTGTTTTATACTAAATTACTACAAAAAATAAAATATACATTCACATACATTTTTCAGTTTTGGCTATCATAGCCGTGACTTCCCTCAGACCTTCCACATGGCATTCAGAATTATATCTTAATATTATACTTCTTTAATCTACCATTGCTTACATTATCATAAATCTCTTACTCACTCTAACTACCATAATTACAATAATATTTCTACACATTAACTACAAAGCTTCTTGAAGTCCTATTAGCGTATTCAACTGCTTTGATGAATTTCTGGTCCCGCTGTTCCCGGATTCTTCCCGTCATTTTGTCCAGTTCTGCATATTCCATTAATTTCACTGTCCAATCTTCTTTTGTCGGTATTTCTTCTTGTTTCCACCTTTGTGCTAGCAAAATCCTAGCTGCAGTCACTGCGTATTGGAAAAGTTTAACATCCTGTTTTTTAATATCTGTACCTATAATACTAGACATTAAAAACAGTTTTAAAACAACTTACAAACCCGGAAATTAGGTGGGTCCTAAAAGTATACATCTCAAGTGTCAAAGGCCAAGTTAAAGAGGTACATCCTCAGCATTTGCCCAAAGCTGTATTGAATAATGAAGATATCAGATGCACCTCTGTCTGCATACCAGGGCAGTGAGGCAAACTCTGAGGAGACAGCAGTGCTCTCTGAAACCCATTAATCTTCCACTTGCAACTATGGCAACTCCACAATGTCCTGGACCAGAGAGCCCCCTAGAGGCCACCACTTGTATCCAAGGCCAGACATGTGCAATGTTGGTGTCGTTGGGATCCGCCTGCCTTGAGAGACAATGGAGTGCGCCTTTGGGGGGGGGTGAAGTCAAACCGCTGTGTCGCCAGGACCGAAGTGGCCTCCCTGGGGTGCAAGCCTGGGCAGTTTGTTAGGAGGTCCTGGGCTACCCAGCCAACAAGACCCCCTTCTCGGCCTCACTGTCATGCACTGGCTGGATGCAGAGGAGGGAGGGGGGGTGTTATGTATGGGAACCAATAGGAGCTGTTCAACCACCTTACAGGGTCCGCCTCCTGGCGCGACCTAGCCAATTACAGAAGAGCTAGGAGGGCGAACACTCCTATCAGAAACAAGCTAACTAAGGACTCTTTTCTCTGAACACAGTTTTAGGCGGGAGCGAGTCAGTCTGGCTCGGGCAGGCTCACACGCAGCATGGGTTGTTCTTGAGTTCTAGTTCCGTTGTTAATAATAAAGGACATTTGGAGCCAATGCTGCCTCTGCCTCTTATCCTAGCTGAGTACTTAACAGGGGGAAAGGCACAAGCTGGGAAATGCCGAAGGGAAAGAAGGCTCGGAGCCAGGGGATTGGTGGTGGGATGACAACGCATGGTCAGAGGGAGAAGAGGGAGCAGACCAGGAGGAGGAGGTGCCAGAAGCTGAAGAAGAGGCAACAGGTTTTAGTGAGCAGGAAGAGGCGGTGGCAGAGGGCAGTCCAGATTCAGAGGCAGGAGCGGAGGGGGACAGAAGGCAGAGATGAGGCAGGTTATCTTCTATGACCCCAGACACATAACTGTAGGGTTGGCATATTTCAGAAAGTGAAAATAGTGAGAGCTGTTTGTTTTCCAGAAATAGCCAAAATTTCTACTACCGATATGGGTTGCCATACGTCTGGATTTCCCCAGAAATTTCAAGAATTTCTGCCCAATCGCTGTTCCCGATGGAGAAATCCTGGGTGGTTGTTTAGTCGTGTCCGACTCTTCGTGACCCCATGGACCAGAGCACGCCAGGCACTCCTGTCTTCCACTGCCTCCCGCAGTTTGGTCAGACTCATGTTGGTAGCTTCGAGAACACTGTCCAACCATCTCATCCTCTGTCATCCCCTTCTCCTTGTGCCCTCCATCTTTCCCAACATCAGGGTCTTTTCCAGGGAGTCTTCTCTTCTCATGAGGTGGCCAAAGTATTGGAGCCTCAGCTTCAGGATCTGTCCTTCCAGTGAGCACACAGGGCTGATTTCTTTAAGGATGGAAGAAATGGAGGCAGTGAGAGATTTTACTTTCTTGGGCTCCATGATCACTGCAGATGGTGACAGCAGTCACGAAATTAAAAGACGCCTGCTTCTTGGGAGGAAAGCAATGACAAACCTAGACAGCATCTTAAAAAGCAGAGACATCACCTTGCTGACAAAGGTCTGTATAGTTAAAGCTATGGTTTTCCCAGTAGTGAATGTACACTGGAGCTCAGTACATAACACCAGTAGTGATGTATGGAAGTGAGAGCTGGACCATAAAGAAGGCTGATCACCGAAGAATTGATGCTTTTGAATTATGGTGCTGGAGGAGACTCTTGAGAGTCCCATGGACTGCAAAAAGATCAAACTTATCCATCCTTAAAGAAATCAGCCCTGAGTGCTCACTGGAAGGGCAGATCCTGAAGTTGAGGCTCCAGTACTTTGGCCACCTCATGAGAAGAGAAGACTCCCTGGAAAAGACCCTGATGTTGGGAAAGATGGAGGGCACAAGGAGAAGGGGACGACAGAGGATGAGATGGTTGGACAGTGTTCTCGAAGCGACTGGCATGAGTTTGGCCAAACTGCGGGAGGCAGTGGAGGATAGGGGTGCCTGGCGTGCTCTGGTCCATGGGGTCACGAAGAGTCGGACACGACTGAACGACTGAACAACAACAAAAAGATAATATCAAGAATGTATTACCTGTTATTGGATTTAAAAGATGAAGTTATAAAGGAACCAACAATAAAATGGTCACAGGACCTGGGTAAAACAATTTATTTAGAAAATTGGGAAAGATTACAGACCCCTAGATATAAACTTTACCGCTTGCTATTTGGTAAGAGAAAATATCATGAAAATGTGCCACCGATGGTATGTTACACCAGTGAAACTGGCCAATATATATAAAAATTATTCAAATAAATGCTGGAGATGTAATGCAGAAGTTGGAACCCTAATTCATATGTGGTGGGGATGTAGGCTAATAAAACAGTTTTGGATAAGAATTCATGAGGAATTGAAAAAAAAAATTAAAATTACAATTCATAAAAAACCAGAAGCATACTTATTGGGATTATTAACAGGTGAGATTCCTAAAAACAAGAAGAATATATTTTTATACGGAACAGCTGCGGATAGATTACTAATCGCAAAAAATTGGAAAACAAAAGTGCCAGAGTTATCGGAATGGAGATCAAAAATCTGTGAATTCATGAGTATGGCAAAATTAACAGCGTCGGTGAGAGGAGGTTCCACTCAGAAGGTCAATAAAAAATGGGAATGTGTTGAAATATACATTGGAAAGTTTGGAAAGGTAAATTAATTATTAGTAAATAATACGGTATATCGCAAGATAAATCGAATAACAATAAATGATTGAATTTAGTGAAGGCGTCTAAACAACACAGCAGAATTAGATAATATACGAACAATAAGATCGCATATACCGGTAGGTGAGGGAAGTAGGGAGGAGGGGGAGGGGGAAGAAATATCAAAGATTAAAATAATATAGGATGTTGTATGGGTATTTTTTGTTGATCTGTATGTTTCTTTTTCCTGTCTCTTTTTGTCTGTATGCTTTGTTATGTTTATCAATAAAGATAATTTTTTAAAAATAAAAAAGCACGGGGTGCAAACACCATCAATTTCCACCAGGGAGCAGGAGTGACTCCAGATTTAAAATACTGTCCTGACCTTTTCAAAACAAAAAATATTTACATACGTACACCAGGGGACAGCAGCGACCAAGATTTAAATGCAAGAATTCTCTTCTGCAAATGAAAGTAATGAATGCAAACATGTATTCATACAAATAGCCTTTGCTTATTAGATTTCCCCATTTCTAGATATTCCTCTCATTTCCACCACCCAGTGAAATACAAAATCGTGCGTTTTATTAAGAGCGGCAATTATGGAAAATAAAATATTTACCCCACCCCAATGAGTTGCAGAGCAAGTTGGAAAAAGGTAACTTTACCGGTTTGTATCTGAATTGGATTTAAAATTGTTTTAAAATATGGAATTGTTTTTAATTGTGCGGGTTTTTGTTTTTGTTTTTTTTAAAAAATATGATACTGTCGTACCTTGGTTTTCGAACAGAATGCGTTCGGCTTCTGAGGCAAAGTTCACAAACCGGAACACCTACTTCTGGGTTTGCAACGTTTGAGTTCCAAGTTGTTTGTAAACTAAGCTGTTCGGAAACCAAGTTACGACTGTAGTTTTTCAGTGTCAGAAGCTGAAGAGGCAACAGGGTTTATTTAGTGAGCAAGAAGAGGCTGTATGTCCTGATCCCCTGGCCAGTGTGCCAAATCCAAAGGTGGATCAGCCAAAGCAAAGTCCAAATTCCTAAGGCTGAAGGTCAGGAAATGAGTTTCTGGGTCAACTGAAGTCCAAAGTCAGGATGCAAGTACAGTCCCGGGAAGGTCCAGGAGCATCTAAGTTGTGGTCCATCAACATGGGCAGATGAGCAGACGCAGGATCTCAGCTCTGCTGCCCTCTTATGCTATGCCTGCTGACTAAAACATCTGGGCTTGATAATCAGGCCCTCTGCATGGCTCCCCGTAACCTCACTTTTTACCACTTTTTGTTGGGAGCCGCCCAGGGTGGCTGCGGCAACCCAGTCAGATGGGCGACATATAAATATATTATTATTATTATTATTAGTAACAACAACATCTATTTGAAACTGCCGGGTGTGGGGTCACCCGTGCATTCCTTATGCTTCCCTCTCACTCTTAATCGGTGTCTGAAATCAGTGAAACTAGCAAATTGGATCTGAGTTCAGAGAAAGTGGAAGCAGTGATGGGAGAGAGGAAGGCTGACTGAGAAAGAGGCATGGGGCACTTTGGAAAGCCCTGTGCAGCTGCAGCCTCGCGGAGCAGGTGGCCGAGGGAAGGCAAGCAAGCAAGCAAGGGCTCTTGTGTGCGTTTGTGTGTGTGACTTTGCTGCTTCCCTACCCCTGGCCTCTTGAGGTAGTTGCCACATTTTGCCTCATGAAAGAGCAGGCCTTGTTGAGTCAGAGTGGACAGCATTAATTCACAGGGCGGTTTGAGAAGCGCAACACAACGACGTTTCACACTTTCCATTGTGACTCTGGCGAATTTCTGAGGGAGGTGTTAAAACACGTCTCCGCAATCTATACGAGTCTTCCCCGTATGTTGGTACATTGTTAAATGAATCCGGGAACAGGCTAACTGAATGAATATGATTTGTATAGGTAATTAAACACACCCAGTAATGAGGATCGCTATCAGAATCATTACCACATTCGTTTTGAGGTTCACTTATAGGAATCCAAGGATGTACAACGCACAAGCGATTAAAACTCCTGATGTTTAGATATATTTTGATAGTTTTATCGTTTTTGCGTCGGACATCCTTGGACCCCTTTGGGAGAAAGCGTGGGCTATTATTATTATTATTATTATTATTATTATTATTATTATTATTACTATTACTATTTCGTAGCCCTATTCAGAGGACAATCCAAACCAAAGATCTGCTGGGATGAATGACCTAGAATCCGGAAGATATCTGACTCCGCTGTCTGGTTTCTGGCACAGTCAGGCTACACTAGAGCCTTCCAAATTTTTCATGCTGGTGACACACTTTTTAGACATGCATCATTTCATGACACGGTCATTCAGCCCCCCCCCCGCCAGAATTAGGCCGGTAACCCCACTCCAGAATGGATCTTGTGACAGGAGTAATTTATGCTGGCTTAATTTGAGAGGGTGGGGGGAGGAAGTGGTTGAAATTCAAGTTTCCTCATCTTCCTGGGCTTTCCTCCCCTCTCCTTCCAGATCTGTGCAACGCACCAAGAATCAGACTAGCAAACCCCACCCCACACCGATTTCATCAGGAAGTTCTCTTGCTTTGCAGAGTAGTACAATGAATTATTACCAGTTTGTGCACGAGGCCCTTGTATTTTGATTGCCTTAAAAAAAAAACAAAGAAACACCCTTGAATGTCCTAATTATAGCTCTTCCTGTCAAAGTTAGGGAGAGGCCAGGGTTGAGACAGCAGGAAGCCGCGGGGAACCTGGAGGACGGCTGCTCTTCAGCTTTCTCTACTGAGTGGGCGTCTGCAGGTTTCTCCAGAGAAACCAGGAAGCAGAAGTGAAGGAGCGTCACTTCCTCAGAGGCTAAAAATAAAGCTTTGGGTAATGGTGGTAGCTTGCCCATGTTGAACAATCAAGGAGAAGCCTCGTTTCTTCAGAGGTGCGGTTATGTAATATTAGATCCTGGGTTTATGATTTAATCACCCTGCCCACTCTCCCTTTGAATTGTCATGCGTACTACTTCATGTAATTCACAATGTGGTACGACAGCCCTGCCGTATTGGGGTTTTTGGGGTGGGGGGTGGGGTGGGGGTGGGACACACCCTCCTGCACATTTGGCTCATTTCTTCTTCTTTGGCGATCACTCGTAGCCGAATAAGATTGTCTTCCATAAACACGGTTTTAACAATGAGTCCGTAAGTGACTGTGGAGGCCAATTCTGGATCACACGTCCTTCCACAGTATGTTTCCGGGCAGGAGTTGATCATGGTGAGGGTTTGCCAAGTGTGCCTTCCTCTTAGCACATTTCCCCCTTGAGTCCTGAATTTGGTAAAGGCCGTTCTCCAACTGCAGCGCTCGCAGGCCAGTGTTTCCCAGTTGTCGGTGTTTATATAGATTTGCCTTGAGAGAGTCTTTAACCCTCTTTGGTGTGGGAATGTTTAGGGATACAGGAGAAGATATATTGTTTATTATATCCTATTCCAACTTGTGTTAACAAGTCCCAGAACTTAGCAGAGTTTTCATTCCCCTTTTTAAACACACACAGCGGATAGCTTGCTCAGGTTCGCTAGAACCTCTATAATAATACTGTCCTGGTATTTTCCCCTTCTAATTCCCTCCTAAAATAAGACACGACACAGTCTTCTATAAAAGTATAAAGAGTTTACTTACAAGTATCATCTGTTCACAATCGGATCCCAGAAGGCAGACTTTTAGCTTAGAAAATATAATATACATTAGGAGACTATTCCTTAAGGGCGATAGCTCCTTCTCCTCTCTTGGCTGGAGGCCAAGAGAGCATCTTGCCTAAGCACATGTTGCTCTGTTGAAAGCGAGTTGAAAAGAGAGAGAGATGGAGTCTGGTCCCTGTGCTTTTGTCTTTTACCTGCACAGGTGAGGCCACACCCACCTCTGGTTACGCAGAGGAAGTCTGTCCCAGCTCAGGAGAAACAGACATCCCCTTTCTATGTCCACTCTAGGGATGTTGTACTTGACTGCTCCCATGTTTCACATCCCACAATTTGTTGGCCACCGGCATTACGCTTTCCATTTTTAAGTTCGGAATAGAGTAGTTGCTTTGGAAGACACAGGGTGGGTGCCACTACAGAGAAGGCCCTCTGCATGGCTCCCTGTAACCTCACTTCTCACAGAGAGGGAACCACCAGAAGGCCCTCGGAGCTGGACCTCAGTGTCCGGGCTGAACGATGGGGGTGGAGATGCTCCTTCAGGTATACTGGGCTGTGGCTTGCTGTTGTGGAGGTTCTCTGCCATGCTGCATATGAAATGACTAGCTACTGCCCAGAGCATTTGTGGAACTTGTGCTGGTGACCATGCTTTGGATTGCCAAAGGGCAGGATGACACCATGGGGGTGGGGAGGGAAATGGAACAAAGACAACCCTTTGATGGAGGAGGGATGACAACCATTGAAAGAAGACAAGTGCATCTAAATGAGAGACCGTATTTGCAAGCCTCGCTTCACGCCATTGAGACCGCAGCTAAAAATACAATAAGACCGGTAAGCAAATTAAGTCAACTCTAGCTTAAACATCGAAACTATCAAAAAAAGGTAAAAGGGACGAGAGGCTGTTTCCAAAGGGAGATACAAAACTGTACTCTTCCAAATAAGGACTGGCGTTTAAGAACAACAAGTTGGAGTTCCAGAGTGGAAGGCAGGAGAGGATGAAGCAGAAGGAAGCACAGAGCAAGGGGACTGGAAGGAGGTGGGTGCAAGGCCTCCCTCCCAAGGTAGCCACACAATCACCCCCCCCCAGGCAAAGTGAGCAAGGACAGGATGAGATGGAGAAGAGGGGAGGCGTGAAGAAAGATGTACAGTGGTACCTCAGTTTTTGAGCGCCTCGGAAGCTGAACGTTTCCGTTTTTGAACGCCGAAAACCCAGAAGTAATTGCTTCCATTTTCAAACGCACCTTTGAAGTCGAACAGCTTCTGATGCTTGTTTTTCAATTTTCTCCATAGCCTTTGCCGATCGCCCTTTGTGCCTCAGTTGTCGAATGTTTTGGAAGTCAAACAGTCTTCCAGGATGGATTACGTTTGACAATCAACGTACCACTGTATATATTTGCTTTGATAAGCTGAAACAATGCCACCTCCTGCATTTCAAACCAACTTTCCTCTTTGCCGTGGTCACCTTCTGAGGCCCTTCTCTGGAAACCTCCACAGCCTGAGGTGAGGAGGGACAGGGTTTTTTCAGTGGTTGCACCCCACCTCCAGAATTTCCTCACTGGGGTTGCTCACCTCCTTTGATAAAAAACCTCTTTGAGTGCTGTTATTTGATTGTTTGTTTATTTGGTCTGTTTCAATTACACCGGAAAATAAATGTTATGAAATAAAAACAAACAAGTAAACATCTCACACTTTTTAATTTTCTCAGGTTGTTTAATTTTTCTTGGGCTTTCATTTCAACACGCAGGTTGGTGTTTTTTTTAAAAAAATACCATTTTACTGTTTTTACTCCTTGCGGTCTGTTGTTGACTTCAGTTTCTATTGAAGCAGAAGAAGTATGTTCTGTTGATGTAATACTACAGTATATCAAAATCAAAATCTATATCTATATATAGATCAAAATCAAAATCTATATATGATTCATATATAGTCCAGTATCCAGTTCTCACAGGGGTTGACAAGATGCCTGTGGGAAGCCCAAAAGCACACGACAAAATTGCCTTAGCACCAGTGATGTTGTTGTTGTTGTTCAGTCGTTCAGTCGTGTCCGACTCTTCGTGACCCCATGGACCAGAGCACGCCAGGCACGCCTATCTTCACTGCCTCCCGCAGTTTGGCCAAACTCATGTTAGTAGCTTCGAGAACACTGTCCAACCATCTCATCCTCTGTCGTCCCCTTCTCCTTGTGCCCTCCATCTTTCCCAACATCAGGGTCTTTTCTAGGGAGTCTTCTCTTCTCATGAGGTGGCCAAAGTACTGGAGCCTCAACTTCAGGATCTGTCCTTCCAGTGAGCACTCAGGGCTGATTTCTTTAAGAATGGATAGGTTTGATCTTCTTGCAGTCCATGGGACTCTCAAGAGTCTCCTCCAGCACCATAATTCAAAAGCATCAATTCTTCGGCGATCAGCCTTCTTTATGGTCCAGCTCTCACTTCCGTACATCACTACTGGGAAAACCATAGCTTTAACTATACGGACCTTTGTCGGCAAGGTGATGTCTCTGCTTTTTAAGATGCTGTCTAGGTTTGTCATTGCTTTTCTCCCAAGAAGCAGGCGTCTTCTAATTTCATGACTGCTGTCACCATCTGCAGTGATCATGGAACCCAAGAAAGTGAAATTTCTCACTGCCTCCATTTCTTCCCCTTCTGTATCTGAACATATATAGTCCAGTATCCAGTTCTTACAGGGGTTGACAAGATGCCTGTGGGAAGCCCAAAAGCGCACACACACACGACAAAATTGCCTTAGCACCAGTGATAGTGGCTGCTAAACAGGAGCCCCCTCACATACCAGTAGCCTTAAAAGAGGGGGATCCATCTTCAACCCCAGCCAGTGCTACATGTAATAATATGTCTGCTTTCTGATTCCTTTTGCTTCTTTCCCCTTTCTTTGTATCTTATTTCACACACACACACACACACACACACACACACACACACTGGCTCTTTCCCCTTCTCTCCCCATTTTCTGCCCAGTTCTGCCTTGTGAGCTTTGTTCCTTTTCTTAATAGCCATAGCCATTGTTTCCCAGTTGGGGAAGAGCACACACACACACACACTTTCTGGCTCTTTCCCCTTCTCTCCCCATTTTCTGCCCAGCTTTGTGCTTTTTCCTTCTTAATAGCCATAGTTGTTTCCCAGTTTCTGTTTCGGTCATTTGCCCTTGGGTTACCCTAGCAAGGGGGACGAAGGATCTCCTTGGGCAAATAGAAAATGGAATTCAGAAGAGGGAAGAGAGAAAAGCTTATGAGAATCAAGCAACCACTCCTTTGTGCCCAGATAACCGGTTTATAGAGTGTTCATCCTGACTGTTTTGCACAAACTCTGTCGGAGGTTATATGAGGCGCACCGTTAATTTGTTCTTTTTTTTCTGTGGAGGTTATACAACACCCTCTGTTTATAGATCACTCAACTGGATTTGTTTGCACCGAGCTGATATGACTTCCCATCAGTGGATTGTTATCCCACACCTTCTAGAGCATTTCCTCATTGCCTTCCTGCGCTTTCCCCATCACTTTCCTTACAGCAAAAGTCTGGTTGGGGAAAATGATGCAGTGTCTCCTCCACTCTCCTGGACATACTGTATGCTTAATAAGGGGTAGTTCCCCCCCCCAATAAATAAATAAATAAATAAATAAATAAATAAATAAATAAATAATTCCACCTCTGAACTAATTTGAGACTGGATCCAGAGCAGGGTGAGTGGTACACAGGTTGGACCAGAGTGGGTCAGCTTAATTGGGGCCCCTTGGATTGGTGCCATAAGGGGGATTTAGAGAGGGCTGTGAACAACTTTATATGTAACATCACTTTTATCTGCTGCGTTTTATTTATTATTATTATTATTATTATTATTATTATTATTATTATTATTATTACTTTTACATTTATTATTCTGCTTATTTAGGGTTGCCAGACACCTGGATTTCCCCAGACATATCCATGATATGGGCGTCGGAAACTGCGTCTAGGCAGGAATCGCTTTAATGTCTCCCAAAACTTTCCCTTCAGATGGCAACCAGACTGAAACTGCCAGACCTGACGCCAGACCGAAACTGCCTTCTTCAAATGTGCAGATATGACTTATAAAATTAAACAGTGTAAAGATGAATTCATGGTCGTAGGGGGAAGTGATAACTCTGTGGTGAAGCATCCGCTTTGCATGCAGAGCTCCCAGGTTGAGTCTCTTCCAAGTGGGGCTGGAAGCTCTAAGTAAGGCTCTCTGGAATCCACTGCCAGGGCCACTCCTGATCAGCACAGACATTCTTGAGCTCGATGGAGCAATGCTTTGACTCAGTATAAGGAAGTTTCCTATAACAGACCTATCAGTGGCTATAAACACTAAGCCATGTTGGCTAAATGGACCGTTCATGTGCAGATGCTAGAAGCGGGGTCAGATAACAGGAACGGAGAGTTCCCCGGGAAGAGGGATTGGCCGATAAACCACTCTGGGAATTGTAGCTCTTTGAGGAGAATAGAGGTCTCCAAAGGAGTCTTGGCACCCTTCATAAACTGCAGCTCCCAAGATTCTTTGGGGGAAGCCATGACTGTTTAAAGTGGTATAATACTGCTTTAAATGTGTGGTGCGGATGAGACCAGACCGTAGCCTTTTTGTGGACAATACCATTTATACAGTATGGATATAGAGAGATCAGTGGTCTGGCTCTGTACAGTATATGGCGACTTCCTAAGCTCCATTTGCACACAGGAAAATGTCTGAACCAGAAGTAGGAAACCTAAGGCCCATGGGCCACAAGCGGCCCACGGGGGTCATTTAGCCGGCCCATGAGCTGCCCCCGAACCGAGCCGCCTGCTAAACCGACACAGTGAGGTGAAGGGACTCACTTCTGCGGCGCCGGAAATCGCGTCTGTGCAGACACAGACGCCAGAAATCACGTCTGCACAGGCGCTGACGCTGGAAATCGCGGGCGTGTGCACTCATGCGCACACATGATCCATCTCACAGAGGGATCTGTGCTGGAGTGAACCAGCCCAGGCGAGGTAAACCTTGCCAACCCCTGGTCTGAACGGTCCTTGCTTGAAAACACAAACTGTAGAATTGCAGTTGCCATTGATACCGGCAGAGGGTGATATTTTGCCATGTCAGCTACCTTCCTACACCTCCGTAGATTAACGATAGAGGCGACACCAGTGCTTAATTCATGAAGAGAGGTGCCTGGGGCCCAGATCCTCTTGAGAAGTTCATACTCTGTGACTTAGAAAACTCTCGTCTCCCGCTCACAAACAGATGGCGCCTGGTTGGGATTGCTCAGTGGTGACGGGGAAAGTGGCTCTAGGCTCCTTATCGCTGCCCATGTTCCTGAACGAAGCACCAGCCTACAAGATAGGTTCAAATCAGGGGTAGCCAACGTGGCACCCTCAATGCGTTGTAGAGTCCCTTGGGCGGAGACAGGAGGGAGAATGACTGAGGTCATGGACGCACCATGCATTAGAAGCACATTCAAAGTACACAACTGCCCTAAAAGAATCCTGCAGTTTGTGAAGAGGGCTGGGAACTGCAGCTCTGTGAGGGGAAAACTACAGTTCCCATGATTCTTTGGGAGACACCGTGTTCTTTTCACGTGTGGTGTGCACACAGCCAAGAGTGTCTTGTCAGCGATGACTCCCTGCTTCTGGGATTGACAGGCCTGGCACCCAGTTTGTCATCATTTCAAGGTCAGGCCAAGACTGCTTCCTTCTTCCAGGCCTTCCGATTCTGTTGCCGTTTAAACTGTATTGATTTCCTTCCCAGTCTATCAATTAGAACTGCCATCTACCCATCGATCGACCTGATGTTTAAAAATGGTAGTTGCCCTGGGAGTACTTTGCATTGAAGGTGGGATAGATCAGCGTTGAAAATAATGGTGAATATATATATATTTAATCCCTCTTGTTGCATAAGGAGATGATATAAATGATTGCACTATTATGGAATGCAGAATTTCACCCTTGTGTAGTTGGGATTTCTGCATGGGCTCAGCCAATTCCCTTTGTGTGTAAAGCTCTCTCTCTCTCTCTCTCTCTCTGTGTGTGTGTTTGTGTGTGTGTGTGTGTGTGTGTGTGTGTAAGCTCAGACGCACCCTTTAGTCTAGTCCTCCCCTTTGGATAGACACCATGTGAAGCTAGCACTTGGGGGATCATAGCCCATATTTATCGTTTCTATCGAAAGGCGATATCCACACTATACAGGCCCAGCCCTACCAACAATTCTGGGAAGTGCAGTTTTCCCATCCCAGAGCTACAATTCCCAGCACCCTTAACAAACCGCAGCCCCCAGGATTCTTTGGAGGGAGCAAATGCCATGGAACTGACCAAAAGACTTGAAGAATGCCAAGGGGGGAGTATCAAATAATGGAGCAGAAAGTGGTTTTCTAAAGAGAATTTTGGGGCTGGTCCTACCATTAGGAAGAGCTAACCAGCCGCCTCAGGAGGAGCCCATTTTGGGTGTCACAAAAAGGAAGCCGGTTGCTGATTATTTACTTTACCACTGTTGTGTTTTTATTGGGAGAGAGAGGCGCCTGAGGGATATTCTGCCTCAGGTGGCAAAATAACTTTGGCCAGCCCTACATACCTTGACTTGGAGCAGGGTGTGTGTGTGTGTGTGCATGTGCTGTTTTGCCTCAGGCAGTGAAACTTCTCCTCCGTTTCGGTTTCCAAACCTTTAGAAAAACAGAGGGCAGTTTGGAATCGCCAGGGTGAAATTGAAAGTATGAACTTCCCGCTGCCCTGACAAGACAAATGTGAAAACCAAGAAAGGGCTAAAATTCCTGTGGTGAGGTAATTGTAGTAGAACGGCTGGGATTTTTTTGGCCTTGGCAAACCCAAGATGGCAAAATGAGTGATTTATTTCTACACTTCTGCAGCCTTTGCTATTCTCATTGCGCACTTCCACAGTGGCAGTCGTAATGCCCGTCCCTTCAGTCCCATTGTGTTCAGTGGAGCATACTGGCTTCCGAGAAAGCGTGGCGAGAATTTGCAGTGCCCAGGAGAGCTTGCCTAGGTCACGACTGCTCAAATGCGGTCATGGGTTGGTAGCCAATGCAGGGGAACAACAACCCTGTGAGGTAGTTTAGGTTGAGAGACTGTGTCTGGCCCAAGGCCAAATTGCAAAACGTAACCATCACCCATTTTTTTGTGACGATGTGCCCAATGCTTGCATCGTACGGGATGCCCCCCTTAGCTACGATTTGTTTGTTTGTTTTTTAAAAAAAGGCTGTGAGGGGTTTATAATGTGACTAAAATTAGAGGAGGTGAGGGGTGGGCCTTAGGGATTTCATTACACTCTGCTTGTGAAACATGGACCACTTATAAACGGCAACTCCTCAAAAGATTCCATCAACGGCATCTCCGAAAATTTTTTACACATCACTTGGGAAGACAGGCAAACTAATACCAGTGTACTGGAAGAAGCAAAGATCACCAGTGTCGAAGCAATGATTCTTCAACATCAACTTCATTGGACTGGTCATGTTGTTCGGATGCCTGATTATCGTCTTCCAAAGCAACTACTCTATTCTGAACTTAAAAATGGAAAGCGTAATGCTGGTGGTCAACAAAAGAGGTTTAAAGACTGTCTCAAGGCAAATCTAAAAAAAATGTAGTATAAACACCAACAATTGGGAAACACTTGCCTGCAAGCACTCCAATTGGAGAACAGCCTTTACCAAAGGTGTCATGGGCTTTGAAGACACTCAAACTCAGGACGCAAGGGAGAAACATGCTAAGAGGAAGGCACGCTTGGCAAATCCACACCGTGATCAACTCCCACCCAGAAACCATTGTCCCCACTGTGGAAGGACATATGGATCCAGAATTTGCCTCCACAGTCACTTGCGGGCTCATTCTTAAAACCATGTTTATGGAAGACAATCTTACTTGGCTACTAGTGATCGCCAAAGAAGAAGAAGACACTCTCCTAATTTTAGCATGGTCTTAGACAATTTATTTAAATACCACATATCCTACATGGGCTTCAAACCCTCGGTGATCTAGGGACTCCCCTGCATGCAAAGACAGGCTCTGCAGGATTGAGCAATGAGACGAAGAAGAAGAAGAAGAAGAAGAAAGAAGAAGAAGAAGAAGAAGAAGAGGAGGAGGAGGAGGAGGAGGAGGAGGAGGAGGAGGAGGAGGAGGAGGAGGAGGAGTTTGGATTTGATATCCCGCTTTATCACTACCCGAAGGAGTCTCAAAGCGGCTAACATTCTCCTTTCCCTTCCTCCCCCACAACAAACACTCTGTGAGGTGAGTGGGGCTGAGAGACTTCAGAGAAGTGTGACTAGCCCAAGGTCACCCAGCAGCTGCATGTGGAGGAGCGGGGAAGCGAACCTGATTCACCAGATTACGAGTCTACTGCTCTTAACCACTACACTACACTGGTTCTCATGGGCCCAATGGTCAAGAAGGCAGCTTCTGCACATCCTGTAAAGGGAAGCGAGGGGTAGTTGGGGGAACTCTCAGAATAAGGAAAACACTGATCCTACACATTCGCTGCCTTGTGGGATATCTTAGGGAGAAGAAATGGCCAAGGAGTAAACCCTACACAAATCCAGAGTGGGGTCCTTAAGACGGTTGGATGGTGCCTTGTACGCCTCCTTATAGCAAGTCCTGCAGCCAAGCTGGTGCCAAACGTCTTGCTCTGCTTTCCTTTGGACTACATCAGTGAGGCTGAGAGAGGGGGTGGTCTTGTCCTCTGGGCAGCCAAGGACCTCCATATGCACTGCCCCCCAGGCTTGCACCCTGGGGAGCATCACTTTGGTGCTGCTAATGCAGTGGTTGGCTTTACCTCTGGAAGCGCACTCCATTGTCTCTTGAGACAGACGGATGCCAACAGTACCCCAACAATTGCCAAGGTGGCTCCTAAGTGGTTTAAAAACAACAGCAGCAGCAGCAGCAATAAACGAACAAAGCAATTTTGCCAAAACATCAAACGTCTGCAATTAATATCAACAATAAAACAAGCCCATTAAAACAGCGCAACCATTGGAAGAGTTAAAACAACAATTTAAAACAAAGCAAGTTCAGGTTGGGAGATCCAAGCATGTCAAAATGTTGGGTGTGAAGGGAGAAACAGTAGGTTTCCCAAAAAGCTCAACGGGTGTCAGGAATTTAACTTTTGGAAATATGGCAACCCTACTGATTTGATCCTGGGATTTCCCACTTTTCCTTAGGACTTCCCTATTTTCACCGGAGAAATGTTGGAGCGTATGTAAGGATATGTAACAAAAAAAAAAGCATAACATCACTATAACGTAACACTAAATAAACAGTGAAGAGTTTGTTTAACATGTATGAACATTGCAGTGAGTGTGAAACTCACCAACCTTGAAGCCCACTGGCTGATACTTAGACCTAGTACTCATCCCAGACATGAGTGGTCATTTAGCTCTGGGCTGAATCACTTCAGACTTCAGGTAGACGACATAATGCTCCTTCATAGAGAACTAGCGTATCTAGCCTTTTCCTGATGTGCTAGTTTTCTGTGCGAGAGGTTTTTGTTTTGTTTTGTTGTTGTTTTTTTACGGGAGGAAGTCTGTATGTAGAAGCACTGAGCTCTCACTTGCAGTCTGGAAGAAGATGGCCCAGTTCTAAATTGGAATTAGGCCAGAGAGATGGGAACATCCAAGTTCCTGGTGGATTCCTTAGCTGGGCAGGTAATCCCAACATGTGCTTCCTGTGTCAAAAAAAAACCCAGGACAATTTCCACTTCAGTTTCAGTGGCCTGTACAGTCCTTGGCCATTTCCACTTCTTGTTATCTTCTACTTTCCTATGCTGGAGAGACAACCTCCTTCCCTACAGACGCTCTCAGGTGTTAAGGCCCCTTTTGGTAGTTTCATCTCCTAGGAATTCCCTCCTTCATTGTACGGTTTTTGTGATAAGCCAATTTCAATTCAAACTTTATTTGCGTAGCCGACTGGCCATAGCATCTAAAAGACAAACACCAACAAAAATACAACAAATATGGTTACCAATAAAACCTTATAACCTATTAAAACTCAAGGTAATAGCTCCTTGGAACTTAGCATAAATAGTAAAATATAATAATAATGATAATAATAAAATCCTATGCTGGGAATCCGGATGACTACACTGTTGTCGTTCAGATAGCAGCTCTCAATCTCATTGCTCTCTCGATAAATCTGGCAACCTTCTCTGTTATCGAGCTGTTCTGGTCGGCTAGAAGTGAAAACAATTTGGCTTCACAAGAGCGGCCCGGGATGGCAGATAGGAGTGGCGTGATGGTCTCATCCCTCAGATCTTTATATAGGGGGCAGGACAAGAGTACGTGTGACACAGTCTCTACATAGCCGGATCCACAGGGGTTTGTGATAAGCCAATGATGCGCCTCCACACCCTCGAGGGCCTTGGGACCCACCCCATCCTTCTGGTTGGAAGTTGTTTCCACCGATTTTAATCTTGTATACTTATGCTGTTGTAACCCACCCTGATGATGATGACCCCAATGCTAATAATAAATAGGGTGGGAGGTTTAATAACATTCAGCCCCACCCAAAACTTTGTGCATCTGGTGAGGACGTCTCCCACTCCTTTCTAACTTGGCCTTTATGCGAGCAACCTAGACGCAAACTTCTTCCTTCAGCCCCTGTCAAACAGACACCTCCAGGACCAGATAGGTACATTACCAACCAAGGAGCAAATTCTGCTCTGGGATCTAAGAAAATACAAGCCAGACTTCAAAAAAAACAACAACTTTGAGTTGGGTCGGATGAGCTTTTGTTCTACTGCATTCTTATTACAGTGGAACCCCGGGTTGTGCACATTCAAGTCAAGAACGCCTGCAACCTGGAAGAGTTTCTGGCGCGCACGCAACCCGCGCACAACTCCCGGATGCGCAGAAGTGCTCAAATCGCGCTACTTCCAGGTTTTCGGGGGGGTTGGGTGTTCACATTACGCACGTCCGTGTTACATAGAGCGATCTGAAATGGATTGCGTGCGTAACACGGGGTGCCACTATACTTATATAGCTTAGGAGGCAACAACACATGATTTATATTGGGGGTGGGGTAGGGAGGGAGTATAATTTTTCTCTTTCCTTTTGTATTTGTTTGCTGAATATGTAAAAAGCGATGGTTTACTTGCTGTACAGTGGTACCTCTGGTTAAGAACGTAATCTGTTCTGGAGGTCCGTTCTTAACCTGAAAAACTGTTCTTAACCCGAGGTACCGCACAATTTCTGTTCTCATCCTGAGGTAAATTTCTTAACCTGAGGTACTACTTCCGGGTTAGCGGAGTCTGTAACCTGAAGCGTTTGTAACCTGAAGCGTTTGTAACCACTGTATTTATATTGTGGTGGCCTATTGGCTTTGAACAATGAATTTTATTTTGGTGGTGATGGTGACAGACACCCTGTCTCACGCCCACCAAGTCTCCTGATTCTGACATCCTGAGATGCAGGGGGTGGCCCTCATCTGCGTACATACCATACGTTTAAAGCACACACACACACACACACACACACACACACACACTATCCTGAGAACAGTAACAGAGCTCCTGGGGGCATTGGAAAGGTGCTTTATGGAGCATTAATTTCTTTCTACCCTTCCCATCTTCTGATTCAGGGCCACCCCAATACATTTTGGCGCCTGAGGCAAACCACAAAATGGCGTCCCCCTCCCTGCCAGGGAAGGAAGGGATGAGTGAAGATCTACATCAGGGTTTGCTGCCCCCGTGGATCGTGCCACCTGAGGCAACCGCCTTGCCCCCGCCTCATGGGTGAGCTGGTCCTGTTGTGATTAGTCTGGGATTTTGCTTGGGGGGGGGGCGCTCTGAAGAGAAACCGAAATGATGCATATAATAGGTAAAGGTAAAGGACCCCTGGACAGTTAAGTCCAGTCACAAGACGACTATGGGGTGGTGGCGCTCATCTCACTTTCAGGCCAAGGGAGCCGGCGTTCGTCCGGCTTTCCGGGTCATGTGACCAGCATGACTAAACTGCTTCTGGTGCAACGGGACACTGTGACAGAAACCAGAGCACATGGTACCTATTTATCTACTTGCACTGGTGTGCTTTCGAACTGCTACGTTGGCAGAAGCTGGGACAGAGCAACGGGAGCTCACCCCCGTCACGGGGATTCGAACCGCTGACCTTCCGATCAGCAAGCCCAAGAGGCTCAGTGGTTTAGACCACAGCGCCACCCACTCCCCTTAAATGCATATAATATACCCGCGCCAGACAGCCTTCGGACGTAGCCACTGATTCCAAAAAAGGCTTTTTGAACCTGTGTGTTTTACGGGCAGGTTCTGAACACTCTTCTGCTTCCACGCAGCAGTTCAAAGAAAAAGAAAACGTATCCCTAGACGGTTAAGTCCAGTCAAAGGCGACTATGGGGTGCAGTTCAGAGAGAACTCGCTGTTCCTCATGCATGCAGGTTTTGTGCAATGGATATTGGATAATTCTGATGAAAACAGAAAAAGGAGCAGAAATTGCAGTTGCTTATTTGCATCAGAACTGGAATGGAAATCAATCCAGCAAATACGATCAATACTACTTGTTTTTGTTGCTTTCAGTCAGCAAACGATACATAATTGATTGTGCCCCCCCCCCCGTTTTTTCAATGTATTTGCACTGAAACGAATCGGGTTGGAACAACATCATGGCAACATACTTTATGCAAATGATATAAATTACGCAAATTTCCTAATTTTGTCACAGTGGGCAGTGTGAGAATAACAGAAGTCGAACTGCAGGGGAACAGAAGCAGCACTGCGACAAACACAGGGCGGAAGGGAAAGCGATGCCTTCTTACATCTGTAGCACCTGCAAAATGTCATCTTCATCATAATGGCATCCCATAGTCCCCTCCCCACCATTTAATCCAGATTTAATGTTTCTGCAGGTTTTGTTTTTTTACATAGGAGCTTGATGAAGTGCGTTGTGGATGATGCTGGGCAAAGCCTGCATGCACGGAGAGCACCATTTGCACAATAATTTGCCAGGTTGAAGCGCCTCTAATAAAAAGCATTACATATAACTCAGCCTTGCATCAAAACTAAGTTCAGAGCAGTTTGCGAGGTTAAAAAGAAGAAGACAGAATCACAAGGATGGGACTAGCAGATTAAAAAAAAACAACCCAAACCAATGCTGGAGCCAGGCAAGGCTTCAGGTGAGGGGTGGGGGTGTCTGTAAACAGGACAGCACAGTTGTTAGCCTCACAGCACTCTCAAGGTTATCACCTGAAGACACATGTGGCCACCACCTTGCTGAAGCTAAGCAGGTCTGGGGTTGGTCAGGGTCTGGATGGGAGACCTCCAGGCAGAGGGCCTTGGGCTCCATAATCAAAGAATGCGAGGAGGTGAAAATTAGTAAGCAAACAAATTAATACATAAAACATAAACAAGCACCTGTGCGGTGCTGGTGTATTGTCTTCATCCAATGTACGGCTTGCAGCAGGGGTGCCAACCTGAATAAAAGGTTTGGGGTGGCCCAGGTAAGCCCCACCTGGCACAATTCATCACATGGTGCTGCGCATACACGCCATTTGAATGGCAATGCCCATCAACTTTTGGGGAGGGCGGCCCCCTCAAATATTTCATGGGGGGGTCTGAAGGGACCTCGGCCCCTAGGAGTTGGCTCCTATGGCTTGCAGCACCTTTTAGATGTGGGAAATGCCAAAAGGAGGGGGGGGGAAATGACTCAATGCCCCGCCCAACCGGGCTTCTCCCTTTTAAAGGCATGAGATCTGACCTCAGGCCTCATGTGCCACGTTCCACCCCCGCCCCTGGAAGTTTGGGGGCTCATGACCCAGGAGAGGGCATTCTCTGTGGCAGCCCCTAAGCTGTGGAATCCCCACAGAGATGCATGTGGCACCTCTCTATTGCGAAATGCTGAAGACCCACCTCTTTGCCTCTGGCCTTGTTTTAAATAATTACAAGACTGATATTATTATTATTATTATTATTATTATTATTATTATTATTATTAATTGCAACCTGTCCTGGGACCTTGTGGCTGATGATGATGATGATGATGATGATGATAATGTGTGGTTTGTAGCTAACACCATTCTCTCAATGGGAGGGCAAAACAGTTTGCTCCTTGAACACGGGAATCTGCTTAAACACCAAGTCAAGCTGTTGTCTCTCTAAGCTAGTACTGCCTATCCTGGCTGGAAGCCAGGGTTTTGTGTGTGTGTGTGTGTGTGTAGGGGTCCTACCCTTCACTTCAAATCACCAGCACCCAGGCCCTTGCAGAGCCAGGCAAATGCCCGGGCCAGGTAGATAATGTGCCCCCCCCTTTTTTTACCCTGGGGATCTCCGAAGTCTTATAAATAAGTAAGTATATAAATAATTTTCACAAAAGTTATGCTGACAAATAATTTTATTTCAAGGCTTGAACCGTATCTGCATATAAAGACAAAATGGAAAATATAGATATACAATAGTGCTTTTTTAAAAATACATAGGGGAAAGGATTATTTTCAGTGTTGTTGTTGTTGTTCAGTCGTTCAGTCCGACTCTTCGTGACCCCATGGACCAGAGCACGCCAGGCACGCCTATCCTTCACAGCCTCTCGCAGTTATTTTAAGTATTTACATTATTTTAAGTATTTACATTTAAATAATGGTGAGCCAACTGAGTTTGTTCTTGGTATGAGCTTTCGTGTGCATGCACACTTCTTCAGATACACTGATTGTGAATATGCTGACCGAGGCCCCCTTTGGAATCGGAAGCCCCGGGGCCCAAGTAGCCAATATGACACCCGCCCCCTGCCAGCACCAACACCACGCTGCTGCCACAGAGAGCCTTTTTGGGGGATGCCCCTTAAGCAGCTGGCTTCCTATTACCAGTTTCCTCTCTCTGTTACAACCTTTTTCCTCTTCCTCTTGGGAGCCTCGCTCTGTGGGCGGGCGGGGAAGTTTGAATGGCTGTCCCCGAAAGAGTTTAAAAGGCAGAGCCAACAGCAGCCCTGAAGCACTCGCTCTCCTCTCCAACAAGCTGCAGAGGAAGTAAAGGAGGAGGCAGGCAAACACAGAGAGGGGAACCGACGCTCATTCACAAAGCGAACTCAAGCCACAGAAGAGCAGGAGCGACACACACACCTGCTGCGCCAACTATTTTTTCCTTAGCTGGCAGAACCCTCCGAACGGGTGTAGCTTTTGGCAAAAGTCCGCTCGCTAGGTTGGCTCGCGAAAGCGCCGCTTGAATCAGCTGCTTTTGCCTCTTTTTGATCTAAACTCGTGGCTGAAATCCGCCTGGCGAAAAAAAATTGCCCGTCGCTTTCCACCTGTTGATTTGAAACCCTCTCTGGATTCTTCCACCTCGTGCCAAGCGACGGCGACGGCGGCGGCGGCAGCGCATCTCTTGACCGAAACGCACCGGCCAGCCATGAGCTCCGAGCATTTGGTGTACGACGTGGAGAAAGGGAGCAACGTGGTCGTGGTGCGCGAAAAGCCGCAGAAAGAAAACCGCTGGAAATGCCTCAGCATCTGTTCCCTCCTGCTGCTGCTGGGCGCCACCTTCGTCTTTGCGCTTTTGCAATTTGGCGCTTTCAAGCAGTCCGAATCCCAGGTAAGGGACATTCGTATCTCTGCGCGTCTCTCTGTGTGTGTGTGTGCGGGAGAGGTGGGAAGAGATCAGGGGTTGGTCGGTCTTCGTTAGTAAAAAGATTCGCTGGGTTTGCATGAAATTTGCGAAGACGTTCTAAATCCTCAGAGAGGGAGGGAATGCTTATCTCAGTCACTGAATGATGAAAAGAGGAGATACAAATGGATTAAAATAAACGAATGAAAAAATAAAATAAATAGCTCAGAGTTGTTGGCAATCACCACCACCAATGAATTCGCGCTATTTTAGTTACAGGTAGGTAGCCGTGTTGGTCTGCCATAGTCAAAACAAAATAAAATAAAAAATTCCTTCCAGTAGCACCTTAGAGACCAACTAAGTTTGTTCTTGGTATGAGCTTTCGTGTGCATGCATCTGTATCTGAAGAAGTGTGCATGCACACGAAAGCTCATACCAAGAACAAACTTAGTTGGTCTCTAAGGTGCTACTGGAAATAATTTTTTATTTTATTTCGCACTATTTTAATTTGAGTTGGTCCCCCTCCCCAACAAGGCCATTGATGGGTGCTGAAAGATTTAGGGGCACACTGGATGCGTCAAGTTGATTAGGAGCGCCGCTGCCTTCTAAAAGTTTTAAAAGTTAAGGGCTTTTAAAATTAAGGATCCCACGGCGAATTAAAAATAATAATAACCAAGATTATGATATTCGAATTTAAAAATAAAATAAAAATATTTGGAAAGCTGTGTTACTCTTACACCTCAAACATTTGGAAAGCTGTGTTACTCTTACACCTCAAACATGCCTCCGACATATCGGACTTTTCTAGCTCCCGCTCATTTTGCACTATCACTATATTGTTCGTTGTTGTTGTTGTTGTTGTTGCTACAAATGTATTTACCGTGTTTCCCCATTTCTTTCTTTGTCCAGGACTCTAAGGAAAACGGAAGCCCATTTTCTGGTAAGTTCTTCCTAACGGCAACTTTTTTTTCCTTAAGAGAAACCTCCCCATTCTGTCAGGGCAATGGATTTCGGGGTGCAAGGACTTTGGATCAGTTTTGAGGCTGCGTACACGCCACACTTTTAAAGCACATGCCTTCTCCCCCCCAAAGGATCATGGGGACTGTAGTTTACTCTTAAAAAGCTACAATCCTTGCCCCCTTTAACAAAGTACAGTTCCCAGGAGTCTTAGGAGGATTGCCATGTGCTTTCAGCATATGCTGTGTACAGCAGCCTCTCTGATTCTCAAAACCAATGTCCACGTTCGGCAACTGCTCAGAGAGGCACCATGTGCTTATCGTATGCCTTTTGCACCTGTGAGCCAGCGTGGTGTAGTGGTTAAGAGCGGAAGACTTGCAATCTGGTGAATCGGGTTCGCATCCCCGCTCCTCCACATGCAGCTGCTGGGTGACCTTGGGCTAGTCACACTTCTCTGAAGTCTCTCAGCCCCACTCACCTCACAGAGTGTTTGTTGTGGGGGAGGAAGGGAAAGGAGATTGTTAGCCGCTTTGAGACTCCTTCAGGTAGTGATAAAGCGGGGTATCAAATCCAAACTCTTCTTCTTCTTCTTCTTCTTCACCATGTTACACTTGCTGGATTTTGGGGTTGTAGTCAAATGCACATTCGATCCCACAAGGCCTGAGGTCCCCCAGGGCTAGACCATCAGTACTGCAGTGCTTAAATTCTGGTTCTCCAACCAACTGAAAATGCTGCAGTAGCAGGTTAGCCCAGCCCCGTGTGGGATCCTTAAAGCAAGGAAGTTGAGAAGATGCATTGTCTCACCACCTGTCTTCTTTTTGTCTTTGCAGGAGGGTTGCCGCAGACAATGAAAGTGCAAGCCTTGATGTCCAGGAAACCAGCTGCCCATGCCCTAGGTGAGAGGGATTTTCTAAGCTGCTTGAAAGGGGTTTGATGCGAACAAACGATCACAGAGTTGTTGAGCATATGAAGTGCTTTAAAATATTGGCCCAGTTGGGTTAGGATAACGGGTGATGGCTGGTCGAAACCTAGCCATTGAACTTCCATTTGAATCTGGGTTCCCCACAATCCTGACTCATCAGTTAATCCAGGCCTCCTGCAAAATCCAGCACTGAAACATATCCACCAAACAGGGACATCCTATTCCATACCCTCCAGCATTTCTCTGATGAAAATAGAGGTGTCCCCTTCAACATTTCTCCGATGAAAATGGGGGTGTCCTATTCCATACCCTCCTACATTTCTTTGGTGGAAATGGGGACGTCATACCATACCCTCCAACATTTCTCCAATGAAGATAGGGACACCCAGGGCTTTTTTTCAATCGGAACTCACCAGAACTCAGTTCTGGTAGCTCTCAGGTGGGCACCATTGCCATTCTAAGAGGACAAAGGAGGGGTTCGTGGTGAGTTCTGGTACCTGTTTTCTAGAAAAATAGCACTGAGGATATCCCAAGGAAAAGCGGGACATTCCGGGATCAAATCAGAAATTGGAACGGCTTCTGTAAATCCGGGGCTGTCCCTGGAAAATAGGGACACTTAGCATTCCGTTAAGCCTCTCTGAGACACCGAAGCTTGGCCTTTCTCCCATGTAGTTGCTGCCAGAGTTTTTTGGGGCCACACACACACACACACACACAGGTTAATGTGGTTTTGCCCAATGGCTTGTCATTGCAAGGATTGGCCTTGTGCTCTCCGCTCCACCAAAGCGCTAGGTCAAACCAAAGTTGCCCTCAGGGGACTAACACTGAAACTTTGTAGGCTGAAGCATCTTAGCACATGTCGACGAACCTTTGATGCTGATTGGTTTCCTCCTCCTTCTGCAGCTTCCCGAGCACACGGCCAGCAATTGTTCTGGACCACAGATGTGGCGCCCTCCATACTTGAGAACGGCATGAAGCTGGACAAAAGCGACAACTCCCTCGTGGTGCCTTCGACTGGACTCTATTTCGTCTACTCCCAGGTCATGTTCCATAGCGACACCTGCCCGGAATCCCCTCTGCTGCTCAGCCACACCATCTCGTGGTTTTCCTCGCAGTTCAACAAGAACGTGGAATTGCTGAAGTCCATCAAGTCCGCTTGCGAGCGCGGAAGAAGCGCCCAGGGCCACAAGAGTTTGTGGTTCGAATCCATTTACCAGGGGGCTGTCTTCAGGTTGAACAAAGGGGACCGCCTGTGGTCCAAAACCGAATCTCCTCAGTATCTGGACTTCGCCCAACAGGGACAGATATACTTTGGGATCGTTGCCATGGAGTAAAGAAAAAAGAAAAATAAAGACTCTCCTTCTGTGCCATAGTTACAACTCACTTGCTCCTCCTACTCCGGCCTCCGCCATTCAAAATACAAATTTGAGGATGAGAAACAAGAGACTGAACCCTGAATTGGCACCCCAGTGAAGGAGGTTACTTCTGCTATGGAAAGATAGGACACAGTGTTATCTATTGTTGTTGTTGTTGTTTATTTTTAATCAACTCTATTTATTTATTTATATTTATTTATATTTATTTATATAGCCAGTGGGCGTGTGGTTGGAAGTCTGAAAGTCTGTGTGGATGCGTGCTTCTTTCGTCACACCAATTCAGAAAAAAAGATGAAATATAGATAATCCAGTAGAACCAAGGGTGTGGGTTTGTGAGTGTGCTTGTGTGTGTGTGTGTGTGTGTGTATGAGAAAGGGAGAGAGAAGTGGTTCTGTGAGCTGTAAGTGAATACCAAAAATAAGATGAATTGTGCTCCTTTGAACACAGCTCCAGAAACTCGGATCAGCTGTATATATATATATATACTATGTATATCTGTTAGTAATTGAATATACCGGTGTAATTATGTATGTTACATGGACTGCTCCTGAATTTTACGGGAGGATGGCCCTGCGGGCAAAATCCTCTCCCAGTTTACCGAGGAAGAGAGGATAAAAATTCTCTTTGTTGGTAATGTTTACATCGAAGATGTAATCTGACACCAGAGTACCTGAGCTGTTATGATTTTGCTCACTCTCGTGGCACATAGCGTATTTCATGTTGAAATCTTGCACGTGTTGCCACAAAAGCGGCAATTTCAAAAGGGAAATAATACCTTGTGACGTGATTTTTTAAAAAACAAACAAACAATGTTGCTTATTTATTTATTTATGTGGATATTTATTTTGCTGTATTCTCCTCTTTTTTTGCACATTGCGGAGAAACTGCAACTGTTATTATAAGTTGGTTGTGTAACCTTTAAATGAGTCCAAGAAATAAAACTGAGATACTATTTAATTTAAAGAAAAGCCACCCACCCTTTTTGACTCCTTGAAATGAATGAACGGGTCGTTTCTCAGCTAGAGCTACAGCAAAACACAAGTTTCATGACCGTAAATAGATTTAACATAAAAAAGTATGAAATGAATATTGCAAAACACCAGCAATAAAACATTAGTTATTCAGCCTACTGTCTACTTAAATGATGGAGAACCCATGAACCTCCAGGTATTTTGGACTCCCATCAGCCCCAGCCAGCATGACCAATGGTTAGGTCTGATAGAAGTTTAAGCCAACAACAATGCTTGTAACTGAGCCTGGAGTAAACCATATATTGTGTACCCTATTGCTACTGATATCTACTTAAATTAGGATAAGGAGTTGGTGGCACTGTGGTCTAAACCACTGAGACTCTTGGGCTTACTTATCGGAAGGTCGGCAGTTTGAATCCCTGTGACAGGGTGAGCTCCTGTTGCTCTGTCCCAGCTTCTGCCAACCTAGCAGTTTGAAAGCACACCAGTGCAAGTAGATAAATAGGTAGCGCTGTGGCAGGAAGGTAAACGGTGTTTCCATGCTCTCTGGCTTCTGCCATAGTGTTCCTGTTGCACCAAAAGCGGTTTAGTCATGCTGGCCACATGACCCGGAAAGCTGTCTGTGGACAAACGCCGGCTCTCTCGGCCTGAAAGCAAGATGAGCACCACAAGCCCATAGTCACCTTTGACTGGACTTAACCGTCCAGGGGTCCTTTACCTTTTTACCTACCGGCACTTAAATTAGAAACACAGATTCAGAATTAGACTGGAATAAGAAAAGTTACCAGGTAATATTTTTGGCTTGGTAGGTGCTGCAAATTTTAAGCTTGCTGTTTTCATCACTTTAGGACTTTAGGAAAGTGTGTTATTACACCTGTGTAGACTGCCATGGTCTCCTCATTAAACTGCTTGGAGGTTTTTTTTACAATCGAACGGCAGACCCTCCAAGTCCCCCTATTTTCCAGGGACATTCCTGAATTAGATAAGCCACCCTGGTTTCTGATTTGATCCTGGAATGTCCCAATTTTCCTTAGGATGTCCCTATTTTCATTGGAGAAATGTTGGAGGGTATGAAGTGGTATATAAATTTTATGAAATAAATGAATTCAACAAGGCCAAATACTAAACAATGTAAAAATGTTCCTCAAAGTAGGAAAAACGTCCTGCTGCTTCTCTGGTTATCAGAACATGCAAAAAGTTATGAGGTGATGTGGCTTTCAAGGAAACAGCTCTGAGCATGCTCATTATGCTGGACTCTTCTACAAGGCTTTCTGATATAGTGGCTGTTAGATAGCCATCAAAACAACAGAGAGGAAGCCTGAGCAATGTTCTGTTCTAATATTCAGTTGTTATACTTTTAAAATGGTTTTTCTGCACAGAGATATGTGGGAGAGATATCTTTGTCATAACTCGAGATCTTAAGGCCTGGTGGGAGCAGAAAAAAGGGGGGACCATTCTATTCCTTTTTTTCTCTCCCCCCCACCTTATTTATTACAAAACTTGGGGGGAAGGAACCTGGCTTCCCACCCAAAGTTTTGAGTTAGGATTGACTGAATGGTGCTTGAGCTCATTGGTCAGAGACAGAAATGCCTTCACAAGCTTCTGTAAGTTCACTGAAGTATAAACTGTGTGGGGGACAGGAAAGGGCGTGTGGATTTAAGATTTTGGGGGGAGGGAGGATTAAAATAAATAAATAACTGACACTCTCATTGGGGGATGTGCTCGTTTAAGCCTCCAGGAATTATAATATCTGACTATGGTTTCATGAAGGCAAGTTAAAGGTAAAGGTAAAGGGACCCCTGACCATTAGGTCCAGTCGTGTCCGACTCTGGGGTTGCGGCGCTCATCTCGCTTTATTGGCCGAGGGAGCCGTGTACAGCTTCTGGGTCATGTGGCCAGCATGACTAAGCTGCTTCTGGCGAAACCAGAGCAGCGCACGGAAATGCTGTTTACCTTCCCGCCAGAGCGGTACCTATTTATCTACTTGCACTTTGATGTGCTTTCGAACTGCTAGGTGGGCAGGAGCTGGGACTGAGCAACGGGAGCTCACCCCATCACGGGGATTCGAACCGACGACCTTCTGATCAGTAACCCCTAGGTTCTGTGGTTTAACCCGCAGCGCCACCCATGTCCCGAAGACAAGTTTGTTGTTGTTCAGTCGTTCAGTCGTGTCCGACTCTTCGTGACCCCATGGACCAGAGCACGCCAGGCACGCCTATCCTTCACTGCCTCTCGCAGTTTGGCCAAACTCATGTTAGTAGCTTCGAGAACACTGTCCAACCATCTCATCCTCTGTCGTCCCCTTCTCCTTGTGCCCTCCATCTTTCCCAACATCAGGGTCTTTTCTAGGGAGTCTTCTCTTCTCATGAGGTGGCCAAAGTACTGGAGCCTCAACTTCAGGATCTGTCCTTCTAGTGAGCACTCAGGGCTGATTTCTTTAAGAATGGATAGGTTTGATCTTCTTGCAGTCCATGGGACTCTCAAGAGTCTCCTCCAGCACCATAATTCAAAAGCATCAATTCTTCGGCGATCAGCCTTCTTTATGGTCCAGCTCTCACTTCCGTACATTACTACTGGGAAAACCATAGCTTTAACTATACGGACCTTTGTCGGCAAGGTGATGTCTTTGCTTTTTAAGATGCTGTCTAGGCTCCAATAAACACCGCACTGTCACAAAATGGCATTAATGCAATTTATTGTGACATGATAAATATGAGTTAAACAGCATGGCATAGTATACAACATAGCCCTAAGGTGAATTGTTTTAAAATCTGTTGTAAGTGGCTTGGAAATCTCTGGCTTGGAAGCAGCTAACAAATCTAATTGATGGGGCTGGTGATGGCGAGACTTATATCTAGGAATGGAAAGAGGCAGCCAGCGACTTCTGCCTTGCCCTGGGTTAGACCCAGTCATAGAACCATGGAATCATAGAATTGTAGAGTTCAGCTTCTATGTTAGTCATCTCACTTTTCAATTTTGGCTGAAACAAATGTATTGTTCTTGGTTGGCACATAAATACTTAAATGAAATGAAATGAAAGTCTATCCACATCTCATTTAGCAGAACCGATCTCTTTTAAGATCATCTCCTTTTCATTCTGGCTAGAGAATGGTGTACCTGTTTTCTTTAAATTGCGTTTAGTTAAGAGCTTTCAATATCTCGCATTTCAGGTTCTGAGCTCTTGCTGGGCGGATCCTTGACGATCTGCCTGAATCACTCGTGATGTTCAGTGGGAAATTTGCCGCCCATGGATTTCTCACTGTGGGAATTTCCTGAAGTTTTGATTGCTGTTTGAAGATCAGAAAGGCTCTCAAAAACCAAAACCAAGAGGCATGCAAGTACCCATTTCCTTTTCTGAAGGCTCGAGTTCTGATTTCCCTAATTTGTGATAAATATAGAGCTTGCATAGAAGGGAGCTTCCATTTTTTTCTGCAAACCTTTGTATTCTAAGGCTGGCTTAGAAACATTGGCAGAAGAAGCACACACTGCATGTTGCCTACGTATGTCTTTTCATGTGTGCTTTAGGATCTAACTGTATCAAACACATGGCTTACAGTTACAGATAACAAATCTTTCAGTTTCAGTTTCACATTTCCCCCCCCAGTTTTAAATTTAATTCTCCACATTTCTGCAGCAATTTGCATTAAAAAAAAAACCAACAACCTCGTGCAAATTTGTCATCATTTGCGAGGCCAGGCGGAGTCCCCCGGGAAGCCCCTGAGGGAAATAACGACACATGACAACGTTCTATGGGATTAAATTGGCCACAACTTTATTAATATTCAGATGTAGGAAGACCTTGGCTCAGGCATTGGGCGTTTATCCTTCCCAGCCCCCCAGCCGGGGTTCTGGGTAATTTCAGGGTTATCCAGCATGAGTGGGGAGTGGGCTAGCTCTGGAGAACATATGTTCAAGCAGATAGCCCGCCCCCCCGTTCGCCGCTGCTGGAGGGGGAGGGCAGTGACGACCTCAGGGCGTATGGTCAATGCCTCCCCCTGAGACCCCTTTAATGGGAACCCTGTTATTGACGCCGCAATGGGGGCGGGGGTCACCGCCCCACCCCACCCCCAATTTTGTAGATGACTAAAGGATTCCGCCCAAGGCCTGCAACCGCCAAAGTTGTGACGAATTGCTACGGGAAAGGCGAAACCTGCCAATGCAGGGAAAGTCCTTTCCGGCCCTTCAACAGCGACCTTGTCATAGCAGCGCCTGCGTGCCTGTGTGGCTGTGGAAAAAAGGTGGTTAAACCTGCAAAGTAAGCATCAATTGAGGGAGTGGAGGGTGGGGAAGCTCTGAATCCAACGGCCGCTTCCCAGGTATGACTCAACTTCTATTGTGTGCACTGCATAATCCCTCCTTCTACCTGGCCAATCCCCCCGGCAACACCTCCCCAGCCAGGATTGGGCGGCTGCTAGGAGTAGGTGGAGTCCACAGGTATCCAACCTGGGAAGGTGGTGCCAGACCCAACTGCCAGGAGCTGCACCGTGATCCAAGGGGGCTACTCGCGACCATGCAAAGGGCGCATCCCATTTGATGTGGGGAATGTTCATTTAGTGTGAATTTTGTCTAATAAAGACATCCAAACCTGTGGGAATGTTGAGGGATGTGGGAGAGGATATATTGTTTTAGATATCAGTTTTGCCTCATATACTGTACAGATTTATAAGCATTTTCCCCCATTATGCACTGTGGAATGCTAACATTGGCACACTTTCTCCGAGTATAGGCATGCTTGCAAACATTGTGCGGCTGGAGAACTGCTTTGCAAAAAGTTGGGTTTGACTGCCCCTGTTCTTTTTAAAATTCAGAGAATTCCCCCCATTATGTGTGGAATGCTGTTTGAAGGCTAGCTGCGTTTCAGATCGCGTCTTGGTTTGAGAAGTATGATTTAGGTAGTTTCTTCTTAAAAGCCAGTCAAAAGAGAATCCACCCCCCCCCCCATTATCTACTCCCAGCAGGGATGCTCAGCCAAACAGGCACCTACCGTGTTCAGTGGTGGAGCTTCATGCTCCAGCACTGTGGGGTGGAGAGCAGGTGGGGGCGTGGCTGGTGTGCATCCCAGGGGCGTGGTGCATGTTCTGGGGGCGTGATGCGCAACCCGCAGGGGCATGACGCGCATCCCGGGGTGTGTGGCAAACCACCCACAGGGGCGTGGCATGCCACCTGTGGGAGCGTGGTGCCCAGCGCAGGGGGGGGGCAACCATGATGGCACCCCACTGGGATTGTGCTGCCGGGGGCAGTGCACTCCCCCCGCCCCCCTCTTCCTCTGCCAGTGACCCTGTTAGAAGTTGTCAGATACTAAATCAGGTCATTCATCCATCTAGGAACACAGGGCGATGCCTTATACTGAGTCAGTTCATTGGTCCATCTAGCTCAGTACTGTTTACACCAGAGGAAGCCGACAGCAGAGGGCTGGCTCAATATATTTTGGCACCTGAGGTGAACCACAAAATGGCTTCTCCCTAGGGAAGAAGAGGTAAGTGAAGATCCACATTGGGAACAAGGGGTGGGGGAAAATCAAATCAACCATCCTCAATAGTTGAAGTGGGACTCAAAAGCTGACACAGGAGCGGGGGAAGGGGCTCCCTGTGAATCACACTGGTGGGGGGGGGGTTGCAGAGCCCAGGGAACCCTAAAGGGCAGCCCCCCACCATTTCCTCCCTAGAGGGGGGAGGAGATCAGCAGTTTCTCCTATTCACTGAGAGGCTGCTGTAGAAGTGGCCTTGGGACAAGGGCTGCTGAGGAGGTGGAAGATTCGGCGTTCAAGAAGACGGCATCAGCCGTCGCTGCTGTAGCAGCAGTGGGTGAGGCGTTCCTTGGAGGCTGTATCTGTGGGATGTGAAACCTGGGAGCAGTCAAATACAACATTGCTAGAGTGAAAACAAAATCGAAAATTCTTTCCAGTAGCACCTTAGAGACCAACTAGTTTGTTCCTGGTATGAGCTTTCGTGTGCATGCACACTTCTTCAGATACCAAGGTGCTACTGGAAAGAATTTTCGATATTGCTAGAGTGGACATAGAAGGGGAACTCTAGGCCAGCCAGTCTGTAACTTGCTGTTTATTCTGGGCTGGGATGGGCCTCTGTGTAACTGGAGATGGGTGTGGCCTCACCTGGGCAGGTAAACAAAAGCACCAAGCTGACCACCGTATTTCTCTTTTTTGGACGACGCTTCTAAGCTAGAAGTCTGCCTTCTGGGATCCTTTTGTGCACAGAATGATCTATGTAAGTAAACTCTTTTTAAGCTTTTATAGAAGACTGTGTAGTGTCTTATTTTGAGAGGGATTAGAAGGGGAAAATACCAGGATGTTTATTAGAGGTTCTAGCGAACCTGAGCAAGCTATCCGCTGTGTGTGTTTAAAAGGGGAATGTTAACTCTGCTGATATTGTTGAACTTGTAAACACAAGTTGGAACAGGATATCTTAAACAATATATCCTCTCCTGCATCCCTAAACATTCCCACAGTATCTGCCCCTGTGAATTCTGCTGCCTGAGGCAGAAAGGTTCTTAGCCTGTGAGGAACATCGCAATGGGATTTTGTGCGCAAATGCAAACTTGCAGCCGCTTCAGCTTCACGCACAGAAGATGGCTTCTGCACGCAGATTCGTTTTGCCAGACTGGGCTCTCTGCGTAACATTTGCTCCATTTGAAACTGCTGTCATCCTCTCCCGGTGGGGGAGAGGTACAAACCCACATCCTGCCCATCATACACAGGAGGTATGAAAAGATGGTTGTGACAGCCTCTCTTGCATTCCCATTGTCCCTTGTATGCAGTGATTTCTCACAAGACAGAGAAACCAGTAGGAGAACACTTCAATCTCCCAGTATGCAGTGAAATTTTCTGGAAAGAGAAGTCGCCTTGCCAAGGAAATTATACATAACAAAGCTGCCTTCAGCCTTTCCCTGCGAAAAGATTCACTGGATCACCCATTCCCACCACCCTTCTGATTCCCCACCACATATTTAAGGATCACTTCTGTTTCACACACAGCTTGCAGGAAATACTTGGTATCATGTTTCCTGACGGGAGGGGAAGAAACTGTGTAATTTGACTTTTCTGCTGAAGCCAGGCAGCACAAGAGCTTGCAATGCCGGAGGCAAAACCAACTAGACAACGTGTACTTTCCTTTGAAGGCAGTTCACAATCTGGCTGCATTAAGCTGCTTCTGACCTGGTTACCAGAGGGCATAAGAAACTACTTTCTCATACCAGGTCAGATTTGGTTTCAGCACCTGGTATCCTTGAATAGACCAGTGCCCAGGCTCAAGTGCTGTGGGAATCCCCGCAACTGATGCCCACGTCAAGTCCTCTTTTCACTTAAAAAAAATATATTGTTGTTGTTGTTGTTGTTCAGTCGTTCAGTCGTGTCCGACTCTTCGTGACCCCATGGACCAGAGCACGCCAGGCACGCCTATCCTTCACTGCCTCTCGCAGTTTGGCCAAACTCATGTTAGTAGCTTCGAGAACACTGTCCAACCATCTCATCCTCTGTCGTCCCCTTCTCCTTGTGCCCTCCATCTTTCCCAACATCAGGGTCTTTTCTAGGGAGTCTTCTCTTCTCATGAGGTGGCCAAAGTACTGGAGCCTCAACTTCAGGATCTGTCCTTCTAGTGAGCACTCAGGGCTGATTTCTTTGAGAATGGATAGGTTTGATCTTCTTGCAGTCCATGGGACTCTCAAGAGTCTCCTCCAGCACCATAATTCAAAAGCATCAATTCTTTGGCGATCAGCCTTCTTTATGGTCCAGCTCTCGCTTCCGTACTTTACTACTGGGAAAACCATATATTTTAAAATAACTGTCACCACACCAGTGTTGGGAGACCACTGACCAGCAACTTTGAACCCAGTACAGTGGTACCTCGGGTTAAGTACTTAATTCGTTCCGGAGGTCCGTTCTTAACCTGAAGTGTACTTAACCTGAAGCACCACTTTAGCTAATGGGACCTCCTGCTGCCACTGCGCCGCCAGATTTCTATTCTTAAGCGGAGTTCTTAACCTGAAGCGTACTTAAACCGAGGTACCACTGTACTCTGGAATTAGAGTCATTTGTAAGCACTGTAGGGGTGAAAAGGCATTTTTGCGGCACCACATGGCCTCCTCCCATAATGCAAAATTATAGCAGCCCTGCTATGTCGGCCACCACCCCACAAGTCCGGGATGGGTGCCAGGAGCAGGTCAGTAATAACTCACACGGCGGCGTCAGTGAAGTTAACTCTTTATTCAAATGAACAAACAGCTCAGGAGGCCAGGCCAAGTGAGCACAGCAACTCTTGCTGGTAGATCTTGCCCCTATGAGTCAGTTGTGGGGACTGAAGGCCCCCACCTCCCCTCAGTTGCCTAAGTCTACTCCTCTCCTGGGCCCTTCCCAAGCAATCTGAGACTTCACCAATGTACCTGTCTCTGCTCCGCCCTATTCATACCTCTGCTGGTCTTGGAGAAGAAGAAGAAGAAGAAGAAGAAGAAGAAGAAGAAGAAGAAGAGAAGAGTTTGGATTTGATATCCCGCTTTTCACACTACCCGAAGGAGTCTCAAAGCGGCTAACATTCTCCTTTCCCTTCCTCCCCCACAACAAACACTCTGTGAGGTGAGTGGGGCTGAGAGACTTCAGAGAAGTGTGACTAGCCCAAGGTCACCCAGCAGCTGCATGTGGAGGAGCGGAGACGCGAACCCGGTTCACCAGATTATGAGTCCACCGCTCTTAACCACTACACCACACTGGCTCTCAATGGAGCCCAAAGGGCAGAGGAGCTTGTTGCAGCAGGAGTGAGGAGACACCCATGACTTTTCACCAACCTGACTCATCTCTGCCTCTTGGCCTCCCTCACCTCCAGCCTCTCCTTCTGCCTCTGCTTCTGGACTGCTCCCTGCCACAGCTTCTTCCTGCTCTCCAAACCCTGTTACCTCTTCAGCTTCTGACACCTCATCTTCCCAGTCTGCTCCCTCTTCTCCCTCTGGCCACTCATGGTCATCCCACCACCAATCCCCGGGCTCTGAGCCTTCTTCCCTTGGGGGTTCCCCGGCTGGTGCCGCCCACCACTCTTCTGCATCCAACGACACCACCTCCTTGCAAATGCTCTGGACCTCCTGGGCGGTGGGCGCACAACTCAGGTGGTGACTGTAAGCTCCTCAGTGACAGAGAACTGAAATACTAATTAAAATTATGTTTATATCCTGCATTTCAATGGGAGTCCTCAAAGCAGCATGGAACGTGCTTAAGACCCAACAAGAACCAAGAACCATGCGCTCACAAAACCAAACAGCCAACCCCAAAGAGGAAGGAACTGGCATTAGCTGTTCCTTCCAACAGTGCAGAGATGTTATCTGCTGGTCATGTGGTGGAAAGGGGACAGTCCAAAGGAAGTAGGTAGGGCTGCCATGTGTCCTCTTTTTCCAGGACACATCCTCTTTTTCATTTTAAATTTGCCAAAATGTCTCTGGCTGTAGTAGTAGTAGTAGTAGTAGTAGTAGTATAATACTCTGCCCATCTGGCTGGGTTTCCCTAGCCACTCTGGGCAGCTCCCAACAGAATATTAAAAACACAATAAAACATCAAACATTAAAAACTTCCCTAAACAGGGCTGCCTTCAGATGTCTTCTAAAAGTCAGATAGTTGTTTATTTCCTTGACATCTGATGGGAGGGCGTTCCACAGGGCGGGCGCCACCACCGAGAAGGCCCTCTGCCTGGTTCCCTGTAACTTCACTTCTCACAGTGAGGGAACCACCAGAAGGCCCTTGGCACTGGGCCTCAGTATCCGGGTTGAACGATGGGGGTGGAGACGCTCCTTCAGGTATACTTTCTGGAGGAGACATAGACATAACTGGCGTTTGAAGACTTGCTTTCCTCTTCTCTTCTCCTGCCCCACTCAGCAATATATCACAGCTTCTATAGCCTACATATAGGAGAGGTATTTAAAATGAGAGTCGCCGTAGCGTCCTCTTTTTTGCTCTGCTCCTCGGAATATGGCAACCCTAGAAGCAGGCCCTGATCTGGTTTTTGCCTCTCTCCATTTCTCCTTCTGCCTTGGTCTAAGGCAGTGGTCCCATGCTGGAGCTACGCCATCGGAGCAACTGCAGGATACGCTGCCTAGCCCCATTACGCTGGTGGAACACCAGGTGAGCTGCCTCAGAGGATGTGCTGCTGCAGCAGGCGCCTTGACTGGAGGTGGAAGAGCTGAAACAGGTTGGTGTCCTCATGGGCAGATGGCGCAAGCTTGAGCAACGCACTCGCATCATGCTCTGCATCCCTCCAGCCCACACCCCCATCAATGGCACAACTTCACACCAAACTAGCGGCTGGTTTAAGGAATTTCCCTCAATGAGGAGGGGGAGGAGAAAGAGAGAGAAAACATAAAACATGGCAACGGCTACCCCACTCACATTGCTATGACAAAGCATAGGGGGAAGCTGACAGGTCATGTGGGTTGCCAGAGAAAGGAGGAGGGCCAAAGGAGCATGTAGGAGCAGGCTATTGGCTCATGTGGGTGGTGGCACTCCTCCTGATTGGCTTAGCTGTGCCTGTGTATATGTGTGGGTGGGTGGGTGGGTGTTTGCATGTTTGTAGGGGGTTCCCTCGCTGTGTGGGAGAGCAGATGACCAGTTCCAACTGATTTTATCTTTACTGTACCTTTCAAACTTTACTGTGCACTGACTGCTTAAGGACTATAATGCAAAGTGGTATATAGATGGTCACAGAGTCTAGGGTTTGCCAATCATAAGGTTGGCGGTTCGAATCCCCGCGACGGGGTGAGCTCCCGTTGCTCGGTCCCAGCTCCTGCCAACCTAGCAGTTCGAAAGCACGTCAAAGTGCAAGTAGATAAATAGGTACCACTCCAGCGGGAAGGTAAACAGGCATTTCCGTGCGCTGCTCTGGTTCGCCAGAAGCGGCTTAGTCATGCTGGCCACATGACCTGGAAGCTGTCTGCGGACAAATGCCGGCTCCCTCAGCCTATAGAGCAAGATGAGCATGCAACCCCAGAGTCATCCGCGACTGGACCTAACAGTCAGGGGTACCTTTACCTTTACCTTTAAGGCGATAAAAAGCTTTTTGGGAGATGATATATAATGAACTGGAAAAAAAAAGTTTGAAATAATTTTTGTTAAAAAACCGCAAGCCTTTTAATTAGGAATTATAGGTACTGACATTCCAAAGGAGCAGAAAAGACTTGTTATGTATGTGACATCAGCCGCACGGATGCTACTAGCCCAGAGATGGAAAGAAGAAAGAGTCCCTACCAGAGAGGAATGCCAAACTAAGCTGTTGGACTATTTCGGAATGGCAAAGCTGACCAGAAAGCTCAGGAACCAAGAGGTGGAGGAGGAGGAGGAGGAGGAGGAGGAGAAGAAGAAGAAGAAGAAGAAGAAGAAGAAGAAGAAGAAGAGAGAAGAAGAGGAGGAGGAGGAGGAGGAGGAGGAGGAGTTTGGATTTGATATCCCGCTTTATCACTACCCGAAGGAGTCTCAAAGCAGCTAACATTCTCCTTTCCCTTCCTCCCCCACAACAAACACTCTGTGAGGTGAGTGGGGCTGAGAGACTTCAAAGAAGTGTGACTAGCCCAAGGTCACCCAGCAGCTGCATGTGGAGGAGCGGGGAAGCGAACCCAGTTCACCAGATTACGAGTCCACCGCTCCTAACCGCTAACACCACACTTGACAAAAACGTCAAGAAAGAATGGGGGGGGGGAATTATGATTTATTTAGGAGACCACTGTAAACAGATGAAAACATCAGCAGGATTCTAATCGCACTTGTAATGTAACAAATCCGATGGATAATATGGACAGATATAATATATAGATTATCTTGTAATATGCAGTTGGAAACGTTGACATTAGGACCCACGGAGGGGATGGGGGGAAGTTGCGAGATTCAGAGAAGTCTCTGTATATGGAAATGTATTTGGCTTTGTTATAAATTGATACTTGAAAAACCCAATAAAAACAATGACAAAAATAAATAAATACAACCACACACACACACACACAAAATTTGGCCTATAAATGGTTGAAATAGTAGTAAGTAAGTAAACAAACAAACAAACAAACAAAAAGTGGTATCCAAATGAACAGATCTGCTAGTTCCACTTGTGCAACAGAATGTCCCCTGCCTCTCTGCTCCCCCTTCCAAATCTTCTCTGGACAGTTGAAGGTTTAGGGGCAGAACAGCTTGTGGTTGTAGTTGAAAAATGTCCCTCCTAGCCACCGAGGTCCCCTGAGTCCCCAGGGCCAGTGCTGAATCCAGGAGCAACCCCCCCCCCGACTTTGCACCTGCTCCTTCCAGGGCAGGCTGTCTCCCCACCTCCTGGACATGAGGACTCGGGACACACAACAGCTCTGTCTTTTCAGGATTCAGTTTCGGGTTTAGTTACCACTGGCAGAGGCCCTAACTATGTTTCCCATATATTATGTCAGGAGAATTGTAGAAGGGACCTCGAGGTTCATCTAGTCCAACCCCCCCCCCCCGCAATGCAGGAACCTCAAGCATCTAAGTCAGATGGATATCCAACCTCTGTTTCATCTGGTGCCTTAAAATGCGCTTGTGATTGTTGCTTGGCAGGTGGGGCATACACCTGGTGCCTTTATACTTGGACCTCCATGCCAGCCCCACTGGGGTTTGGTTCCCCTCAGGAGCAACTTGTTCCAGAGGGCCATGTGTCCTCTCTGCTGGCTTTCTGCCAAGGGGTCTGTCTGGGTGCTACATTGCACAACCTCTCCTTCCTTCCTTCCTTCCTTCCTTCCTTCCTTCCTTCCTTCCTTCCTTCCTTCCTTCCTTCCCGTGCATTGCTTATGAGTGGAGAAGGATGAATTTCTATGTTGGGGTTGTTGGTGTCCCCCCCCCCATTTCTCATTTCCGCAATCTTACTTCAGTTTTCCACATTTCCGCAATTCTGTTTTAAAAACCCGTCCTCATGAGAATTCATCAGCAGTTTAGTGTGTATTTCTCATCATAGACACATTTTTGATGCAACTTGGACACACACAATTTCACCTGATACAATGCATTTCTCGTATGCTGTTGTCACTAATAGGCACATTTACGAATACTTCCCCCTAATATATGAACATCTGTACACATTGTTTGGTAGAACTGCACTGTGATGCTTGGAGAAGGGTGATTTTGAAAGCATGGCTGTCTTTTAATTTGTATACAGTGGTACCTCGGGTTAAGAACTTAATTCGTTCTGGAGGTCCGTTCTTAACCTGAAACTGTTCTTAACCTGAGGTACCACTTTAGCTAATGGGGCCTCCCACTGCCGCCGCCCGCACGATTTCTGTTCTCATCCTGAAGCAAAGTTCTTAACCCAAGGTACTACTTCCGGGTTAGCGGAGTCTGTAACCTGAAGCATTCTGTAACCCGAGGTACCACTGTATTGTTTGGGGATATGTGATTTAGGTAGATTCGCCTTTGGATGTGAACTGAATTGAATTCCTCTTCCATCGTAGCCAAGTAAGATTGTATTCCATAAACACGGTTTTAACAATGAGTCTGTAAGTGACTGTGGAGGCCAATTCTGGATCCACACGTGCTTCCGCAGCGGGGACCAAGGCCAGATTTAGGTTTTATGAGGCCCTTAGTTACTGAAGGTAATGGGGCCCTTTTTATGTCCAGCTGTCCTTTGTCAACAACAAATTGTCACTGTTTTTTGTGTTGAATATATGCTATATGGTAATTTATGGACCTAATAGGTATCTAAAGCCATTTGCACATGTTGCCATGCAACCAGTCCATGCAGAATGTAGGCACCCTATATATAGAAATGAGCAAACCAGTGATATTTTAGGGAGCAGGCTAGCAGGTGGGGCCCATTACTTACATCATAGGAGCCTACACAACACAAAACACTGTTGCTGTATGTAGGTTTTATTTTATTTGTTTTTTATCTTATATTTTGGAAATGTACATCCAGTTGTTTTTTCCTTTAAAAAAAAAATTGGGCCCCCAAGAGAGCGGGGCCCTAATCTATAACTTGTTTAGTTTATACGTAAATCCGGCTCTGGTGTCACCCATGTTGGTTTTTCAACTATCAAAACGGGCATTACAAAGCACTGCCTTCTGATTGCCTTGGATGATTGGTGTGTTGCTTAATTGCCCTGGGAAATTTTCAAAGCTGCCTGGAAATGCCCTATAAGGACCTGTCAATTTATCAAGAAAAGAGCCTGTGGCATGTGGCTTTCCTTATCTGATCCCTGAAGAGGCCAGTGTGACTCATTAAAATGCCGGTTTCCTGCTCCAGGCCGCCGCAGCATGCACAACCATTCGTCCCAGCATTGTCATGGCATAGGCCATGAGTTCTGCTAGTCCTGACTACCTCATCCATCGTGATTTGAGTCACTTCCAGTGCTAGAAAGACGCTGCCTTGTGCAAGAACTCCAACGTAGAACTAAGATTGTCCTAAGATGCCAAAGGTGGAGTCAAAGGACCAAAAGGTGGTCCTTAGCAGGCTGGGGCACAGGCTGCTGGAATACTGGTGGCGAATTGATGAAAAATGAAGTTTTATATCAGGGTTTCCCAGACTTGGTTATCTAGCTGCTTTTGGACTACAACTCCCTGTACGCCACATTTCCCACGCCTCACCTCGATCAGAAGGACTTGGGGGCCCCCCATCGGAGCGGCGCTGGGGAGTGGGTCTTCTGTACATGGACTACAAATCCCACCATCCCTAGCTAGCAGGACCAGTGGTCAAGGATGATGGGAACTCTAGTTTTAAAAAAAAAAACTGCTGTAGGCCCAGGTTTGGGAAAACCCTGCTTTATATGGTCTAAACCCTCTGCATAGTATTTCAGCTAAGCTGCAGGAAGCCTCTTGAAGGTCGTTACCAGATGGGACTGGATGCCCCTCACACTCTTCAAGAGTTAACAGAACTCTCTTGCCCTAATGCTGAGAAGGATGTTAGCTTCAAGTTATGTTCCTTCACATGTGGTGGGAGTGCCTGTTGCTTAAAGATTTCTGGGCCCGGTTTTTTTCGCTGTCACCTGCCGTCACGGGGCAACACCTGATGTCATGTTGCTGTCAACAGAAAATGATATCGATCCATAGCATAAAGAGTTGGTCCTCTTTCTTATGACATCAGCGAGACAAATAGTTGTTTCCGATTGTGGAAAAAACATCCCCTCCCACCATAGAACTGGGACCTAATATGTGTGGAATGGAGCACTTACAGAACACTCAGATAACTATCTTTTGCAGATTACAGATTCAGTTCACATCCACAGGGTATATGTCAGTCCGTAGCATCAGGAAATTTCCCCTTAGTGGTTGCTGTGTCTGAGACAGAAATGAGATTACTGTACAATTGTTAACAAACTATATAAATCAGGCCATATGGTGCATAAAACCCAGATTGGCAAGCATTTACCTTTGCACTGTTTTATTTCTGTAAATTAAGTTTTATAACAAAAGAGAAAGAACGCACAGAAACCAAAAACCACAGGGGTGATACACAAATGAGTAATAATGCTACATAACAGCCCATTTCGATGTTCAAATTTCACATGCCGGTAAAGGCAGAGAGTTAGCTGCACCCTTCATAGTTTTAGATGTAATAATTTCCACCAAAATGTTCAGGATTTTCAAATCCACAGGAGGCTTTCAGGTTGAGAGTTATTATTTTTTTCTGAATATTGCCATGTTCCACACACTTTTGTACCATAACGTTCAGTTCCTATTGTTGGCATCCGTCTTTCTGGAGAGTCAATGGAGTGCGCCTACAGGGGTGAAGTCAAACCGCTTGGTTAGCTTGGCTGCAGGAGTTACTGGAAGGAGGCATACAAGGCACCAACCAGTCATATTAGAGATTCCAGGTCTTGTGAAATTTTCCATTTTTGCGCTGCAGAAATTCTAGCTGCGGCCAACAGCCTTGTTGTTGTTGTTGTTGTTGTTGTTTTAAATGCAAAACTTTGTCATCTGGCCACCCCACAGTTTCGGTAAAGAGAGCTGTGGTGCCTTCTGAATGGTACTTCTTAAATATATTGGAAATTTATTGGTACACTAAAGTTTACTTATTTGTGGGCACTTTTTTTTTTTTTAAAGGCTGGTTTCTGCATTCTGTCCTGCTTGGACACTTATAGATATCCCATGAGTTTGCAGTGCAGTAGAGATGCGGGTCTAAACATGGGTTAAACCACAGAGCCTAGGGCTTGCTGATCAGAAGGTCAGCAGTTCGAATCCCCGCGACAGGGTGAGCTCCCGTTGCTCGGTCCCAGCTCCTGCCCACCTAGCAGTTTGAAAGCACGTCAAAGTGCAAGTAGATAAATAGGTACCGCTCCAGCGGGAAGGTAAACGGTGTTTCCGTGCGCTGCTCTGGTTCACCAGAAGCGGCTTAGTCATGCTGGCCACATGACCCGGAAGCTGTACGCCGGCTCCCTCGGCCAGTAACGCGAGATGAGCGCCGCAACCCCAGAGTCGGACACGACTGGACCTAATGGTCAGGGGTCCCCTTTATCTTTTTAGAGACACTTGGAGTGAGCAAGAGAGTGATGCAATGAAAAGAAAAAGAAAAAGAGGGAGGACTATAGCAGGTGGTAGAGCCCTTGCTTCTTATGCTCAACGTCGCAAGTTCAGTCGCTGACATCTCCAGGTAGGGCTGTGAGGGACCCCTGCCCGAAACCCTGGAAAGCTGCTGCCAGTCAGTGTAGGCAATATTGAGCTAGATGGGCCAATGGGCCAATTCGGTATAATACAGCTTCTTACATTCTAAAGTTTTCTTAACACACTTCACAGCAAATCACCCGGCCCCTTGGACGTAAGCACAGGACCCCCGTAGCAAAAACTAAACACATCCATAAGATTTGAGCACAGTGAGAGAGAGAGAGAAAAAAAAGAGAACACCAAGCTACACATCTGCAGTGTCATCGGAAAGTTAAGACTTTTTTTTTTTTTTTTTTGCAAGCTACAAGACACAAGCTACAAAATGTGGGCGCCTCAACCAGAGCTCTTGTTGTGGGGGCGATGATGAAACCATTTCCTTCCTCGTTTCAATTTAGTAACGAGCTGTGAGACCCAGCTTGGCCTCTCCGCCTAAGTTTCTTACACCAGCGACGGTTCCCTGAAGGTGGAAAGAGAGAGTCTCAGGGAGTTAGTTCTTAAAGAGATGTTATGTACTGAGTTGAATAGGATCCAAACTGCAGAGTCTGATTGGTCCTAGAACAATAGGATGATTCGTTACTGGTCCCAGCTGATGATTCGCAGTTATTGGTCCCAGCATAGGATTGAGATTGCAGCAGTATGCGCAGGAGCCACCCAATCCAGCTCCAGGTAATGCCGCACTGTTGGCATACAGGAGTATCCCGGAATTAGCCAATCACGTGGGGCCCATTGTGTAAATAGTGTATATAAAGCAAACGTTTTGGGGGAACTACATTCCTCACTACTATGAGCTGAATAAAGAGCATGAAAATCACACTGGACTCCGAGTATCTTTCAGAGATGCAGCGGGACCTCGGATGATTCGTTAAGCTGATGATTCGTTAAGCATTCTATGCGCTTTAATGCTGTATTCCTGATGTTCCATATGTTGTTTTTTTCCTCTCTTTTGTTTGTAAGCCGCTTTAGGGTTTATTTGAATAAAAAGCGGCATAGAAATAGAATCAATCAATCAATCAATCAATCAATCAAAAAGGGTTCACTGCCATCAATGTTCTTGCTCAGGCAGAGAGAGAGAGAGAGAGAGAGATTAACATTCCTGGGGAGCCTCAACACCCACTCAAGTCCATCTGGGAGTTCCCTCTGCTTGTTTGCTCATTCTCCTGTTTATGTGTGTTTTTAGGTTTCTTTTTTTACTTCTTACCTCGGGCAAAAGCGAAACTATTTATAGCTCTCATATTTCCCCAATATGTGATTCAACACACATGGCACTCGGCAGCCCCCAATTGCAGCCCTGCAGGCCCGTCTGAGTTAAAGGGCTGGAGTCCTCTCCTTGTACCTCAGGGGCTCGCCTTAGGCGTGAGAGGCAGACACGCTTGTCATCGATCGTAGACCTGGGGCGCCTACACCTTTTGTTTCTCAGGGAAGGCAATAGGCGCTCGAGCACTTTCGGACGTACATCGCACATCCTCTTTGCTGCCAAATTAGGAAGGAGCTGCCAGAACCGAGACTGGGAGTTGAGAAATTGTCGTCTCCGCCTCGTTGTCTGGGGAAAGTGCCCCGGATTGGCAATTAAACCAGCTGAGCTGTCAGTGACCTCAGAGCCTCTAGCCAGATTGGCAGGTCCCATCATCTGGGCCTCCCGCAAAGAATGATAATGCACATTCACTGCGCACCTGAATAGAGATGCTCGTACCAGTCTTGTTTCTGGACTTCCCAGAGGCAGCTGGTTGGCCACTGTGAAAACAGAATGCTGGAATAAATGGGACTGTGGCTTCATCCAGCTGCCGGACTCTAATTAACAATTCAATTCAATTTATTTATTGCATTAGCCATATGGCCATAGCACATAGTAAAAGACCAGGCAGTGGCCTGGCACAATTATACAAAGAATACAACAGATACAGTTAAAACATTGGAGGTAAAATCGTGCTGGAAAATACAAATAAAATAAAGAGCAATAGCAGGGCATGACGACAGAGTCCATGTCAGGAAGATACATAGGACTAAGGCTAAGGGAAGTTAGCCAAAAAGGTGGTCCTGAGTTTCAGGGCCTGTAATATGTAGATAGCCACTCCACGTGAGATCAAGGGGTTGGCAGTCTTATTAACATGTCTTAGGTTTTCTATAGCTGTACGCACAACGGGCAGGACCAAAGAGCCAGAGGAATCTGCACTGCAGAGGGTTGGACTGGATGGGAGTCCCTTCCAACTCTATGATTCTGTGAATCTGATCTGTGGCGAGCTCCCAGATCACGCAGGTTGGACCACATCTCACACATCCAGCTGCACAACTGGAAGCTCCGTCCAATTGACGTTTGTTTGTTTAGCGTCAATTTCAGATCACAACATTAAAATATCAAAGCTGTTGTTGAGCGGGCTTATTTGTACATTTTAGACCAAAACTTCAACAAAGAATGGACAGGAGACCACTGTAAGCAGGTGAAAACATTAGCAGGATTTTAATAACCCTTGTAATGTAGCAAATACTATGGATAATATGGAAAGATATAAAATATGGACTATGAAATAATATGCAGTTGGGAGGGTGTACAATAGGACCCATGGAGGGGAAGGTGGGAAGTTCAGAGATTTGGAGAAATCTCTAAATATGGATATGTATTTTGGATTGTTATAATTTTATATTTGTAAAATCAAATAAACATTATTAATTTTTAAAAAAGGTTTTATGTGTATATTTTTTTAATGAATTGCATGTGGTTTTATATATGTTTGGGATGTGGGTGGCGCTGTGGGTTAAACCACAGAGCCTAGGGCTTGCTGATCAGAAGGTCGGCAGTTCGAATCCCCGCGACGGGGTGAGCTCCCGTTGCTCGGTCCCAGCTCCTGCCCAACCTAGCAGTTCAAAAGCACGTCAAAGTGCAAGTAGATAAATAGGTACCACTCCAGGGAAGGTAAACGGCGTTTCCGTGCGCTGCTCTGGTTCACCAGAAGTGGCTTAGTCATGCTGGCCACATGACCCGGAAGCTGTACGCCAGCTCCCTTGGCCAGTAACGCGAGATGAGCGCCGCAACCCCAGAGTCGTCCGCGACTGGACCTAATGGTCAGGGGTCCCTTTACCTTTTACCTTATATATGTTTACATTTGGAGGTCTCTATGTAACCAGCTAACAAGTGCAATTGACGGTAATGATGACGATAATAACAATATCGAAATATATAAAATTAAAGTCTGTTTATCACAATGTTTGCTTCAGACAGAAATTATATAACAACCACATTATTAATACCTACTTTGGTTATTAATACCTACTGTGGATTCTTTGGTGGGGGGGGGAAGCCAAGTTAAAGTGTTATAAATGTTATTTCAATGTAGTATGGTATGGTTGTTGTGGTTGATTTATTTGGAAGCATGCAGAGGGTGTATCTCTTCTGTCAATCTGTATTCTAAACAAGCAGGAAGTTCAGTGGCAAGACAGTATTTAATTAGCATGTTTAAATTGGCGCTGACTAGACCTGGGATGACTGTGTTTCCTATTTCCCTTGGGTATTAGGAAACCACCCAGCACGGAATGCTCTGGCACTTCTGTTTTAAATATGCAACATCCATAGATTGGCTCATCACTCAGGCGAAAGGGAGCATAAAAGTGCTCCATCATCTACAGGACAGCCCCTCGGATATTTGAAGGCAGCAGAGTGGGAAGGGACCATGAAGATCATCTATTATCATCATCATCATCATCATCATCATCATTATTACTCCACCCGCCTGGGCGGTTTCCAACAAAATATTAGAAATACGATAAAACATCAAACATTAAAAACATCCCAAAACAGGGCTGCCTTCAGATGTCTTCTAAAAGTCAAAACAAAACAAAATAAAAAAAATTCCTTCCAGTAGCACCTTAGAGACCAACTAAGTTTGTTCTTGGTATGAGCTTTCGTGTGCATGCACACTTCTTCAGATACACTGAAACGGAAGTCACCAGACCCTTATATATAGTGAGAGGGTGGGGAGGGGTATTACTCAGAAGGGTGGTGGGAATGGGTGATTGGCTGATAGGTGTGGTAAACCTGTTGACGACTGTTGTCAACTGCAATTGGTCTTACAGGTCTTACCCCTTGCCTTTCCCTGTAAGACCTCAACAGTCGTCAACAGGTTTTCCACACCTATCAGCTGATCACCCATTCCCACCACCTTCTGAGTAATACCCCTCCCCACTCCCTCACTATATTTAAGGGTCTGGTGACTTCCGTTTCTTGTGTATCTAAGGTGCTACTGGAAGGAATTTTTTATTTTATTTTGTTTTGACTATGGCAGACCAACACGGCCACCTACCTGTTTCTAAAAGTCAGATAGTTGTCTATTTCCTTGACATCTGATGGGAGGGTGTTCCACGGGGCGGATGCCACTACCGAGAAGGGAACCGCAGGGAGGGAACCGCCAGAAGGCCTTCGGAGCTGGACCTCAGCGTCTGGGCTGAGTGATGGGGGTGGAGACGCTCCTTCAGGTATACTGGGCCGAGGCTGTTTAGGGCTTTAAAGGTCAGCACCAACAGTTTGAATTGTGCTCGGAAACATACTAGTCCAACCCCCTGCAATGTAGGACTCTTTCGCTTAACATGGGGCTCAAACCCATGACCTATCCTTCATCATGTGCTGCTTCTGAAACAGCAGCTCCTGCCCCGTAGAGGCAGTTACCTCACCCACTCTCTTTTGCTTCTGCTTCAGGGCGCCGAGTCCAGAATTTCAGTAATTTACAGGAGGAATTCAATCTCATACTGGGAAACTTTTTTTTTAAAGTGTTTTTTTTGCAGCTGGGAAAACGACAGATAAATGCATTGAAAAGTGTGGGATTAACAGGAAGTTGTGTTAACACCCCACAAGCATCTCGGGAGGTTGAATGCTCATTGCCACATAACTGCCTTGCAAACAAAATCAGAAAGAATGCTCAGTAAGCGACTTAGGTCACTTCCAGGTGATCTGTTCGTTGAGCATTCGCCTTGATTTCCTTGTGGAGAGATTAGATGACATCAGCTATTTCAGAAGCGTTCATTTCTGTGTGGAGACTAGATGACATTGCATCAGAGGAAGTGTCGCCGCACACTTCCCAGTGCAATTCCCCAGTACTTTCCTTACTGCAAAAAGTCCGGTCTTCCAAGGAAGGAGGCTTGTTGCACAAGCACTCCGTGTTGGCTTTCGTTGTGCGACCTCAATTTGCTGCGATTTGTTTGTGATTGAATCCTGCCTGAAACCAGTGGCAGTCTGAAAGCCAGCCCCCCCCCCAAGTCTAACCACTGCATAAAATTTCTGCAAGCAAAGCAGGACAAATACTCAGTAAGCATATCACCTGGAAGAACCCCTTCTATTTTCATCTCAGTGGCTCGTTTCAGCTGACCCACGTTTCTCCTTGGCTCGGGGCTTCCCATTCATAGTACAGCGGAACCTCGGAACTCAAACGGCTCCGTTCTAGAACGTTTTGGCTCCCGAATGCCGGAAACCCGGAAGTAAGTGCTCCGGTTTTCAATCATTCCTCAGAACACGAACGTCCTACATGGCTTCCGCCATACAAAAACCTACCTGTCGGCCAATTGGAAGCTGCGTCTCGGAACTCGAACTTTTCAGAAAACTCTCTCTCTCTCTCTCTCTCTCTCTCTCTGTGTCTCTCTCTCTCTCTGTTCTCTCTCTCTCTCTCTCTCTCTCTCTCTCTCTCTCACACACACACACACACACACACACACAGTGGTACCTCGTTTTATATAACCTCCAGGTTACGGAAACTTCAGGTTACGGCCGCAGCAAACCCGGAACTGTACTTCCAGGTTTCGCTGCTTGCGCACGCGCAGAAGTGTTCTGCGCACACCGTGCATGCGCAGAAACGCTCTATTGCGCTGTGTGCGTGCACAGAAGTGGTGCCTCTAGTTACAGAACCCCAAAACGAATTATACAGGTACCACTGTATATACACATATGGTACAGAAAATAAAAAAAAATAGCACAGCACTATTAAAAGGCCTTTCCTTTAATATAAAAACAAAAAACCAGTCAGTTCTCAAAGGCCTGTCAGACTGAAAGTGCCCTCACCTGCTGGTAGAAGGACCACAAGGAGGGACCACAAGGAGGGAGCCAGTTTAGCTTATCCAGGAAGGGCTTTTCAAAGCCTGGGAGCAGCCACCACCAAGAAGGCCCTCTCCTGTGTCCCCACCAAGTGAGGCTGGCGACATGGATGAGAAGGGCTTCTTCCTGATCTCCCTGAATTACTGGGCCCCTGTGTTTAACTGAAGGAAAGACACTTTCCAGAGCTAGATTTATTCTTTATTAATCCATATAGGAGTACGAGATATTTAAAGCAGGTGTGTGTTAGCTGTGGCCTTCCATATCATGTTGGACTCCAACTCCCATCAGCCCCAGTCAACATGGACAATGGTCAGAGATGATGGGAGCTGTAGTTCTACTGGGGATGGGCATACCCATTAAAGTGTGTGCCAGTTCTGCGTGAGAAGACAGGACTGAGTTCATCCTATCCTGCTTCCGGGCATATTTCGAATGGAACATCCTTGAAAACCCACGTAGAAACACTGCTGTTTGTTAAGCATGCTGTTTGTTACCATGCAAGCTGAGGGTTGCACTGCAAGGTCTGTTCCTCAAAAACATACACAAAAACCCACCCACAAAACTATTTTAAACTTATAAAAATTGGTCATCGAGCCTCCCACAATCTGGAGCAAATAGCACACGCGTTGACTGCGGAGACAGGAAGTACCCCGGGGAGTAATTTTCAAGGGGTTTTTTTTTTCAAGGGGAATTGTGAGGGGAAAACATGGTGTAGCCCCTGCGAGAAATGCTTTTGTTAAAAATAATAATAATAATCCAGTGTCACATTTGTATATTGCACCTAAAACGTTTTATTTGCAGCTGTAAAGCTGAGTCCGGGATATCACCAAGTCCCTTCACTCCCCAGGGGATTTGTTGTGTCTGCATTTGAAGTGGGGGGGGGGCAAGGCAGCTGCTTGCATTGCTAGCTGATTTTTTAAAGTGTCAAAGCAAAAATGTGTTTGTGTGTTTGTGTAAAATATATGTATAGTGGTACCTTGGTTCTCAAACTTAATCCATTCCAGAAGTCCACTCCAAAACCAAAGCGTTCCAAAACCAAGCCGTGCTTTCCCATAGAAAGTAATGCAAAATGGATTAATCCGTTCCAGACTTTTAAAAACAACCCCTAAAACAGCAATTTAACATGAATTTTACGGGACCATTGAGCCATAAAACGAAAGCAATAAACGATGTACTGCAGTCACACAGTCAATCCATCAATCAGTAGCTGAACTGGGTTCCACACAGTTACAAAAACAAACAAAAAAAGAGCCGCAAAAACAAAAACGCAAAATAAATAGCAAAAACAGACAGACCTCAGCGTAACACTCAAAACGGAAGTGTGGCACTCAAATCGGAAGTGTAACACTCAAAACGGAGCATGTCCGGCTTCCGAAAAAATGTTCGCAAATCGGAACACTTACTTCTGGGTTTGCAGTGTTTGGGTTCCAAGTTGTTTTGAGTACCAAGGGGTTTGAGAAACAAGGTGTTGTGTATTGATTCAAGGGTTATCATATCTGTATTACTATTGTCTGTATTCACATTAGGGGAAAGTAACTGCCTTCCTGTTCCAGAAGGAACAGCTACTATTGGTTCATTCAAGTTGCTGCATTTGGATCCTCAGTCTTATTGGTTCCCACCAAAAGGCAGCTTTGTGATTGCTTGAGATTGTTCCCTCCAAAATGTATCCTTTCTAGCCAGTCTTCTGTCCCTATAAATGTAGCTTCCCTCTCCTCAGTTCCCCAGTCTTGTTTGCCTGAATAAAGAGTGTTACATGAAGAAGCTGTCTCCTGCCTGCTATGTCAGAGAGCTGAAATCACTTGCTGAAATCATTATCCCCACGCTACAACACAAGGTACCACTGTATATGAATGGAGGCCATGTTGCAACCTTTGAACAACCTTGAACTGGGACATAATTCACCTAGAGAATCAGGCAATCTGACTTTTGTGGATTCCTCCCCCAGCAGTAAGCCCAGCCACATCTGCGAGTTACCATGTTGCCTACTCAATTTAAACAAATGAATGGAAGTTAGAGGTAGAATGTGGGGGTAGCCAGCAGATGGGACGGCCAGTAATCCTGGAGATCCCGCTCCCACTGCGCCGTGAAAAGGTCTGCTGGCTACGGTCTGAAGGGAGTTCGTCGTGAGTTCTGAAGTTTGCCTCGTGAATCCAAGGGTTTCTGCAGCGGTCCGTAGGTTCCGGAGGTTCCGGAGGTCTCCGGGTGAAAAGATAGGCTAGGCTAAGTGATGGCCAAAAATTAGACTGCCAAAATAAAGGCTTTAGAAGTAAAAGAAATAAACACAAGGAGACTGCAGTCTGGTGAAGAAGAAGCTCTTGACTGCCCTGAGCGGCGGGTTTCACTTTCAGTTTCTATCTTGGCTTGTCCGCAACGATGTTCTCTCTAGCTTGTCTCGCGCTTTCTCCACACACGCTGCAAGGAGCTAGGGCTATTTATTGAATACTCAAACAACGTCATAACAAGTACAATAACCAATCACAACCTTGTTACCGTGCAAGCTTTTGGGCGGGAAAACTAACTGCTGACCGTTACACTGGCTAATTACCGCACCTTTTTGTCTGCAGGATCTTTAACCCTTTCCTTCCATGGTGGAAGGACACCTAAAATAAACCCAAACAAACAGGTGGAAAAGCACCTTTCAAAACATATTCCCACAGTAGAACTGGTGGAGGAGACCTGAATCTGTGACATATCATTGGTGCCTGCATCTGAGGATGTTCTGAGTGCAAAATATGTCTTCAGACTTATTAAAGAATGTGGGGGTGTGAAAATCCTAGCCAAGGCATTTTGTTTTGGCAGTTTTAGGTAACATGTACGAGAAACGCAAATCCCAGAGTAAAGTGTGCATAAAAATGCATGCGGCAATGAAAATGCTTTTTGTGGGGAAGAATGTGAAACTGTGCATATTAAGGGTAATTGTCTACAAATATATGGAGAAACCTGCATTAAAATGCCAAATGAATTGGCATTAGGACCATTTCAAAAACAGTCATAATAATAAGAATGAATGCAAACTGATGTGGAAATGCGGTGAACTGAAGATGGAAAAAATGAGAAACTGAAATTGACAGATTCGCCCATCCGCCAGTGATTCAGTGAAAACGTCGGCCCGGTTTGCCAAGAAGGGACGGAACAGCCTCATTGTGTCGTCCTTTTCACCTTCCCACTTCTAGCTCCTCTTGTGGTTCCACGAAAATCCCAGACGCAGAAGTCCCCCAAGAAATCCTATGACAGCAGCGTTGCTGAGGAACCTCTTCATTTCTTTCCAGCCCGAGTGCGAAATTGTGGGCGAGCCGATCACGGAAAGATTTCTTGCTTCAGGTTCATTCTCCCGACCACATCAGGCTTGTGGGTGCCTTCAGAGAAAAATAGGTCAGGGCCCTGCTCACTTCTGCTTCCCTGGGGGGTAGGGAAATGAAACGCTCCACTCGTCCTGAAATGGGGGTTTCTTTTGTCTTGCAATGCTCCTAACAGCCGTGGGAAAGGCGGGAATTCATCAGGAGAAACCTCCCCCATCTCTGGAGAAGACCAAACGTCTCCCTGTTGCACAGCTGTTAACAGATAGGTGCTCTGCTTGGGTGTAGGGTGCTTAAATCTCCAGATTCGGCTGCTGTGGTTAAAAGGTGGCTTCACTGAGGCCTTATTTATCAGTTGCCTTAAGGTGCCAATCAGGGCCAGATTTAGGTTTGATGAGGCCCTCAGCTACTGAAGGTATTGGGGCCCTTTATATGTCCAGCTGTCCTTTGTCAACAACAAATTGTCACTGTTTTATGTGTTCAATATATGCTATATGGTAATTTATGGACATAATTTTTGTTCTTTAGTCGTTTAGTCGTGTCCGACTCTTCGTGACCCCATGGACCAGAGCACGCCAGGCACTCCTGTCCTTCACTGCCTCTCGCAGTTTGGCCAGACTCATGCCAGGTCGCTTCGAGAACACTGTCCAACCATCTCATCCTCTGTCGTCCCCTTCTCCTTGTGCCCTCCATCTTTCCCAACATCAGGGTCTTTTCCAGGGAGTCTTCTCTTCTCATGAGGTGGCCAAAGTACTTGGAGCCTCAACTTCAGGATCTGTCCTTCCAGTGAGCACTCAGGGCTGATTTCTTTAAGGATGGATAAGTTTGATCTTTTTGCTTTTCCTTAGGACGTCCCTATTTCCATTGGATAAATGTTGGAGGGTATGGAGTTATGTGACCCCTGGAGCCAAGGAGATAAGTAACTATAAAACCTTTAGAAGGTATCTCCAGGCAACCCTTTATAGGGAAGTTTTAAAATGCTTTATTATGTTTTTGTACACAGTGGTACCTCTGGTTACGTACTTAATTCATTCGTTCTTAACCTGAAGCACCACTTTAGCTAATGGGGCCTCCCGCTGCCGCTGCGCCGCCAGAGCACGATTTCTGTTCTTATCCTGAAGCAAAGTTCTTAACCTGAAGCGTTATTTCTGGGTTAGCGGAGTCTGTAACCTGAAGCGTATGTAACCCGAGGTACCACTGTATGTTGGAAGCCGCCCAGAATGGCTGAGGCAACCCAGTCAGATGGGCGGGGTACAACTAATAAAATTGTTGTTGTTGTTGTTGTTGTTGTTGTTGTTGTTGTTGTTGTTGTTATTATTATTGAATTGGACATCCCTATTTTCATCGGAGAAACGTTGGAGGGCATGCAAGTGGGACCTGTGGCAAAACGTTGCGGCAGATCTTCCCTCCTAAAAGAATTGTGGAGTTCCAGCAAATTGCTCTCTCCAAGCCCAACCTTCCATTTTTCTTTTCCAGTTGTCATCCCAGGATTTCACAATGACTTGCGTTTGCTCAGTTCCGCCCCTGAGTTGGTCTGTTTAGGGCATTAAAAAGAAGAGGAGGAGGACTTAACGTACTTCTGCAAACCTCCTAAGAGGAGTGCTCCTCTTCATGATGCCAGCCAACCCAAATTAAGTTGCACATCCAACTGTGAGGGTTCTTGAATTTTTGGCACCCACATCCAAGTCCTTTTGCGTGTACTCTTAAGAGCATATGTGTGAAGTGGAAAGTGGGAGTGGATTCACCAAAGGAGCACTTTGGGGCAGTGCGGTAGCTCAGTGGCGGAGCATCTCTGCGTGAGGAAAGCCCCTGGTTCAAGTCCTGGTATCTCCAGGGAGCGTTGGGAGTGCCCCATGCCGGAGACCCCGGAGAGCTGCTGCCAGTTTGTGTAAACAATATTGGGCTAGATGGAACAATGGTCTGATCCAGGATCTCAACCCCCTGCATGCAGGAATCTTTTGCCCAACAAGGGGCTCGAACCCATGACCCTGGGATTGAAAGTATTGTGCTCTCCTGACTGTGCACACAACCTTTGCATGCCACCTTGAACCCCTTACTTGAAACTTGTGAGGTTTGGAGCTTTCAGGGTTAAAGAAGCTCAACAGTACGCTCCTCCCACAGGGATGATGTCACAACATCTGGGTTATCTGCTGTATGCAATGTCTTTGTGATTTATGTGACGCACCGTTTATTTCCTGGTCAGTCTTACTTACACTTTTGAGAGGACCGGAGAGGCCGGGGATGTCTTCCCAATCTCCGGGCGAAGCTCTGTAATTTATATGCTTGTAATAAAGCGTACTTGCTTTGAAACAACCCAGACGTTGTGGGAGTTTAATTGCTGGCACGAAAGGCACACATACCGTTGCGCAAGAAGAAGTAAGAAGTTTGAACAAACTCTGCTAAAGCACTGGAGAAGCAGGAGAACGCAGAAGGAAGCATAGCTGGACACCACTCCAAGTGCTAAACTGGTTTTGAGGCTTTCCCAGTTAAAACCAAAAGTCCAACAAAGGTTGTCTTCCCTGATAACACAGCCTAAGGAGAATCCACAGGAAGCATCAAGCAAATAATCTCCAAACCTTGCAATGCGTTTTGGGCCACAAACGTCCCTTCCTCTGGGGGGAATCTCTTTTAACAAGCAGGTAAACAGTTAAGAGGCCTCCAAAGAACCACAGTAAATAAAATGCAAACATGTGCTGCCAAAAAGGCAAGTTGGCCAGCTCTTGCTAGCATGGTGGCTTTCGGTTTAAAACGTTTCCGCCCCAGAAATAGATCAGGGCTGACTCGTTTTGGAACTGTGCAGGGAAAATGTTACCCTTCAAGGGTGTCAATAGCCTTTGGTGGTTTGCTGGCTCCACCAGCACCTTTCCAAGCACCTCGACAGAGGTTTCCAAACACGTAACAGGACTGTGACCTATTTCTGGGCCTATTTTGCTAATCCCAATAATTTGATTTCCCTGGATTTATTTAAACCTATCCCAGAAGGCGTTAAGGGTTCACTACCGGTTTCCTTCCCAGGAGATATGGAAATCCTGTTGGATATTCCTGCATGGGCTAGAAGCCCTCAAATTCCCAGAGGTTAGATAGAGGGAGGCAAGCCTTTTTAGGAAGAAGAGACTGGGGAGTGGCAGTGGGATGGAATCAGAGAATTGGAAGGGACCCTGGGGGTCATCTGGTCCGACCCCTTTCAATGCAGGACTGTGCAGCTGTCGCATATGGGGATCAATCCTGCAACCTTGGCATTATCAGCACCACGCTCTAACCAACTGAGGTATGTTGGGAAGAGCAGTGTGTGCCATGCGGAATTGCCCCGTGCTCCCTAAACTAGCCTCCTGCCCAAGTTAAGACATTCAGAGACCAACAGTGGGGTGTTTGTGTTTACAGGTCCCTGATAATACGAGGTCCTAAACTGTAGTTTACTTAGCTGGTGAGTAAATCTGACACTAATTGCCTCATCTCCAGTGTTGAAGTAAGATTCAGCGGCCCTGCCAGTTGGCTTTTGGATAATGATGTGAAACGTTTACTAAGACCCCACCTGCGCTATAAATTAAAGCAGTGTCCTAACACTTCAAGAGCCATGGTTTTCATCAAAGAATCCTGGGATCTGTGGTTTGATGATGACGATAAGTTATTATTTATTCCCCAGCGACTCTGGGTGGCTTCCAACAAAGTATTAAAATACAATAGTCTGTCAAACATTAAAAGCTTCCCTAAATGGGGTTGCCTTCAGATGTTTAAAAGTCAGGTAGTTGTTTATTTCCTTGACATCTGATGGTAGGGCGTTCCCAGGACCGGTGCTAGGGCTTCTGGTGCCCTAGGCGAGACCAATCTTCTGGCGCCCCCCCCCCCGCCAAAGCCTGCTTTAGCGGGAGCCGGGGGCCGGGGCGACGGCAGCATCCTCCGGCGGGCAGCCGAGGCGGCAGCCTGTGGGCTGCCGGGCAGTCCTTGGTCTGCTTGGCAGCCCTTGGTCTGCTTGGCGCCCATGCTGGATGGAGCCCAGCCGCCGGCCGGCCGGCCTTCAGCAGGACATCGCAGGCTCTGGCCCACGAGGAGCAGACGCTGCTGTCGAAGCATGGGGCAGCCGCCGGCCCAGGAAACACCGCGGAGACAAAGAGGAGGAGGGGGAAGCAGCAGCTATGACGCCAGCGGCTTCTCCGGGCATCTCCTGCGCGCCCGGCAACTGCCTACCTCGGTGACCGGAGGGCGGGCCGCTGGCCAGGCAAAGAGAAGTGGGCGGGCGCAGGCGGGCCAGCAGCGCCCCCTCCATTTTGGCGCTCTAGGCAGTTGTGTAGTTCGCCTAAATGGACGCGCCAGCCCTGGGCGTTCCACTGGGCGGGCGCCACTACCAAGAAGGCCCTCTGCCTGGTTCCCTGTAACCTCACTTCTTGCAGGGAGGAAACTGCCAAAAGGCCCTTGGAGCTGGACCTCAGTGTCCAGGCAGAAAGATGGGGGTGGAGATGCTCCTTCAGAGAGTTGCTAGGTGTGCCCCCTACCCCCCCTCACATAGCTACAGAACCAGTGCTTCCTCCCAGGGACCTGTGGGAATTGTAGCTCCGTGAGGGGATTGCAGGCACCCCAACAGCTCTCAGCACCCTTTCAAACGGCAGCTCCCATAATTATTTGAGGGAAGCCACGGCTGTTACCCAGTGGCAGGACCCTGCTTTCATTGTACGATGCAGATGGAGCCTATGCCTCAGAAAGGAAAAGCAGGTGACAGAGAGCAGTCCACACTTGGTTTTCGTTGCCAGCGCGCGAACTGGAAAAAAATAAATGTTGTCTTTGTTTCTCAGAAACAACAAGTCCTGACCACAGTTCACAGTTTTAAGAAACCTCCGTTTCCAAGTGGCTTCCAGCGTTGCTGGCATCTCACTTCAATGTGTTGGCCGCAGAGTGATGCGGGGGTGGAAAATGTCTGCTTGAGAAAACTCGAAAATGTTTGACTGAGAAAACTCGAGGCCCAGAATTCTGGCTTTCAGACCCATGGCCGTCCCCTAATACCCTGCTCCCCAGCCCTCCTGCTATAACCTATTAGGTCAGGTTACAGGTAGGTTGCCGTGTTGGTCTGCCACAGTCAAAACAAAACAAAACAAAAAAATTCCTTCCAGTAGCACCTTAGAGACCAACTAAGTTTGTTCTTGGTATGAGCTTTCGTGTGCATGCACACTTGAAGTTTTGACTATTTGACTTTGTTTTGACTATTAGGTCAGGTGTGGGGAACCTTTGGACTTCTGGATGTTGCTAGACTACAACTCCTATCATCCCCTGCCATTCAGCACACTTGATGGGGCTGATGGGAGTTGTAGTTCAGCAACATCTGAAGGGCCAAAGACTCCCTGTGCAAGCAGTAGATTATGGATGCCACACTCCATCCTATGAAGCCTCTCTCTGCCCATTGCCTGTTGTAGCTGTTTAATAAAGACAACTCCGGAATCCCAGCTGCCAGCTTCCACATTGCTGCAGGCTGCCATTTTAGACCTTTCCACCCCATAAATAGGTCAGGGTTTAGTGAATCCCGTCATTAGAAACCGTACAGGATGTGAACAATGCAGAGGTTTTCTTCACCTTCTGCATCCGTTCTTCCACCTCATCTGTGCAGACAATGAGGTTAATAGATAAAAATGTGGACATGACCCATTTGATCCGTCTCCATCTCAGCTCCTGATGCTTGTAGTGGCTGCTGGTGCCCTGAATCTCGATAGCTAGCACAGGCAGAAGCCTAATCGGTTGGTTTTTTAAAAAAATGTATTTCAGCAATTTATATACGGGGCCTTATGTGGTTGCATCCACACCACATACTCAAAACACTCTTTAACATCCTTGGCTCCCCCCAAAGACTGCTGAGAACTGTAGTTCATTCAGGGTGCTCTGGGAGTTTTTTTTTAAAGACATACCTCGCAATGCTACAGTTCCCACCACCTTTAACCAATAACAGTTCCCAGGATTCTTTGAGGGAAATCCTGACTTTGGGTGGAGGGCTATAGGCTCAGTGGTAGAGCATCTGTTTTGCATGGAGAGAGCCCCAAGTCCACTCCACGGCATCTTCAGGTGGGGCTAGGCGAGTTTCCCGCCTGAGATCCTGGAAAGCCACTGCCAGTCCGTGTAGACAGCACTGGGCTAGATGGACCAATTCAGTATAAGGCAGTTTTGTATGTTCCTGTGAAATAAAGTGGTATGTTTGAATTAGTTTGGAGATGGTATTTAACACCAGTCAGATTAAATCGGATAAACAAGGAATATTCTGTGTTATGTTGGAGGGGATGCCAGGAAACAGGGACATAGGTTCACATGTGGTGGGGCTGTAAATATGTACAACTTTTTAGCAAAAGGGTGTTTAAGCGGATAGCAGAAATCAAGGGGTTAAAGGTGACTGAATCATTCTCCAATTTGCAATGGGGTGGAAGGTTCGCAGGCTATGAAGGACTTGCTCACAAATTTATTGACAGCTGCACAAATTATTATAGCCAGAAAGTGGAAGGGGCGTGGAAAATATAAAACGGAAGAATGGTATAAAGAGGTGTGGGATATAGCTATTAAAGATAAATTAACATGTGCCATTAAGGTAAGATGGGAAATATGCAGGAGAAATCATTTCGAGGAGATATGGAGGGTGTTTGTAGAATTTGTACTGTTAAAACGGAAAGGGGCCAAACCATCGCAAGAGGTGTTGAAATTTTGGGAGGGTACTTACAATGGAATGGTCTCGGTGGTGCACATTTTTATGGTTATTTATTTATGGTTATTACTTGCAGTGCTGTCAAGTATCCCGTTTTCCCCGGGAATCTCCCTTATTTCAAGCAGTTTCCCGCTGCTATCCCTTATTTTTTATATCCCTTTAATTTCCCGTTTTTTCAAAGGAAGCAGCTCCTCTCCCTCCCCCTGCTGGCCAGGGACTGGGAAGACCTCGCCTCCTTGCAGCCTCAAAGCAAGCGGGAGCCATTTCCCGCGCTTACAGGCGTCGTAGCCCACGGGCAGCGTTTCCAAAATACAGTAAGCCTACTGAGCGCGTTCACACCAGTGCCGCCCACTTTTGCTTCTGGCTCCGCCCACCACTGCCATGTGACTGTCCCCGGGATAGGTGAGGCTGCTGATCCCTTATTTTCACATCCGAAACTTGACAGCTATGAATTTACTTGGTCAAACTAAAATGATTTTTTTAAAAAAAATAAAGTGGTATGGTTGACATCTGTCTGTCTCGAGAGACAATGGAGTGCGCCTCTAGGGGTGAAGTCAAACTGCTGTGTTAGCAGCACCAAAGTGACCTCCCGGGGGCACAAGCATGCGTGGAGGTCCTGGGCTGCCCAGATGACAAGGCAAACACCCCTCCACTATTGGTCTCATCCACTCAATCGAACTGCTTTAAATGTACAGTGAATGTTCGCGGCCTGCCATTTTGTATATCCATTTGTTCTTCTCTGCCTTAATTTTGGAACCAAAGAACACTGAAGCAGGCAGACCCCATCTGATTTTTTCGCTTGTTCTGAAGTGCTTGTTCGCTTGTTCTGAGTGCTTACACTCTTCCCCTAGTGGGGGAAATGCTGCATCAGTAACACAACTGTCTCTACAACTTGGGACGAATACAACGGGGCCCTAAGGGGTTTGAAATTTCCGTCTTACTGGCATTTTGGCCGAGCTTTTGCTTCAAACATGAGTTTGGCCAAACTGCGGGAGGCAGTGAAAGATAGGCGTGCCTGGCGTGCTCTGGTCCATGGGGTCACGAAGAGTCGGACATGACTGAACGACTGAACAACAACTTGCTTCATATAGCCTCCTTCCTCTGATGTGTGCGGCAGATAGGAACCGTTTATCTTTTCAACTGGTTTCTGAAACCAGCTTGAAACCTACTTCTGAAACCTACTTCTGAACGATCAAACAATTTCACTACCAAGAAAGGGCCTCTCCTCATTATCTCCTCAATATACTTATGAGGCTGTGGCATCCGTTTCCGTTTGGTGTGGTCTTTTCCTTAGTGGCTAGTTTTTTTTTCAAAAAAGGGGGGAGGGAGAAGAGAGAGAGAGCATGGGGGAGGTGCCAAAGAAACCTTTTTGAAAGAGCTACTTTCTGAACTAAAAAAAGAAGTGTGGGCCTTCGCTTCAAAAGCGGGTGGGCAACTTGCACCTTGGTGAGTCAGGATGGGTAGAACTGTCAGTGTCAGTTGCTCATTTTCCAGTCCAATTCCGTTCTCCACTTTAGTATGTTTTGGGGGGTGGGGGTTGAAGTTTTCATGAACTTTTGTCAGCATTTTGGCATGAATTTCTGCTGATGAGCACATTTTCATATGCATAATTTAGCCTGAAATAATATGTTGTATATGCCAGGGGGTAGGGTAGCCCTGGCCTGCTGGCCAATGTTGGCATGCAAGGGGGGTTCCAATTTGGCCTGTTACCCCCCCCCCCCATTTCCCCCACCACCACCACATCCACCTGACCATCAGCTGATGGGCGGGAGGAATGGTTTAATCCTGCATTGGAAATATGATCCTGTTCCCAGCAGGAAACAAGATTACGCGGCTAAAGTAGCGGCCTTGAATTCCTGCTCACCGGTGGAACAAGGATTAAAGTTCTGTGCAAAAGTGCTCTTTGAAGCAGCCCACTTGCTTGAGCTAGTTCAAAGAGGCTGTTGCAAAGACTTCATTCATTCATTCATTCATGTTATAACTTCTGAGTTTGGCTCAACTCACAGCACAACATGCCGCTTTTGACTGCCTTAATTCAGCCACCCTTCTGCGTAATGGGTGTAAGCAGGGGCCGAAGAATCTGCAGCCCTCCAGATGTTGTTTGATTGCATCTCCCATCATCCCTGACTGTTGGCTGTGCTGGGAGGTCTGGATGGCCACTGCCCGGTGGCGTAGGAAGGGTGGGGTGGGGGGACACTCCGTCCCTGGTTCCAGGGGAGGGGGAGTGACACTCCCCAGCCCCTCCCCCGCTGCCCAGCACCCCATCCGTGCTTCTTTATGGACGGGGCCGGCTCGCAGCAGCGCCGGCCGAATCCACTACGCATGCCCGGAAATTAAATTATTATTATTATTATTATTATTATTTTGAGGCAAAGCAACCAGAACTGTACACGCTATTCCTAATGCAGTCACATATCCTAGCGGCATCCTAGCGGCGTTACGATAGCAGCAGTTTTATTTTCGAATGATGTTGAGAAAGACTTCCCAACTGCTTCTCCCTCTGGAACCCAGGAAAACCCCATGCGTTCCGGATTAATTACCACTCTGTGATGTGAGAGGGCATTATGTGAACAATGTGTCATAGGTGGCAACCTTGGAAAATCACTTCTGTGTATATAGTCAGCTCCTGGGAGAAGGGGAAGTATTTGAAGGAGTAACTTCTTGTAGGGGTTGAGTGGGAGGCGGGAGTCTACTGAAATAAAGCTGTTCATTGACAAAATAAAAAGAAGAAGAAGAAAAAGAAGAAGAAGAAGAAGAAGAAGAAGAAGAGTTTCTTTCCAGTTTAGCACCTTACCCGAGAGTCCAAAGCGGCTAAGTTTGTTTCCCTTGGTCCCCCATGAGCTTTCGTGAGGTGCATGGGGCTGAGACTTCAGAGAAGTGTGACTAGCCCAAGGTCACCCAGCAGCTGCATGTGGAGGAGCAGAAGGAACTGTTCAAGTTACAGTCTGAACCACTACACCACACTGGCTCTAAGAAAGGCTGACCTGCTGAGCAACGGCATGACTTCTAGTCAGTCCAGGGCCAATGGTTTGGCTCAGTATAAAGCAATTTCCTTCCCCCCCCCCAATAAATCCTTTATTATCATTATTATAAACATCCATCAATGTACTGTCAGTTACATAATTTACAAATTTTCCATATTGTACCTTCTAATTCCATAAACTAATAAAGTATTTGAAAGCAAAATATTTATATATTTATATAATACGGTAACACTGGAAATAGTTTATTTTAAGTGTGATATTAGGTAGCGTAGATAAGCGCCTCTCACACACTATTAAAAGAAACAGTCATTTTTTTAAAAAAACCCAACCCAACAACAACAACAACAACGCAAACATAATACAGTCGTACCCCTGGTTACGATTGCTTCAGGTTGCGTTCGTCACAGGATACGAACACGCTGAACCCGGAAGTACCGGAACGGGTTACTCCCAGGTTCGGCAATTCGCACATGCGCAGACGCACAAAATGACGCCACGCACACACGCGGAATCGCCAAATCGTGCTGTGCACATGCACAGACACGGCACTTCAGGTTGCGGACCCTTCAGGTTGTGAACGAGGCTCCGGAATGGATCCCGTTCGCAACCAGAGGTACCACTGTAATAATAACAATAATAATAATAATAATAATAATAATAATAATAATAATTTATTTATACCCCACCCATCTGGCTGGGTTTCCCCAGCCACTCTGGGCAGCTTCCAACAAAAGATTAAAAATATATTAAATATATTAAAAACACTGAGGGCTTGATTATTAAGCCACATGGAATAATAATAATAATAATAATAATAATAATAATAATGGTATTATTTATACCCCGTCCACTCTGGGCGGCTCCCAACAAAAGATTAAAAATATATTAAATATATTAAAACACTGAGGGCTTGATTATTAAGCCACATGGAATAATAATAATAATAATAATAATAATAATAATAATAATAATTATTATTTATACCCCCCACTCTGGGCGGCTCCCAACAGAATATTAAAAACACATAAAACATCAAACATTAAAAACTTCCCTAAACAGGGCTGCCTTCAGATGTCTTCTAAAAGTCAGATAGTTGTTTATTTCCTTGACATCTGATGGGAGGGCGTTCCACAGGGCGGGCGCCACTACCGAGAAGGCCCTCTGCCTGGTTCCCTGTAACCTCACTTCTTGCAGGGAGGGAACCGCCAGAAGCTCTCAGGGCTGGATCTCAATGTCCAGGTTGGACAATGGCGGTGGAGATGCTCCTTCAGGTATACAATAATTGGGAACCTGTCATAAGGCATATTCACCTCTGGTTACATTCGCCCAAGTCACATTTAAAATAAGAAAGAAAAAAAGAATGGATGGAGTTTGCAGAATGCTAACTGTCAGGGACTGGACTGAACAGAGCAGGAGGAATGGGAAATGAGCCCTCGGTCTGATCGGCTTCTCTCAGAAGAGTAGGAGGAGTGGGAAGTTTTGCCCTCCCTGTCTCCAGTGTGGTGTAGTGGTTAAGAGCGGTAGACTCGTAATCTGGGGAACCGGGTTCGCGTCTCCGCTCCTCCACATGCAGCTGCTGGGTGACCTTGGGCTAGTCACACTTCTCTGAAGTCTCTCAGCCCCACTCACCTCACAGAGTGTTTGTTGTGGGGGAGGAAGGGAAAGGAGAATGTTAGCCGCTTTGAGACTCCTTCGGTATGATTCTCAAATTCTTCTCTTCTTCTTCTTCTTCTTCTTCTTCTTCTTCTTCTTCTTCTTCTTCTTCTTCTTCTTCTTCTTCTTCTTCTTCCAGTTTCAGGAGGAAAGGGAGACAGGGATGATGTACAGCTGACATGGAAATGCCTAGTTATGAGATAGTGGAGGAGGAGGGAGAAGTGAGAGAGCAGACAGCAGAGACCTTCCTGGACAGTATGGGAGACCCTCCTGGTCCAAGGGCTCTCCGGTCCCTCCACATTGAAGAGCAGAGAATGCGGAAGGATGTGACTCCTGTGACTTCCTGTAGGTTTCCAGGATGTTATGGGAGACGGAAAAGGAAGGACTTGGAGTAGCCAACATCTCCTATGTGTGGAGACATGGATTTTTTGTCTTACAACCAGATGACTGAATAAAAAGCCATAAGAAACGAATTGTTTGTTCTTCTTGCCTCTGAGGCTACCAGGGGAGGATAGGATACTCCATGCCAAAGTGTGCATGCACACGAAAGCTCATACCAAGAACAAACTTAGTTGGTCTCTTAAGGTGCTACTGGAAGGAATTTTATTTATTTATTTTTTTTAGCAAAAATTAAGAGATCAAAATGACGAAACATTCACTGAGGGTTGGAAGCTTTCCGTAGAATATCCAATGAACTATGATAGTTGCATGAAAACCCAAGCAGGATTTGAAATATGAGCAATGGCAGAAATACACGAAGGCTAATCACTCAGGATGTTTATACGGAATATTGTAAGTTAAAATACGCAGCATTAAAGGAGGAAAAAACATAGAACACCATGTAAGTGGGAATGGGAGGTCAATGGATTAAATTAATGGTATTTTCAATGCAGTTTTAATATTGAATTTTTAAATTTGTATTTTAATCTGTTATTTTAAATTGATTGTGTTATGTTTTTGCTGTGAATTTTAATTAGTAGCCGCCCTGAGCCCGGTTTTTGGCTGGGAAGGGCGGGGTATAAATAAAAACTTTTATTATTATTATTATTATTATTATTATTATTAAATTATGAAAACTAAATAAACAAAATTTAATAATCAATCAATCAATCAATTCCATCCGTGTTATCGGAGATGCAGACTTTAAAAGACAGACCGAGATGGATTCCTTTGAGCTCCAGACACTTGCCTTATTTGCATGTGGTTTTCACATTGACAGAACACAATTTCACCAGAAAAATGCAAAGCATCTGCTAGCTAATTCCCTTTTTAGCAAATTTGATACTATATTTGAATAGGGGCTTTGTTGGGCCAACTGTCAAGGCAAAGCCAAAAGAAGGGGTTTTCCAGACTTTCTCTTGGGACAAGTGAAACTGGCAAACCTTTTCTTGAGACTGGGAGTGGGTGAAAAAGAATCAGCCAGATTCAGTTTTCCTATGAAGCTGAATCTATGAAACTCACACTATCTGACATAATACGAGAACTGAAACATGGCCAGCCTGCAAAAATCCACACTAATCTGAATTTTGTCATACAGTTCTCCAATGAACCACTGTTTACAAAAATGTGCATATTAGGGGGGGAAATGTGCCTTTAAAATGAATTTATCGGTGTAAACAACATACAAAAATGCATTATGTTAGGAGTACAAAAATTCTGAAATTTGCACCAAAATGCTGGAGAGTTTTCATGAGGATTTCTACACCCCCCCCAAAAAAATCACAAATTGTGGCAGAAATACGAATAACTGAAGTGAAGATCAAAGAAGTGGGAAACTGAGAGAACTTAAATTGGCAGATGCTTCTCAGTTGGACTAGATGATCCTTAGGGTCCCTTCCAACTCTATGATCCTATCACTACAGACTGCTAGTATTTTGTAGGAAGGATTCAAGTAAATGTAGGTTTGTGCAATTGGAGTGGATTAAAGCATTTTGTTGCCCCAGCACAAAAAAACCCACTTTTTTAACAGCAGACTTCTTAGGAAAGCAGTGTGGGGAAATGCATTGAAAAGTGTGGGGTTGACGAATGATTAACGGGAAGACATGTAAAGGTGAAAAGATAAAGGACCCCTGGGTGGTTAAGTCCAGTCAAAGACGACTATGGGGTTGCGGCTCTCACCTCACTTTCAGGCCGAGGGAGCTGGCATTTGTCCACAGCAGCTTTCCGGGTCATGTGGCCAGCATGACTAAACAGCTTCTGGTGCAACGGGACACCGTGACGGAAGCCAGAGTGCATGGAAACGCCGTTTACCTTCCCGCCACAGCAGTACCTATTTATCTACTTGCACTGGTGTGCTTTTGAACTGCTAGGTTGGCAGGAGCTGAGACGGAGCAATGGGAACTCACCCCATTGTGGGGATTCGAACCGCTGTCCTTCTGATCCACAAGCCCAAGAGGCCCAGTGGTTTAGACCACAGCGCCACATGCATCCCAGAAGGCATGTAAACACCCTGCAAGCAAATCAGTCTGGAAGCAAGGTGAATGTACATTGCTGTATAGCCTCCCTGCAAAATTCAGAGCAAATGGTCAAAGAAGAAGAAGAGGAGGAGGAGGAGGAGGAGGAGGAGGAGGAGGAGGAGGAGGAGGAGTTTGGATTTGATATCCCGCTTTATCACTACCCGAAGGAGTCTCAAAGCGGCTAACATTCTCCTTTCCCTTCCTCCCCCACAAACAAACACTCTGTGAGGTGAGTGGGGCTGAGAGACTTCAGAGAAGTGTGACTAGCCCAAGGTCACCCAGCAGCTGCATGTGGAGGAGCGGAGATGCGAACCCGGTTCACCAGATTACAAGTCTGCCGCTCTTAACCACTTCACCACACTGGCTCCCAGACTGGTGCACATTATATTAGAGTAAATACAGTATCTATCTAGCTACAGAGAATGATGGCATAAGTATAATAGCTGTTAATTACATAGAAATAAGCAATACACCTCACCATTTTCTAGGAGACGGCGACCAAGCAGCTCGTAGGTGTGTTCAGCAATGGCGACCAGATGATGTTAACTCTTGAAGGGCAACTCTCTCTCTTCTTGTCAATATCTTTCTTAAATTGTGGCTCCCAGAACGGGACACAGTACTCCAGGTAGGGTCAGACCAAGGCAGAATAGAGTGGGACTATTACTTTCCTGGATCTGGATGTTCCTGGGATAGCTCATTTGGAAAGAGCATGAGACGCTTAATCTCAGGGCTGCGGGTTCGAGCCCCACATTGGGCAAAAGATTCCTGCATTTGCAGGGGGTTGGACTAGATGACCCTTGGGGTCCCTTCCAAGTCTACAATTCATCGGACACTAGACTTCTCAGAGCCGGTCAGGCTATTGGTCCACCTGGCTTAGTACTGTCTACCCTGACTGACAGGGTTTCAGGAAAATGTCTCCCACATTGTCATTGCTGGAGAATGTTCCTTGTGTTGCCCTCTCGTTTCACTTGCATGATAAGAATGTGGTGGGTGGAAGGATCTGCATTCCATATCAAAAGCAAAAACAGTTAAAATAATAACTGCAAAAAGCAAAAGCAGATTAAGGAGCCATTAAAAAAAATAAATAAATAAGGAAGCAGCCAGTGTATCATGTAGAGAGGGGCATTACGCTCGTGGAACAACATATCAGCTGCCCAAATCAGGCCTATATGTGGAAGCAACCTGGGTCAGCATTAATCATTCTTTCAAATAATTTCTATTGGTATCTGGAAGCACCTGCAAAGCTTATGCTGGACTCTTACTACAATTGCAGCCAAAACTTATTGCTTTTTTAAAAAAATCATGGGACTCTTGTGCCTCCTGCTGGTCAAACAGTCTTATCTGATCCGTGTAACATAGAATCATAGAATCATAGAGTTGGAAGAGACCACAAGGGCCATCCAGTCCAACCCCCTGCCAAGCAGGAAACACCATCAAAGCATTCCTGACAGATGGCTGTCAAGCCTCCGCTTAAAGACCTCCAAAGAAGGAGACTCCACCACACTCCTTGGCAGCAAATTCCACTGCCGAACAGCTCTCACTGTCAGGAAGTTCTTCCTAATGTTTAGGTGGAATCTTCTTTCTTGTAGTTTGAATCCATTGCCCCGTGTCCGCTTCTCTGGAGCAGCAGAAAACAACCTTTCTCCCTCCTCTATATGACATCCTTTGATATATTTGAACATGGCTATCATATCACCCCTTAACCTTCTCTTCTCCAGGCTAAACATACCCAGCTCCCTAAGCCGTTCCTCATAAGGCATCGTTTCCAGGCCTTTGACCATTTTGGTTGCCCTCCTCTGGACACGTTCCAGCTTGTCAGTATCCTTCTTGAACTGTGGTGCCCAGAACTGGACACAGTATTCCAGGTGAGGTCTGACCAGAGCGGAATACAGTGGTACTATTACTTCCCTTGATCTAGATGCTATACTCCTATTGATGCAGCCCAGAATTGCATTGGCTTTTTTAGCTGCTGCATCACACTGTTGACTCATGTCAAGTTTGTGGTCTACCAAGACTCCTAGATCCTTTTCACATGTACTGCTCTCAAGCCAGGTGTCACCCATCCTGTATTTGTGCCATTCCCATGTCCTACAGTACAGGTGGATTCCATGGAGAAAGAAAGACTCTACAGGAAGTGGGTGTGTTTTGTGACACAGGGGAGAGACACACATACAGCATGGCTGGCCTTCCCTTAGGCAGTTTGAGGTAGCTGCCTCGGGTGGCAAAGGTTCGGGGGGCAGCAGCACCACATGCCTCTCCTGGCGCCCCCTAAACTGGCCCGCTGCTTTGATGGTGTTTCCTGCTTGGCAGGGGGTTGGACTGGATGGCCCTTGTGGTCTCTTCCAACTCTATGATTCTATGATTCTATGTGTGGTGGATTCAACTCACATCAAGGAGATAAAGAACTACACAACTTTTAGAAGACATCAGAAGGAAGTCCTGTATTGGGAAGTTTTTAATGTTTGGTGTTCTATTCATAGCTGTCAACTTTCCCCTTTTTAAAAGGGAAATTCCCTTATTCCGAATAGGATTCCTCGCAAGAAAAGGGAAAAGTTGACAGCTATGTTTCTATTATGTTTTTATATGTGTGGGAAGCAGCCCAGAGTGGCTGGGGCAACCTAGCCAGATGGCAAGGGTATTATTATTATTATTATTATTATGAATGGGAGGGGTGCTATCTTGCTGTTTGCCTCTTGAGCAGTATCATTCCCCTTTAAACAGGCACGCCTTTCTCCCAAAGGATCGTGGGAAATGTAGTTTGTTGAGGGTGCTGAGAGTTCATTTTTATCATAAAAAGTATACACCACTTGATTGTTTTTGTAAAAACAACAACAACACCAAACAATCAAAGCGTTCAGTAGTACCAATGGTAGCTCTGGGAGGGTCTCCTAATAATTCTCAGCATCCTTAACAAACTATGTTTCCCAGAATTCTTTGGGAGAAACCATGACTGTTTAAGAGGGCAGGATGCTTGCTTTAAATGTATGGTACTGATGGGGCCAGAGAGAGATGAATGTTGGGAATGAACTCGTCCCTCTTATTGGAGTATATGACATGCAGTTAGAACAGGGGATAAAATCAATTCAGTTTGTATTTGAAGGCGAATCTACCTGGTTCACGCTTTCTGGAACAATACGCCAAACAAAACACAGCCATCCTTCAAAATCTGCAACTTCTCCAAATTTTGCAATGCAGTTCTCCGGCCAAGTAATGTGTTTTTAAAAATCCATATACCGGGGTAAAGTGTTCATAGAAATGCACACGTGCATGAAAATAATACAAAAATGGATTACATTATGGAAAACTGCTTTGCAAAAACATGCCCGCTATGCAAAAATGCAGGTATCTGAAGAAGTGTGCATGCACACGAAAGCTCATGCCAAGAACAAACTTAGTTGGTCTCTAAGGTGCTACTGGAAGGAATATTTTATTTTATTTTGCTTTGAAATGTGTTTGTCAGCAGAAATCCACTGATGAGTTTCATGAGGACTTTCAATTAAAAATAAGATAAAATCGCAAAGGGATGTGGTGGAAATGTTGATGAATGAACTTCAGATTGGAAAAGCCAGAAACAGAGAGAAATGGAAATGGATGGATTCACCCCTACTTACCCACTGCTAAGCTTCTTAAAATCACTTTATTACATTGCCTGTGCGGCCTGTAGAGGGCACTGGTGCTTTCAAATTCCATCTTGTAGCAGTTGGTGCTACTGCAACAACAACATTGCCACAATACAGATCGGCAATGGAAGAACTTGCTCTGGGCCCCCACAGGACCAGAGTCGGCATGTGGTTTCCCTGAGCAAGCTACCACCGCGCCAACTTCCTTGAGAACTCCCCGAATCCAGGATGTGACGCCAAGAGAGACTTAAGGACCTTCTCTCTCTCCTGCCCCCCAATAGTGTTCTGCCCTCAAGGAGCTTCCAGTCTGAATGTTGACAGTGGGGCGAGAGACAGAAGGGGAGAGGGGCTCTGGGAAAGCCAAACACAACATGTCAGGAATGTGAACGAATGCCGTTGCACATGGACTTTTGCTTAATTTCTGGACAAGAGTGGCTTGAAGCCAAAGGCTTTGCTGCTCTGTTTATAAATAATTGACCCCAAATATGAAAAGTCACCAGTACAATTTTCCACACTTGGGAACAGAAGCTGGGAAGCAGTCTGAATCCTAACTATTGCCTTCGGAAACAGGGAGTGCAAAACAAATGCTTTGGATGGATGTAAGCATTCTCCTACTCGCCGTGGGTGACTAGAGGATGATATGCAGGCGATCAAGGAAGCTGGAAGAAGAGGGCTGGAGTGACCTGTCCCTTTTATTCCATCTGCTTTTAGCAAGCCACTCGCCTCTCCTCTCCTCTGCCAGTTGCTCTTAGCGGACTTCTAAGCTCCTAGCAGGCTTTAAAATAAAGTGCAAGTTTGTGCGCTTATTTAAAAGGCAGCTTTATATGCAAGTGAAAGAACAAAGTTAAGTAGCATTGTTGGGTTTCTAAAAAGAGAACCAGATGTTATAAAAGTTCTCAGAACAGCTGGTGCTAAAAATAGAAGTCATGGATGCAGCTCCCCCTTCCTTAAGTGATATGATCACAATAATACCAATTATATTAATAGTGCACATTTTAATCTCACCATTCCGGCAAGGAGTTCAGGCTGGCATGCCTTTTTAGCCCTGCAAAAAAGCCCTATGAGGTAGGCTGAGAATGAGCAAGTTGCTTGAAGTCATTTAGTGGACTCCCCAGCGAGATTAGACCTCACTCCTGGCCTAGCACTCCACTTGTTCCATTGCTCCGGCTCGTATTTCGCAGATCGTGTCCAGCAGTAGCCAGTGCTGTGGAATAAGATCAGGGAAACAAAAACTTGGCATAATGAATCATCCCACAAAGCTACAGCAGACCAGCAGGGAGCACAATTTTTAATGGAATATTGTTGGCAGTTATTGCAACATGCCTTAGGAAGGAAAAATTCTTCTTTTGGTGGATACATGCAAATAGGTTACATAAGTACGTGAGAAGAGTCTTGCTGGATCAGGTCAATGGCCCAAACTAGTCCAGTATCCTGCTCTCAAACTTGGGCCACACTTCCTGAATAAAAGTTCACGCGTGAATTTTTTTATTGCTCAGAAATACATTGGAATATAAAAAGAAACCACTCCTGGTATACAGTGGTATCTTGGTTCTCAAACGTAATCTGTTCCGGAAGTCGGTTCCAAAACCAAAGCGTTCCAAAACCAAGCCGTGCTTTCCAGTAGAAAGCAATGCAAAATGGATTAATCTGTTCCAGACTTTTAAAAACAACCCATAAAACAGCAATTTAACATGAATTTTACTATCTAACGAGACCATTGATCCATAAAATGAAAGCAATAAACAATGTACTGCAGTCACACAATCAATCATTCGGCAGCTGAACTGGGTTCCACACAGTCACAAAAACAAAACAAAAAGAGCCGCGAAAACAAAAACGTAAAATAAATAGCAAAAACAGACACTCAAAAAGTGGCACTTCAATTGGAAGTGTAACACTCAAAACGGAGCATGTTCGGCTTCCAAAAAAAAAGTTCGCAAACTGGAGCACTTACTTCTGGTTTTGCAGTGTTTGGGTTCCAAGTCGTTTGAGTACCAAGGTGTTTGAGAACCAAGGGACCACTGTATTATGCTATACGACACGGTTTCTTCAATGGTCCTTGAATCTTCCCTCCACACTTGCCATACTCTCCTGCCACACCAGTGTGGTAATATCATCTGGTAATCCTAATAGACTATTTTCAAAGGTGAAATGTTGGAGGGTATGCAAGTGCACTCCAGGGACGCGGGGGGCGCTGTGGTCTAAACCACAGAGCCTAGGGCTTGCCGATCGGAAGGTCGGCGGTTCGAATCCCTGCAGCGGGCTGAGCTCCCGTTGCTCGGTCCCTGCTCCTGCCAACCTAGCAGTTCGAAAGCACGCCAGTGCAAGTAGATAAAGAGGTACTGCTCCGGCCGGAAGGTAAATGCCGTTTCCGTGCACTGCTCTGGTTTGCCAGAAGCGGCTTAGTCATGCTGGCTACATGACCCGGAAACTGTCTGTGGACAAACGCCGGCTCCCTCAGCCTATAGAGTGAGATGAGTGCCGCACAGGGCCGTCTTAACCATCGAGCCTACTGGCGCAAGGCGCCAGGGCGCAATGGCCTGGAGGGTGCCTTCGCCTTCCAGCCCCGCTGGCAGCGCCCGCTGGCAGCTCCCTCCAGCTGCCCGGCGGAGCGCGGGAGTAGGAGCTGGCCGGCCGCAGCGCCCCCTCAGGCTCCCCGGCAGAGCACGGGAGTGCGAGCCGGCCGGCCGTGCCAGGGCACCTGATATGCTTAAGGCGGCCCTGGTGCCGCAACCCCAGAGTCGTCCGTGACTGGACCTAATGGTCAGGGTTACCTTTACCTTTATGCAGTGCACAGACAACAACAGCTGGAAAAGCCAGCTTTTGGATCACCGCCCCGCGATATATGGTAAGGTGTGGCGCTGCCAGTAGTTTCACTGCCAGGTGATCTAAGCGATCTTACAGGTCTGTTCAGTGCCAAGGGGAGCTATCGGGTAGCCTGGTCCGGAATTGCTCTTGGACTCCAGATCCCAGCAGCCCTAAACTGAATGTCTAATAGACAGAGATGATAGGAGTTACAGTGCAACAAATATTTGGAGGGGCCACAGACACTTCCCTTCTTTGTTGTAGACTCCAAAGAGGATCATCCACCCACTGTTGTGGTGTGTGTGTGTGTGTGTGTGTGTGTGGAGAATCTACATAGCAGTGGAATCAAGTAATACTTTTTCCAGATGGAAAAAGAAACAGGACCTTTAATAGTTTCGTAGAAAATTTCAGAGCATGTGGCTGGCACGGCAAAACATGCCTGAACTCCCCTCTTTGGAACAGCTATTAAAGGTGCTGTAGCCCCCGCCCTCTTTTCCATCTGAACCCGCCCACATAAATAGTATTTTGCCCAACCCTGACGCACGTAATGCCTGCTGCCTAATCTCACTTCTAGACATATAAACGCTTGGCCTAATCTAATCATCGAAAAGGGAAATGTTACAAACACCCTTCACCTTTAGACTTGCAGCTACTGTCAGAATGATATTTGAGAGTGATGAGGAAGTTCTCTCTAATTCTGACAACTGAGATTGCGGGAGACGAAGGAGGGGCCGGAATCCAGCAAATAATGTCCTCAGCAGCAAATGTGCATCTGCCAACCTTTTCTTTCCAATCCTCCCACCCTTAAGCCTTGATCCGTTTATGTGGGGACAACACAGGGCAAGCACCGCCCACCGCTTGAATGAAAACAGGGTTCCAGAATAAAGGTTACCAACTTATTCTCTCTTTTTTAAAAAAACAACAACAACCAGGCCTTGATTCTGTGTCTTTGGCAACAGCATTATCTAAAAGGTTATTTCCAGCTAATAGTGCATATTGACATGCCGTGAAAAAGTTTGCCCACAGATTGAGGGCAGAGCCACAAAATACATTGAAAGTGCATGACTTCCCCCCCAAGTATCCTGGAAGCTGTAATTACCCCCTCACAGCGCTACAATTTTCAGCGTGATTAGCAAACTACAGTTCTCGGGATCCACTGAAGCTGTGTGCTTTAAGTGTGGGTTGGACAAAGTAAGAGCTTGAACAGTGCGCTTTTCAGTAGAATCATAGAATCATAGAGTTGGAAGAGACCACAAGGGCCATCCAGTCCAACCCCCTGCCAAGCAGGAAACACCATCAAAGCATTCCTGACAGATGGCTGTCAAGCCTCCGCTTAAAGACCTCCAAAGAAGGAGACTCCACCACACTCCTTGGCAGCAAATTCCACTGTCGAACAGCTCTTACTGTCAGGAAGTTCTTCCTAATGTTTAGGTGGAATCTTCTTTCTTGTAGTTTGAATCCATTGCTCCGTGTCCGCTTCTCTGGAGCAGCAGAAAACAACCTTTCTCCCTCCTCTATATGACATCCTTTTATATATTTGAACATGGCTATCATATCACCCCTTAACCTTCTCTTCTCCAGGCTAAACATACCCAGCTCCCTAAGCCGTTCCTCATAAGGCATCGTTTCCAGGCCTTTGACCATTTTGGTTGCCCTCCTCTGGACACGTTCCAGCTTGTCAGTATCCTTCTTGAACTGTGGTGCCCAGAACTGGACACAGTATTCCAGGTGAGGTCTGACCAGAGCGGAATACAGTGGTACTATTACTTCCCTTGATCTAGACGCTATACTCCTATTGATGCAGCCCAGAATTGCATTGGCTTTTTTAGCTGCTGCATCACACTGTTGACTCATGTCAAGTTTGTGGTCTACCAAGACTCCTAGATCCTTTTCACATGTACTGCATAGGGAGCCATCCCTGTAGCAGTTGGCCAAGTGCAAAAGAGGACAGGCCTCGTGCACCTTTAATAGCATTGCAGAGGAGGGGATTTCAGCAAGTGTAGCTTGTTCTGCAAGATGCATGAGTCCTCTTTTGCATCCAGCCACCCTAGCAACAACTCTTCGGTCTCATCTGCATCACCAGCTCCATCGTGTTGTTACTACACTCCGGAAGGTTGCATAATGGAGGGTGGGAAGTCAAATCTGCCCTTACTGGTTCAGTTTCTTTTGCAGTCAGTAACAAAGCTCCCCGCCCCCGCCCCCCGCCCCGAGTCTTTGTTCCAGCCCATTAAACGGTTTTTACCCATTGATCACCTGCCTGATTAATCAGCTCAATTTAAATAGCTTGACTGTCAACTCTGTGTTGCAGTTGCTCAAGAGTAACCAGGCATGAGTCTCAACTGTCTTTTAACAGTTTATTGGTGCAGACTATTTACAGTGCAGAGAACGTGAAAACATGACCGTCCTAGTCACTTGCAGAATCCGGGAGTGCCGGTTTCCGGCTGTGACCCCAACATAAGAATTTAGGCACCCCAAAGCGCTGCCTCCCCGGTCTCCTTTTGACCCCTCTGCGCAACTGGGGCGACGGAAGTGGCGTGCTCCCCTCAGAGCAAAACTCATGAGGCATGCTGGGGCTCTCAGCAGCATCTCCAAGCCCTTGTGTCTCCTGGCTGCTTCCAGCTTGCCCCTCTCCACTGGAGGAGGTGCCGCTTTTCCTGCTTGAAGAGGTTTCACTATTGAGGAGGTGTCGGGGCTCTCGGTACATCGACAAGACCTCTCGCCCTGCCAAGGGCAGTTCCTTGACATTGACTATCTCCAAAACCTTAACGCCGATGCCCCTTTGATACACTGAAGTCAGAAGAGGCTGGCTTGCTTAGGAGAAGCAACAACCCGGACTTCCAGTTGGCCGCGCCTCCATTTTCAGATGGAGGTTTCTTTGTCGGAAGAAGCCTCATCGCTTTGAAGACTGGGGAAACCGCAAAAGCGCTGCGGACCCCCTTAAAAACCTCAGATTGGGCATTCTGAGGGCTTGGTGATCCGGCGGGTGTCCAGAGCAACTCCCTTCCTCCCCAGGAAAGCTCTTTAAAGAGTGCCGAGAGTGAAGGGGGGTTGGAGATGTGGGCACTGTGGATTCAACGCTTCCTTCTCTGTGCAAAGCTTTGTGTATGGGGGATGCTAGCGACCAATTCTCAGAGAAATAAACAGCAACAACCCAGCTTTCTTTTCTGCCTTCAGCAAGCTGATCGACAGAAAGCCATGGGTGAAGTTTCTCAGGGCAGGTCATAGACCAATGTGATCATTGTTTTTGGTTACTGCACTGATCCAAGTGCTCCAAACAATTGGAAGGAAGGAAGGAAGGAAGGAAGGAAGGAAGGAAGGAAGGACAGCACCAGCCCTTTCCTTAAAAGCAATCAGTTCCCCAAAGCCTGTTGCCAGCAGAAAGACAGCAAAGAGGTAGCCAGTCTGGCTCCTCCAAGTGTCCCTATTTCCCAGGGACAGTCCCAGAATTACAAAAGCCATCTCAGCTTCTGATTTGATCCCAGAATGTCCCTATTTCCCCCTCCACCACCGCCACTGCTGGGCTCAGGGAGGAGGATGAGCCAGCACCAGTTCTGAATGATGGAGGCAGCCACAATGCTAGCTGCGAGAGTGCATCCCATGGCCTCTTCCTGGTTGCCTCTGCTGGACTCCTCCTTTGGGCAGCGGGTAATGGCTGCGGGCAAGGAGGGGGAGAGGCAGCTGCTGCCTCTGAGGGGCAGGGCTGCCCAGGGTGGGAAGAAAGGGGGAGTGGAGAGGAGTGGAAGGTGCCCTGGTTTTCTTTAATTTAAAAAGTGCTTTGTGTGTCTGCGTCTAATTTTGCCGCTTTCTAAAATTTATTTATTGGTGTGTGTTTTTCTTTTTGTGAATCTATGAAACAATAGAATAGAATAGAATAGAATAGAATAGGGATTAAGGCAGAGGTCTCCAAACTACGGCCTGCGGGCCGACTCATTTATCCAGCCCTCAGCGACCCCTGCCGCCCACTGCCGCCGCCCACGCTTACCGGCGCAGCGCAGCACGGCTGCCCACTTCTGGGTTGGAGGAGCACCGGAATACCTTGTGCACATGCACAAGTGTTATTTCCGGTGCACATCCAGGTCGGGGGATTCCCGTGCACATGCACACAAGCTATTTCCTGTGCTCCTCCAACCCAGAGGTGTGCCGGAAATAGTGGTGCCCACACGTATGGGCGTGCGCTCCCCCGCCCTCTGGCCCACCGCCCGATCGGTGCTGGAGACACCAGCCCGGGGCGCGGTAAGTTTGCTGACCCCTGGATTAAGGGGTTTTCTGGAGGGTGTGTGTTCTGTGTCCCATTGGTGTAATGTTGCTGGAAATGCTCTGCAGGGACGTGGGGACAAAAAAATGGGGGGGGGTATTTTCATTTGAGGGACATTGGGGGCTATGAGACATTTCCAGAGCCTGGGAGCAAACACCGAGTTGGTCTTTTGTCGCGTCCCCAACCAAGCGTGCCGGCGAGGGTGCTGGGATCCTCAAAAACTGGGGAGGTTCGTATGAGGGGATGAGGTCTTTTGGAGAGCTTGGACCTGGAACCAGCACTGCAAGAGGACTCCACCCCCACCCTACTACTTATCTTTTATTAACCCACTCAATTCCTAGATCAGCCTTTGCCAAGCTGGTGTCCTTCTGGGTCTTTGGACTACAACTCCCATCAGCCCCCAGCCAGCACACCTGCAGAGCGCCAGGTTGGCAAAAGCTCCACTAGACCAAGCAGGACTTGGGCTTTTTCAGCCATTGGAGTGGAGACATGAGGCAACAGCTCCTTCCTTTCCTGGCTGTTCTGCTTCCTGCAGTGATTACACGATGAGCCCATTTCCCCTCACATGGCTCTCTGGCGCAAGAGGCAAAGGCCAAGCATCAACAGGGGCCTGGTCTTGTTAAAGAGCCAGTGTGGTGTAGTGGTTAAGAGCGGTGGACTCATAATCTGGGGAACCGGGTTTGTGTCTCCACTCCTCCACATGCAGCTGCTGGGTGACCTTGGGCTAGTCACACTTCTCTGAAGTCTCTCAGCCCCACTCACCTCACAGAGTGTTTGTTGTGGGGGAGGAAGGGAAAGGAGAATGTTAGCCGCTTTGAGACTCCTTCGGGTAGCGGGATATCAAATCCAAACTCTTCTTAAAAGCCAGTGATGAAACTTACATATATGCGTGAAACAGTTAAAGACCAAAACAAAACACCACGAAATTCCTGAACGAAGAAGCGTACCACGTGCCACAGAAAACACCAGGGCCTCCTCCAGTCAGACTATCGCCCACCTGCCATCTTACATATGGTATCTTTTGTCTTAGTTCTTTAAAGTGATTAACAACCTGGGCAGAAAGGCAGTATATAAATTAGACAAATAGGTAAATAAAGAAAACATGGGGGGGTGTTGTGGGGGGCAATCACCTTAACCTCTCAGCTGAACCTACCTCACAGGGCTGTTTAGAGGATAAAATGTGAGGAGAACCGTCCATGCCGCCTTGGATATTTTGCAGAGAAAGCAAGAAGGAAATTGTAATAATAAACAAACAAACAAATAAATGGGGGGGGGGAGCTGCTGCTATTGAAGATCCCCGCACAACACCTCAGCGCAGGATCAATGTTGCTAAAGGGTCTGCTATTTAAGTACCTGCTGATTAAAGGCGCAGAGAAAGTGGCTTGTGAAAAAGAGGAAAGAAAAGAGCAGTTGTCAACCCTGAATTGGCGATGGGAGGCAGGGAATAAACTTCCCCTGTTTCTCTCTACAGGAACACGGGTGGCGCTGTGGTCTAAACCACTGAGCCTGGGGCTTGCCGATCAGAAGGTCGGCGGTTCGAATCCCCGCAACGGGGTGAGCTCCCGTTGCTCGGTCCCAGCTCCTGCCACCTAGCAGTTCGAAAGCACGTCAAAGTGCAAGTAGATAAATAGGTACCGCTCTGGCGGGAAGGTAAACGGCGTTTCCGTGCGCTGCTCTGGTTTGCCAGAAGTGGCTTTGTCATGCTGGCCACATGACCGGAAGCTGTACGCCGGCTCCCTCGGCCAGTAAAGCGAGATGAGCGCCCAACCCCAGAGTCGGACACGACTGGACCTAATGGTCAGGGGTCCCTTTACCTTTACCTTTTATTCTCACGTGTATAAGAAAACACTGCTCCCTTTCCCTTATGGGGTATTCCAGAGCCCATATAGAGTCCTTAAGTGGGTTCTCTATCGGTAGGAGAAAATAACAGAGGCCAACCAGAGTATATTGAGAAGCAAAGCGGCTAGTAAGCCTGATCTTTATTAAACTGTTGCAACAGGGTCCCCACTCACTACACGCAGGAGGGATGAGAGAACCCTGAATAATGGTGCACAAGCCCATATATAGACTTTTGAAATTGCCCACCCTGTAGCCAAAGACCACCACCCCCCTAAACATCATACATATATCACAGAAGGCAGTGGTCTCCAGGAGAAATTTGAGAGTGTTGCTTCTCTCCTGTCTGCCAGTATACCTGACAATGCCTTACCTGATTGCATTTTCTGGGTAGCCTGGCCATTCCTTTGAGATACTTAATTCCTGAATCTCTTACACATATTGATAGTTTGCTCACCTTAACAGATACTTGCCAGACTGTATTTGGAATGGGAGCTGTAAGCCCCTACAGTCCAAAGACAATTGGAAAGCTTTCCCCATTTCCTTCCTCCTTGCGGAGAAATATTTGAGGTCGATTTGGGAGAGTCAAAACGGCTTCAGGATTCCTCTCCTGGACTATTTCAGATACGCGGTTTATATACTTATGTACAGTAAGTGTTCGCCTTGTACATTTATGAGCGTTTATTTGAGACCTTAGAATTCTTACATCCGCTGCAACAGCTATCTTGAAACAGTCATTTTCAAAGGTTTCAGCACAAAGAAAGGTCTGGGTCGTTCTCGGCTCCGTTTCCAATAGCAACCTTGGGATGGACAAAAGGCGGCGGCAGTTTTCAATCAATATGGAAGGCTGTCCTTGAAAGGCCCCCCAAAAACAAAAGGCTCCCCCCTCCTCTTCCCACCCCCTCCCTATCTCTGCAGCATCTTTCAGTCCATCCTCAACCCGTCTGACAAGGCCCAGGGCTGTTTGCCTTCTCCCTGCATTGAGAAGGGCTTACACCCGTCATTAATATTTCCACCCGGGCAGCTATAGGCAGGCATAGGACTGCCTCTCGCTCGCTCCGTTCAGAAGATCCTCCGGCCTCTCAGGAAACCAGATGATGAGATCGATCGTCCAAATGAAAAAGAAGCTGGAAGTGGGAAGCTACTCACTGGGGGCAAGGGGGAGGGAGGCTGGCATGGGGAGTGGCATTAAGCAATGGGGTAAGGGGCTCAGGGTGTGGAAAGGAAGAGGGAGAGGATAAAAGATAAATGTCTCTTACATGTTGCCGGAAAAACGTTTTGCAGAAATGGGGACATCTCCTGTGGAAGAATGAGTGGGGAAACTTTGGGAACCTGCTAAAATGGCTGAATTGAATCACAATATTATATTTAAGGGACGGGGGCAGAGACATGAAAGTTTTGTGATGAGATGGGGGGGGGGAATAATTGAATATGTAGTAAAAAAAAAAATTAAGGCCGATAGTGAAAATAAATTATCAATGTATCATGTTATGAATATAAAGACTATGTTTTGATCATAAGTATTATCTTACAAATGGACGCAGGTGGCGCTGTGGGTTAAACCACTGAGCCTAGGGGCTTGCTGATCAGAAGATCAGCGGTTCAAATCCCCGCCACGGGGTGAGCTCCCGTTGCTCGGTCCCAGCTCCTGCCCAACTAGCAGTGCAAGTAGATAAATAGGGACCGCTCCGGGGAAGGTAAACGGCGTTTCCGTGCGCTGCTCTGGTTCGCCAGAAGCGGCTTTGTCATGCTGGCCACATGACCCGGAAGCTGTATGCCAGCTCCCTCGGCCAGTAAAGCGAGATGAGCGCCGCAACCCCAGAGTCGGACACGACTGGACCTAATGGTCAGGGGTCCCTTTACCTTTACCTTTACCTTTACCTTTATTATCTTACAGCATAGAATCAGAGAATCGTAGAGTTGGAAGGGACCCCCGAGGGTCATCTAGTCCAACCCCCTGCAATGCAGGAATTTCAGCTGAAGCATCCATGACAGATGACCATCCAACCTCTGCTTAAATACCTCCAAGGAAGTACAATCCACCACCTCCCGAGAGATTCCATTGGTGCTTGTAATTATTACATGTCTCTTTGGGCATGTAATATAGCTGCTCGGTTTTTTTTATCGTATGCATCTAAATCTAAGGACATTTTGTGGTATGTTGTGTGTAAGTTTTGGAAATATTAATAATGACAAAGAGGGAAGGAAGTATATGAGCACTATGTGGCAAACTGAATGCACCTTTAAGGGGCCTGCAATGAGATGTTTATCTGCCCCTCAGGGAAGCATGCAAGGGGCTTGGCTTTGCAACAACAGAGATTGAAAGGGGAGCACTGGTGCCACAATTTTTGTGGGTGCACACGGGACTCCAACGCAACCTCTGAGGCCTTGCGAAGCCTCGGAAGCGACTTCCGGTAGAAACAGGAAGTTGTGTCAGAGGTCTTGCGAGGCCTCAGACGTAACCTCTGAGGCTCAGTGAGGCCCCGAAAGCGCCACTGTGCCGCCACCCAAATGTAATGTGATGTCATGCCATCGTGACATGCCACGAGTGCCTTTGGGCACCCATAACCTGGGGGGCTAAGTCAATGCCCCTGGAAGGGAGAGAAGAGGGAGCACCTCTCTCTCTCTCTCAGAAACGCCGGTCTCGCAAACCAAAGCTGCTCAGACTTCCTGCTGGGTCGAACGCTGGCCCCGGAGACGAGAGGGAGTCAGTCAGTGTGCTGGCAGAAGAGGGATGAGATATGTGTTTGTAAGGTGTTCCTGGAAACCAGCCCACGTCAGAAGGCAAGGCCGTCACAGCCTGCTTCTGCTGAATGGTTTTGCAACACACCCCCAAAGGGACTGAACAATGGAGGCAAGCAGAGCGGTGCCTTTGTGAAGGATGCCAGCCCAGCATCCCCACCTCCTGGCTCATCCATTGCGTTTCTGAAGCCTTGTCGCTGGGAGCTGTGGCAGAGCAGGCGCTGTTTGCCTTTCCTCTGGCTGCTAAGGATGAGCAAATGGGTCAAGCTCCGTTCCTCTCTCAGTTCCTCCAATTTCCCAATCTTACGTTCTGTTCTCCACATTTCCACATCAGCTTGTGGGAAGCGCTCAAGCAGGTTCTCTGTGCAAGAGCACACTCTCTCGTCCTGCGGTCTGGCGTTCGGAAGCATTACCGGCACCCTGGGCGCAGCCAACAGCATCCACCGCCAGTGTGGTGTAGTGGTTAAGAGCGGTGGACTCGTAATCTGGTGAACCGGGTTTGTGTCTCCGCTCCTCCACATGCAGCTGCTGGGTGACCTTGGGCTAGTCACACTTCTCTGAAGTCTCTCAGCCCCACTCACCTCACAGAGTGTTTGTTGTGGGGGAGGAAGGGAAAGGAGAATGTTAGCCACTTTGAGACTCCTTCGGGTAGTGATAAAGTGGGATATCAAATCCAAACTCTTCTTCTTCTTCTTCTTCTTCTTCTTCTTCTTCTTTCTTCTTCTTCTTCTTCTTCTTCTTCTTCTCTGAAGGGAATCAGAAAACCATCAAGTGTGCAAATAGAAAATCAACAGGCAGGGCATGTCCTTGGCATGGAGAGGTTCTGCTGAGGCAGCTTTGCTGGTTGAGTTCGGGCCTGCTATGCAGCTGCTAAAGGGTGGCTGGAAGGGGGGGGGGGAGAATGCCGTCTCTTGTCAAGAAATATGTCGGTATTCAGGCAAACAAGCCCCAACTTGTCTTGTTACACAACATTGGACTTCCTCATTCCATGGGGCATGAACTCAAGGCTGCTTGTGGGAGGTTAGAAATGCTCACGCAGGGGCATAGCAAGGGGCGGTAGGGGGGCCACCATAATGGGGGGAGGGTGACAAATTATCAAGGAACAATGACTGCCCTACTAGGGCAGTTCATAAAAAAAGGTCCAAAGGTCTTATCTCACTATACTGGGGATTATATAGCTATATATGAAATTTCATGCAATATCAGTTAATATCTTGACCCTCCTCCACCAAAATAGCTGTTTACTTGGCTGTTTTCCTATGTCGTGAAGGCTGAAATTTCAGTTCAGTGGAGCACTTACTGTTCCCAACCCTAACCCTGTGGAAAGCCATCTAATTAGACTTTAATTTGATTTTGAGATGTTTTTAGGAGGTAATTTAATTATTGTTTGATTTTATACCAATGTTATGTATCTGATGTTAGCCACCCTGAGCCCGACTTCGGCCGGGGAGGGCGGGATATAAATAAAAGTTTTTTATTATTATTACTTGTTATTATTCCTTTGTAAGAAAATATGAAATAACGTAAAACCATTTTTGCAGGGGGGGGGAATCAATGGGGGGGGACAAGAAATTTTCCGCACCGGGTACCACCTGACCTTCCCATGCCTCTGTGCTCACTATACCACCAGCTCTCTTTAAAATAAAATTTAAAAAATACACAGAAACAGTGAGGCTTGGGGCTTCTTGCAGTAACAGATGACAGCTCTGGGATTTAGCTACTATGCCGTGCTCCTCTTTGGGCAGAAAGCAATTCAGTGCACACAAATACCACCCCGTGCCTCATCTGCCTCTCCCCCCCCCCCCGGCAAGAAACGATAGCCTCAAACGGCTTCATGTAGCCCATAGCAGCACAGTTGGGAGAATGTGAATAATAATAATTATGATGTTGTCATCGTTATGATTGTAAACAATCGTTTTGTTTACATGGTGTCTGCCTAATTGCTCTTTGAGGCTCTTTATGGAAATCTGATGCAGCTCGAAATGTCCTATGAAGATGAAAGCTGTATTGTTGTTGTCCAGTCATTCAGTCGTGTCCGACTTTTCGTGACCCCATGGACCAGAGCACGCCAGGCACCCCTATCCTTCACTGCCTCTTGCAGTTTGGCCAAACTCATGCCAGTCGCTTCGAGAACACTGTCCAACCATCTCATCCTCTGTCGTCCCCTTCTCCTTGTGCCCTCCATCTTTCCCAACATCAGGGTCTTTTCCAGGGAGTCTTCTCTTCTCATGAGGTGGCCAAAGTATTGGAGCCTCAGCTTCAGGATCTGTCCTTCCAGTGAGCACTCAGGGCTGATTTCTTTAAGGATGGATAAGTTTGATCTTTTTGCAGTCCATGGGACTCTCAAGAGTCTCCTCCAGCACCATAATTCAAAAGCATCAATTCTTCGGCGATCAGTCTTCTTTATGGTCCAGCTCTCACTTCCATATATATAAAGAGAGGGGGGGAAGAGGGGGGGGAGATAGATCTATTAACAGCACAACCATAATCGAGAAATCCTTATTTAAATACCCTCCAACATTTGTCCAATGAAAATAGGGACGTCCTATTCAATATTATTATTATAATAATACCCCGCTCATCTGGCTGGGTTTCCCCAGCCACTCTGTGCAGCTTACAGCATGTATCGAAACGTAATAAAACATCAAACATTAAAAACTTCCCAATACAGGGCTGTCTTCAGATGTCTTCTAAAAGTTATGTAGTTCTTTATCTTCTTGACATGTGTCGGGAGGGCATTCCACTACAGAAAAGGCTCTCTACTGAGAAGTTGTTGTTGTTGTTGTTAGACTATTTTTACCCCACCCATCTTACTGGGTTGCCCCAGCCACTCTGGGTTACTTCCAACATACCGTATATACTCGAGTATAAGTCGACCCAAATATAAGCCGAGGCACCTAATTTCCCTACAAAAATGTGGGAAAGCTTATTGACTCAAGTATAAGCCGGTTCACCTTTGCCACTGTGGTAGAGGAGGAACGAGCAGCCCAAAGCAGCCCTTTGGGCTGCTCCTTCCTCTTCCTCCTTTGCTGCTGTGGAGCTCACCCCGTCGCAGGGTTTCGAACCGCCATTCTTCTGATCAGCAAGCCCTAGGGCTCTGTGGTTTAACCCACAGCGCAATGTTCCCTTGTGTTATACAGAGAAGGCTGGGATCCTGTCCTGTTTAAGCAGGAGCCAGGGAAAGTGAGCACCTGTGGGGTTTTAATACTTCCTTAACTGATAGGCTTTCTGCCTTCTGGGGTCTAAAATTTGCATTTATGTGAGCAGTTCAGGAATGGAACAAGCTGCCTGGGGAGAGTAAAGAACCACCGTTCTTGTACACTTCTTAAGGAATGGTTGACTTGAGTATAAGCCGAGGGCAGCTTTTAAAGCACAAAAAGTGTGCTGAAAAACTAGGCTTATACTCAAGTATATACGGTATATAAAAACGTTTTTTTATACAAGGCTGCCTTCAGATGGCTCGGGAGTCTCATAACTCCATATCCTCCAACATTGCTGCGATGAAAATAGGGAAGTCCTAAGGAAGAGCTGGACCATAAAGAAGGCTGATCGCCAAAGAATTGATGCTTTTGAATTATGGTGCTGGAGGAGACTCTTGAGAGTCCCATGGACTGCAAAAAGATCAAACTTATCCATCCTTAAAGAAATCAGCCCTGAGTGCTCACTGGAAGGGCAGATCCTGAAGTTGAGGCTCCAGTACTTTGGCCACCTCATGAGAAGAGAAGACTCCCTGGAAAAGACCCTGATGTTGGGAAAGATGGAGGGCACAAGGAGAAGGGGACGACAGAGGATGAGATGGTTGGACAGTGTTCTCGAAGCTACTAACATGAGTTTGGCCAAACTGCGAGAGGCAGTGAAGGATAGGCGTGCCTGGCGTGCTCTGGTCCATGGGGTCATGAAGAGTCGGACACGACTGAACGACTGAACAACAACAAAGGAAAAGCAGGACATTCCTGGATCAAATCAGAAACTGGGATGGCTTCTGTAAATCCAGAATTGTCCCTGGAAAATACGGACACTTGGAGGATCTGTATTTATCATTAGATATATTGGTGGTAGCACATCCCATTTTGCCACCTGAGTCAAGGCAGAAATGTGCTGCTGCGCTGCCAAAGTTTCCCTTAACTGGCTTGTGTGATGCCAACTTCCCCAAATGTGCCGCTCAACAGGATGCAGAGCCTGCTGCAACAATCCCCGAAAAGGATATGTACACGGTACATCTATGGCAGCACCGGTAGTTATGCTTCTCGGGGACAGTTCTGGGTTTCCCAGCAAACAGCCAGAAGCTCTGCAAAACTCTGCAGAACCAGTTACACCAGAGATGGCATTCCACTGCAGAAAAAGGGGAACACGGTGTTGTTATTGTGCCGTCTGCAAACATAGTCTATGTACACCGCTTCAGATACTGAGGATATTACCTGCAATTAGTTATATCGCTCTCTTCCTGGGACAAAGAGCATCTTCAAATGTTTGTCTCGTAGAAGATTTGCACGTGACATGCACTGAGCATGGGAGCTTCTGCGATTCTCTGCCAACCCAAAGACTTATGCGAGTTACTGACTAGGTCATTCTGAGCCGCAACATCAGTCCCTCTTGCCCAACACTGTCCAGTACAGCCTTCTTCGCCCTCTGGATGTTTTGGACTACAAATCCCATCGTACCCAGCCAGCATGGCCAATGGTCAGGGGTGATGGGATTTGTAGTCCAAAAATTAAAAAAATAAATATATGGAAGACACCAAATGGGGGAAGAGGGAGCCAATCACCACAATCAGCAAATGCTGGGGGGCATCCTCCTGAGAGCCCCCACCCCACCCCACCCCACAATTCTTCTCTGTTAGTATTTTGTAGGAAGGATTCAAGGGCACAGTGGAAATGCAGGTTTGCACAATTAAAACAGGGTTTTTTAATTTTGAGGAAAAGGTGAGTAGAAGACATGATAGCCCCCCTCCCTCTCAGAACTTATAAGCTGAAATGTTGGGAGATTCGGGACAGACAAAGGAATGTACTCCTTTACACTGTGCAAAGTTTAAGTTCTGGAAACGACTCTCCCAAGAGGGGATGAGAACAGGATGCCAGATGAGATGAGTGCTTGGCCTGATCCAGGACAGCTCTTCTTATTTATTTTTTCATATTTATATATTGATGGACCGTAAGAAAGCCTCCAAGCCGCTAACAAAAACATAAAATTATTTGTACTTTTTCTTCTGATGTCCTTAAAGCGGGAGCTCTTCCTGCTGAAATTCAACACAGCTATTAAAGGTGCAGGAATCCTGAATCCTGCCCACTTCCGCACCTGGGCAACCTAGCGGTGAGCAGGCAAGTTCTTGGTTTAAATTCCTACTCCCTGCTCTCTGAGTTCCTTGAGGTGAGGCTCTCACTTCACTGCTCAAAAGACTGGGATGTGGCAGGATCACCTCCTGTAACATTTCCTTACCTGCTCCTCTGCCCCCTCAACACATATTACATCATAAGCTGAGTCATGCGCTGCTCAGATCAGCTATGGAATTCCCTTCGGGCATCTGCACCCAGTTGCTCTCTGGCACCTGTGTCACGATGAGCCGAGCTTCAGGAAGTGCATATTTTCCTGGTATGGCAATCCAGTGGGAGGGAGGGCGGGGAAGGATTTTGGCCCATACAGCTTTCCTCCACCCCGTAGCTCCCTTGTTTTGACACAACTATTACAAAAGGCCCAGGGTCCTTGTCCTCGTTGCCCTTACCCATCAGATGCAGGCAGTGATGGAGGGTACCCATTAGGACTAGGAGGGAAGAAGGCCAGGAGGCCAACAGCAGAGGGCGCCAGAGCCATCAACAGTATCAGGAGCTGAAGCCAGGAGCAAGTCAGCAATAAAACACCTGGTCTCTGTGAAATTAACTCTTTATTCAAAGAAACCAAAACTGCTCAGGCATTGTGATCACAGCAACTCTTCCCAATGAGGCACTTGCAAAGACTGAAGGTCCTTGCTTTCCCACCGCTCTCTAAGACTACCCCCCCCCACAATCCTTCCCCAGCAATCTGAGGTTCCTCCGTCTTGTCTCTCTTTGCTCAGCCCTCTTCATTCCCCTGCATGTTCTGGGAGACCAGAGGGGAAGGGAGCTGGTTGCAGTGGGAGGCTTCTTCAGCAGCCTGCCTCCACTCTGTCTCCTGGCCCATCTCCTCTCCTGCCTCTGATTCCGGACTGCTCTCTGCTACAGACTCTTCCTGTTCACTATACCCTGTTGCCTCTTCAGCTTCCGACACCTCCTCCTCCTCTGCTCCCTCTTCTCCTTCTGAGTATTCACCATTGTCCCACCCACCAGTCCCCTGGCTCCGTGCCCTCTTCCCCTAGGGCTTCCCCAACTGGTGCCTCCCACCACCCTTCAGCATCTAGCCAGTCCATGATGACGGACAGGTGAAGCCAGGCGAAGTCTAGCTTTGTCTCCATCCTGCCAAGTTCCATAAGAAATCGCACCGAGACTAAACAGGAGGAGGCCGACAGCTGGTGAAAAAATACAAAGGCTGGCAGGTGGGAGTTGGCTGAGGTTGGTGGGGCAGTTCCACCCCCCCCTTTCGCCCCGGCGATCCAGCCTGCACTGTAAGCAGGGGCATAGCAAGCAGCGTGGGTGCCAGGGGCAGCAAGCCAAGGTGCACCCCCGGGGGCGGGGCGTCGCTCTGTGCGCATGACGTCATGACGCATGCACACAGAGCGACACCTCCGCCCGGGCCAGCGAGGAGGGGCGTCACGCTTGTGGCTGGCATGACGCCCCTCTTCACTGGCCTGCCCGGATCCACTCGGAGCTCGCTGGCTGGCAGAGCTGGGGCATGGAGAGGGGCGGGCCAGCGAGGAGGGGTGACACCCCTCCTCGCTGGCCCGCCCCTCTCCATGCCCCGGCTCCGCTCAGGGAGCCCAGCGGCGAAAAAAGCCACTGAAAGGGGGAAAGCCCCCTTTCAGCGGCTTTTTTCGCCTCTGGCTGGTGGCGCCAATCGCGGGGGAGGGCCCTCGCCCCGAGTGTCACCCCCCAGGGTACTACCCGGGGCTGCCCGCCTCCCCGTCCCCTTGCTCCGCCCCTGACTGTAAGCAAGCAGTGTTCCTTTGAGCAGCCAAGCGACAGGCAGAGATTGAGTCTCCCCGGCTTTTTTGCCCAAGATGGGGAGATTTTGTTGTTTTTCCTCCGGCCTGATACGCACAGTTCTTCAGAGGCACTGGGAGAAAGTGACTGACTCTGCAACACTTCCGATGCGTGATGACACACTTGTGCCCCATTCAGTCACTGCCACTGCAAATCTCCGGGGAGTGCCTCGTGATGTCACACTTTACTTTTGCGCTATCAAAGGCCCAGGATCACACACACACACACACACACAGGCACTCTGCCACTCCCATTGAGGAGGGAGGGAGGAGCTGGCTTGAAGCACTCTGCTGCTCAGAGCTGCGAAGGAACTGGCTGGAGGAGGCTTGCTTGCTCCTGTGGCCCAGAAGAGGAGGGGAAGAAGAGTGGGGAAGAGTCACCGCAGCAGTAGAAAGTAAGGAAAGAGGAAAAGACCGCAAACAATTGAGAGGCAGAAAGGTGAGCAGGAAAACCCGGAAAGCCAGCGCCAGCCTGTTTATTTATTTCTCTGTCTTTTCTTCTCGCCCTCTTTCTCTCTACCTGATTCAATTGTTTGCTCTCTTTCTTGCTGTCACTCTCTGTATAGTTTGTCTGGAGGGGAATCAGTTACCTCACTCTTTTTCATGTAAGACAGGGAGGTTGTGTCTGCACAATTCATTTCAAGCAAAAACCTGCCCCGCCGCTACCCGACCCCCCCCCCCAGGCTGGGAACTGTAGTTTTGTTAAGGGTGGTGGGAATAGCAGCTCTGTGGGGAGTTCACTACAGTTCTTTGGAAAGGGGGAGCATGCTTTGTGTGTTTTGTAAATATATGGCAGGCCCGCAGTGTCTGTACACTTTGATTATCTTTATTGAATCAGTTTCCTCATTCTTTTTTGCCGGGGGGGGGGCGGGGGGCGGGCGGGAATCTTCCAGCGCTTTGAGAGGCAGCTGATTTATTGAGGTCCATACCTGAGCCACAGCAAATCCTGTTAACAGCACAATCTTAGCCACGTTTACTCAGAAGGAAATCCTATTTGGTTTAGGATGGCAGTTGTAGCACTTTGAATACTCTTTTTTTTAATAATAAAAAAACCTTTGCTGTCAGAGACACAACTAGTTACCCCTCTGGCATTTGCCTCTTAAATCTCTGTGTCCCCAGTTCTGCCTCCATTTTTTAATCTATCCCTCCCTCCATCTCAACATTGCCGTATTCCTCTCCCTATTCTCAAAGGCTGAGATCAGGTAATACTTTTACATCAAACAGAAATGCAGAAACGTCACTATTATTATTATTATTATTACTCAGAGTTTATATTTGTGCTAAGGCGATTTGCAGACATACAATAAAAACAGTATTCCCCCCTCCCCAGAATATTTATTTATTTATTCCAGAAAATTTATACAGCACTTGATTGTTAAAAAAACACACACACCCAAAAAACCCCCAACAACCCTGAAAGTCGTTTTCGAAAACATAAAACGAGAAAAGAAAAGGAAAAAACAGCCTTAGTTTAAAACGTACAAAAGTTAAAATACTAAAGCGGATTAAAATTACCTCAGCTTTCTAATCCTCTGGGTGGACTTGTCTAAACAGGAGTGTTTTTAGCTGGTGCCGGAAAGTGTACGGTTCCAGCATCTGCTTAATATCAAGAGGCAGGGAGTTCCAAAGTCCAGTTGTTGCCGCGCTTACAAATGCAGAACGGATACTATTTTGGGGGTGGGGTGGGGGCTTAGCATTTAATATTTGTTATTATGCTGCATATTTTTGTGCTCTCATATTGTAAACTGCCCTACGATCTTCGGATGAAGGGTGGTTCAGAAATTCGATAAAACGGATAAATATTATGTAGGTACCTCCAGTAGCGCAAACCCCGCCAACTGGAGCAGTCAGTTGGGCATGTGTGGGGCAAGGCGATCTTGTAAGTAAACCGCTCTCAAGTTATTAAGCCTTTTATATAATAACAGCAACACCTTGAATAGTAGCACCCAGTTGCAAATCAGGAAAAACGAACACCTACGGTAAGGCCCAGCTAGACTTTTCTGCCCAGCTAGAAAAAAAGCTTGCTCGAAATTATTGTTCCCAGAAGGTACAGATGGTGGGTTCAATCCTTGCTCCACACAAATTGCAGACCCTCCAAGTATCCCTATTTTCCAGCGACAGCCCTGGAAACCCTCCCGGTTTCTGATTTGATCCCGGAATGTCCTGCTTTCCCTTAGGATGTCCCTATTTTCATTGGAGAAATGTTGGAGGGTTTGCAGTTATGCAACCCCTGAGCCAAAGAGATAAGTAACTAGGCAACCTTTAGAGGACATCTGAAGACAGCCCTGTATAGGGATTTATTTATTTTTTTAAAAAAATGCTTATTATGTCTTTGTTTGTTGGAAGCTGCCCAGAGTGGCTGGGGTATAAATCATAAAATTGTTGTTGTTGTTGTTGTTGTTGTTGTTGTTGTGGAATAGGGTGTCCCTATTTTCATCGGCGAAATGTCGGAGAGTATGTTATTTATCCTATTTATTATCAAGGAGTGCAGGAAAGCAAAGAAAAGGACATCTGAAGGCAGCCCTGTACAGACATACCTCAGGTTACGAACGCTGCGGGTTACGTTTTTTCCGGGATGCGCTTCGCGCCGAACCTGGAAGTACCGGAACGGGTTATTTCAAAGGTTTCGGCGCTCACGCGTGTGCAGAAGCACTAAATCGCGCTTTGCGCTTGCACAGAAGCGCCGAATCGCGACCCACGCGTGTGCAGAAGCAGCGCTGCGGGTTGCGAACGCTACGGGTTGCTGCGAATGCGCCTCCCGCACGGATCACATTCGCAACCCGAGCGCCCACTGTATAGGGAAGGTTGCCCCCCCCAAAAAACCCAAACCCACATGTTTAATGTTTCATTATGTTTTTATATATGTTTGAAGCTGCCCAGAGTGTCGGAGGCAACCCAGTGAGATGGGTGGGTTTTAAACAACAAATTTATTATCATTATTATAATTATGGAATAGGATGCCCGTATTTTCATCGGAGAAATGTTGGAGGGTATGAAATGGGGGGGGCTGTTTCTCTCCCTATCCCCACGTTTCTCAGTCCTCACCCTCCTCGTCTCCCATCCTTGCTGTGTTCCAGCCAGCTGATCTGCCCATGCCCAAGTTAGCTGCAAAGGAAAAAACTCTTCTATCGCAGCAGTCCCTTCCGACGGCCCCCTGGTTTTTCCCCCGGTGGTTGTTGATGTTCCGGACATTCCTCGACCTTCGGGGTGGATGGACGGATGGACGAAATGGGTGGCTCTGGGGAGGAAGCCTCTAGGGATGGGGAGGGAGGACTGGGCCGGTTTGGCAGTGGGCTGTGTGCCCATGTGTAAGGGACGAAGTCGGGGAAGGAGGGAGGGCAGGCTGGCTAAGTTGCGGGGCACCAGCGCTGGGCTTCTCCCTTCCCTGCTTCGACTTTTCTGCAGGCGCGTGATTTACATCTCGGCAGAGACATAAGCCAGAAACTCCGTCCCTGACCTTTTGCTCTCCCGTGGGGTACAAACACTGTTTGGAGAGGCGTTAACTCTTCTTTCCCTGTAGCGACAGCAGGCTGGCTTGTCCCAGAAAGGCGAGGGGGGACGCCAGTCAGGAGGAGGAAATGCCACGGCGGAACGCGAAATGCGCACCCGTTTATTACCACTCCAGTGATTACTTTCGAGCCACGTATTTGCCAACCCAACCCGCTTGGGGAGGGTGTGTGTGTGTGTGTGTCATAGCTGTCAACCCTCCCTATTTTTTTTTATTTTTTTTTTGCCTTCCCTTCTGGGGAGGCTGTCAACCTTCCCTATTCCAGCTATGGCTGGAATAAGGGAATTTCCCGCAAAAAAGGGGAAAGGTTGACAGCTATGGTGTGTATGTGTGTGTGCCACCCAAGTCCTCCAAACGTGGCAAAGCAGTGTGCCGTGTGCCTGGCAAACCAGGGTGCCATAAGCTGCGAACAGGTGCACCACAGACAGATGGCTATAGGGCAGGTCTCTGTGCAGACGACTCAAGCAAGTGAGCCAAGCTGCATGTTATAAGGGGTGGCAACACCTCCACCCGTGTGTGTGTGTGTGTGTGTGTGTGCAAGGTCTCAGGCAGGGCCTGCCCAAGACCCTTTCAACTGCAGGTGCCCACAGCTGGACTTCGGATCTTCTGCATGCAGGATCCTGCAGTATGTGTAGTTTGGATGGGGGAGACTTGGGTTCAAATCCACAGTCAGGCATGACCTTGGACTAGTTGTTGCTCATTGTTGTGAGCTCTTCGGGGGGAAAGGAACGGATAGGCATTTACCAAATTCTGCCCTCTACCACTGAACTCTATCTCTTCGCCATATAGAGCGGATTCCAGAAGGGAGTGGTCTGTGCTGTGTTTATTTATTTGTTACTTTCAGGTAGGTAGCCATGTTGGTCTGACACAGTCGAAGTATATATATATATTTTAAAAAATTGTCCAGTAGCACTTTAGAGACCAACTAAGTTTGTTCTGAGTATAAGCTTTTGTGTGCTTACTTAGTCTCTAAGGTGCTACTGGGCAATTTTTTAATTTTTTAATATGTTTTATTTGTTACATTTATTTAGTTGCCCAGGTAGCTCAGTCAGTAGAGCATGAGGCTCTTATTCTCTGGGTCGTGTGTTCGAGCCCCACGGTGGGCAAAGGATTCCTTCATTGCAGGGGGTTGGACTAGATGACCCTGGTGGTTCCCTTCCAAGTCTACAGCTCTGTTATTTTAGTTCTATGATTCTATATCCTGCTGTTCCTCCAAATGGCGTCTGAGGCCTTTACAGGGCTGGCTCCCTGGTTGTGGAACACTTTTCTCAGGCATTTCATTAGCTTTTGGATAACTATTTTAAATATTTTATTTTATTATAGTCATTTTAAACCATTACTTCTGTTGTGTAATAGTGGGTGAGATGGTGCTTTTTACTTTTTAACTTTTAGCTTTTCTGATGTGTAAACTTAAGTTGTGGTAAGTTGGCAATTCCTTTATTCTTTTGCGCTGGTTTCGCTTTTCGCATGGATGATGTATATTAACTGTCATTATATTATATTGTATTATATTATATTATTTAAAAAACTGTTTTATTTAGTTTTGCATTTATATTACCTACTGATTCTACATTATCAGGCAGCTGATAAATATAATGAATGGATGTGTAAATAATACGGAACAACAGCCAACGTTGCCTGAGTGGAAGTCCGCCTGTGCAATGGGACTTCCCCCTTTCACTGTCAGAGGCAATATGTTTCCGAATACCAGTTGCTGGAAACCGCAGAAGCACGGAGAGGAGCTGTTGAGCTGCTGTTCTGCTTGTGGGTCACTGCGAGAACAGGACGCTGCGGGAACAGGATTCATTTTATCTTGTTTTCTCACCCCATGCGCCTCCTTAAAATTGCTCCTGAGAGTCCTGAAAGAAGTATATTATTATTATTATTATTATTATTATTATTATTATTATTATTGCTATTTTTCTAGAAATAGAGGTGCCGGAACTCAATGCCGGAACTCCTGTAGGTTCCCCCTCAAAAAAACAACAACCCTGGTTGTTGTTGTTACCCCGCCTATCTGACTGGGTTGCCCCAGCCACTCCTGGTGGCTTCCAACATATATGAAAGCATAATGAAACATTAAACTAATGACATGGGGCCCCAAATATCTAAAAGACCCCTCCTTCCCTATAGAGGCTCTTGGTCCAAGGGGGCCCTCTTGGTGGTTCCCCCACCCATAAGAGTTCAGGTGCTGGTGGCCCCAATATTGTGGGACTCCCTCCCCACAAAGTTTCATCTGGCACCTTCATTATATAGTTTGCGCTCTATGCTGAAGAAGACACACCTTAGGCTTTGACACCTGAGATATGGTCCCGTCCCGTCCCGTCCCGTTCCCCCGGACACATTCCATTTCTGTGGCTGTAATTTGCTTTAACTGTTTTGAATATGGAATTTTAAAGCTCTGCAACCTGCCTTGGGACATGATGGTGAAAGGTGGTACTAAATGGAAATAATAGTAATACTGTAATAAAATGATAATAACCTACATATACAGTCGTACTTTGGAAGTCGAACGGAGTCCGTTCCGGAAGTCTGTTCGACTTCCGAAACCAAGGCGTGGCTTCCGATTGGTTTCCAATTGCACAGGCATACTGGAAACAATAGCGGAAGCTGCACCGGACATTCGGCTCCCCCCCCCAAAAAAAGTTTGTAAACCAGAACATTGATTTCTGGTTTTCAATCGTTCAGAAGCCAGAACGTTCACCTCCCAAGGTGTTTAGGAGCCGAGGTACAACTGTACACACACTGCGATCAGTCTGTCTGGTAAAATTTGACCTGAGGTAAAAATTCTCTCCCGCCCTCCCACCAGGGCGCCAATACTTAGTCCCCCTAGCCCAAAGGTGAGGAAATCTTTCACCCAAAGAATCTTCCAGAAGGAACTGAAAACAGGGCAGGCGGGCATGTTTGTATGTGTTTGAGGGTGTATGAGAGACCATCGACATTTAAAAATTTCCTCTCCACTAAATCAGTCCACCACATCTGAAATGTCTCACAAGCTGAGGCTGTCCACGCTGCACTTAAAGAATGATGGAAATCAAACAACAGGATTAAAAGGAGGCGGGAAAACATTCCTGACTTCAGTTGGCCAAAATGGAGGTTTCAGGACACAAGCATATATGGCTTCCTGCTACCGAGTCAAACCATAATGCCCATTTATGATCTGGCAGCCATTCTCCGAGGCATCATAAGCAGGAGAAGAGACTTTGGATTTCATTTTAATTTGATTTGATTTTTATCAGCTGCTTTCTTTTTTTAAAAAAAGTCCCCAGGGCACCCCTCAGAAAGAATCCAATTTCCCTGCTAAAGAGGCTTCTATTTCCTCTCTCTCAGGGCGCTTGAGGATTAATTTAGCGTTTCTTTATTACTTCTGTGAGGGGTGGGGTTTTGAACTTAATTTGATTTGGTGAGGGAGCTGAAGGTGTGGGGTGTGTGTTTCTCCCTTCCAACTAAACATTTCTCCAGCGCTCAGCAGCCTCCCTGAGTGCCTGCACGTCCTGATTTGAAAAAGTCTGATGGGAGGGTTTGTCTCCCGCGCACCCAGGAAGGCTGCAGAGGGCAGACCAATGGGAATTTGTAGTATAAAAGGAAGGACACTCACACTGCCGGCCACCTCAACAGTAAGATAAGCATAGTAGCAGCCAGTGGGGCGACACCGGTGGGATAATGCTGGTGAGGCTGTGTTGATCGTTTCCAGGCCTTTGACCAAAATGGTCAAAGGCCTGGAAACGCTGCCTCATGAGGAACGGCTTAGGGAGCTGGGTATGTTTAGCCTGGAGAAGAGAAGGTTAAGGGGTGATATGATAGCCATGTTCAAATATATCAAAGGATGTCATATAGAGGAGGGAGAAAGGTTGTTTTCTGCTGCTCCAGAGAAGCGGACACGGGGCAATGGATTCAAACTACAAGAAAGAAGATTCCACCTAAACATTAGGAAGAACTTCCTGACAGTAAGAGCTGTTCGACAGTGGAATTTGCTGCCAAGGAGTGTGGTGGAGTCTCCTTCTTTGGAGGTCTTTAAGCGGAGGCTTGACAGCCATCTGTCAGGAATGCTTTGATGGTGTTTCCTGCTTGGCAGGGGGTTGGACTGGATGGCCCTTGTGGTCTCTTCCAACTCTATGATTCTATGATCTTCCAGCTTCTCAATGCCATGCGTCACTGCTGGTTACTGAGAGGGGAGCTGGCAGGAGAGAGTTCAGCATGGTGCAAGCACAGCACCAGAAATGTCAATTTGGCTCGACTGCTGTGCCCACAATACAGGATGCAGTTGCAGCCACAAGCAGAGAGGACTAGATGGGACCTCTCCCAAAAAGCACCCCCAAAGCTGTGGCAGCTCTCTACAGCTTTAAGGGTAGAAGGTGTGTGTGTGTGTGTGTGTGTGTGTCTGTGTCTGTGTGTGTTGTATTTTTTTATTTAAACAAGACCATAAACTGGCAAATAATGGAAATAATGAAAATACGCAGCAGTTAAGCAATTTCATCTGAACATAAAAAAAGAAAAAGATCCACCATTAAAACGTACAATAAAATAAGCCCATAAAAACAGCAAACAATAAAAAGAGATAGAACAGCCATTAAAAGCAATAAAACGTAAGAGGTTCAGGAAATCGGGGAGGGGGGAGGTGTGCCTGTCCAAACTGCTATGTCCTAAACGGATGAAGTCTCTTGGTTATTGGCGGGGATGACGTTCCGCAACGTTGCTGCTGCCAGTGGAAAAAGCCTATCTCTCTGTTACTACAAGCTGATAATCATCAGGTTGTGCAATTAACGTTGGGTTTCTTTTACCGCGAAGCGGCTTTTGAAATCCAAATGCATGTTCCATAAACGGGCTGTCTGGAAGAGGCTGTGTCCCCACTGCCTCGTTCTGTAAAGTGTAGGGTTACTAAAGGCATGACACAACCATCACACTGTCCTGCAATAGCAACCAGTGAAGTTGAGTCTGGAGAGAAAGACGGGAGAGCAGGGAAACTTGCAGAATAATATAAAATAAGAAATTCCTTCCAGTAGCACCTTTGTTGTTGTTGTTCAGTCATTCAGTCGTGTCCGACTCTTCGTGACCCCATGGACCAGAGCACGCCAGGCACGCCTATCCTTCACTGCCTCTCGCAGTTTGGCCAAACTCATGTTAGTAGCTTCGAGAACACTGTCCAACCATCTCATCCTCTGTCGTCCCCTTCTCCTTGTGCCCTCCATCTTTCCCAACATCAGGGTCTTTTCTAGGGAGTCTTCTCTTCTCATGAGGTGGCCAAAGTACTGGAGCCTCAACTTCAGGATCTGTCCTTCTAGTGAGCACTCAGGGCTGATTTCTTTGAGAATGGATAGGTTTGATCTTCTTGCAGTCCATGGGACTCTCAAGAGTCTCCTCCAGCACCATAATTCAAAAGCATCAATTCTTCGGCGATCAGCCTTCTTTATAAGTTTGTTCTTGGTATGAGCTTTCGTGTGCATGCACACTTCTTCGGATACTTGCAGAATAATGACATCATACCATTCACTGAATGCCCCCCTACCACATTAATTGGGGTGGGAGCGTAGCTGGTAAGGTGAGCCATGAGAAGATATGTGGCAACACTTCAGGTTCCGCTGGATGTTTATAACAAAACCTATTTATCTGTAGAATTTATTTGTAAGATTTGTAGCATTCCTTACCTGCCCACCCACCATCGGAGGTGGAAAGGAGCAGCATGAAGGAGGCTTGCAAAGCATGGGCCTGGCTATGTCACTTGCAGTGTGGTCCCCAAGCTTGGGAACCCCTTTGCAAGGGATTTTGGCAGGTGGGTGTGACATCCCATCTGTCAATCATGTGGTCTCTTAATGACATCACACAATTACAAGGCGAGTTGTCCAGTCCACTTGTCAAAGTTAAATAAATTGGAGTTCTTGTTATTAAATGAACCAAGTTAAAAAAAAACCCACCAAGAACTCTGGCCAATAAAGTTTCAATAGTGGGAATAGTCCCTACTCGCAAATCAATAGTAAATTATGACAAAAACTAATCCATTCAAATACATATATTCAAACAGAGATTACAAACTCAAACAGAGATTGCAAACTCAAACTCACAGGGATATGTACAACGACAGGGCCCTGTTTCGATGTATTCACCTTCATCAGCTAAGTTTTAAGGGGTCGTATAAGTTTGAAGAAATCGTATAAGTTTATTTTCTACATTTCTCAGAGGTAACAACTAAGTGTGTGAAGATCGACGTGTATCTTGAGCACAGAAAAGCTGATGAAGGAGAGTTTGTAATCTCTGTTTGAGTTTGTAATCTCTGTTTGAATATATGTATTTGAATGGATTAGTTGTTGTAATAATTTACTATTGATTTGCAAGTAGGGACTATTCCCACTATTGAAACGTTATTGGCCAGAGTTCTTGGTGTGCTTTTTTCCCCTTGGTGCACCTGTCAAAGTTGGCCAGTGGGGTGAGGGCAGATAAAGATCTGGGCCCCAAGTCCAAAAGGGTTCTTCAGTCTTGCCTTGAAGTATTCTTTAACCAGCTTCGAACCCATTTTGCTTGTATTCATTTTGTGTTCAGATTTGTCATGGCCAGTGACTAGTACAAGAAAGTTATTTGGATTGGATTGAGAACCAGCTTCAACTTTCCACAGAGATGGTCTGGCTGGTTCCTTCCAGGCCATCACTGTTTTGCCGGTATGATTCCATCCTATACTGTACCAGCAAATTCAAGCTATAGCATTTGGAGTAATGGAAGGGACATAGCTCACCAGTAGAGTACCTGGCTTTGCATGTGGAAGATTCTAGGTTCAATCCCTGGTATCTCCAGGAATAACTGCAAGAGACCCCAGCTAGAAATTCTGAAGAGCCTCTGTCAGTCTGTGTAAGCTAGGTGGTCCAATGGCCAGACTCATCATAATGCAGTTTAAAAAAAAATGTTTGCCTGCCTGCCTCCAAAACAAACTGGAACGGCGGGATTTTTGTGGTCAGAAAAGTGTGGGAAGATACCCTTGAAAGTGTGGGGCAACCGTGACATCGCTCAGTGTCATGTAATATAATAATAATAATAATAATAATAATAATAATAATAATAATAATTTATTATTTATACCCCAGCCACTCTGGGCAGCTTCCAACAGAATGTTAAAATACAATAATCTATTAAACATTAAAAGCTTCCCTAAACAGGGCTGCTTTCAGATGTCTCCTAAAAGTCTGGTAGTTGGTTTTCTCTTTGACATCTGGTGGGAGGGTGTTCCACAGGGCGGGTGCCACTACCGAGAAGGCCCTCTGCCTTGTTCCCTGTAACTTGGCTTCTTGCAGCGAGGGAACCACCAGAAGACCCTCAGCACTGGACCTCAGTGTCCGGGCAGAATGTAACCTCCACGCAAACAAAAAAAATAGCATTGCCTTTTAACCTCTGCGTGAATTTTGTGCTGGCAAATCGGGACGAACGCTCCGGAAACAGGATGTCTGGGTGAGGCCCCTGCTTAAAGACTTGAGGTCCTTGTCCTTGGTTATCTGTCAGGGCAACCAGTGTTGTTTCGCGGGCAAAAACCAGGCCAGAAACTAGACTGGATGAAGATTGGCAGGAGTGATGGTTTGGAAGGATTCCAGATCAAATGCCTGCTTGGCCACGAAGCATCTCCCACAGGAGGCCTTGATCTTCTCCGCTTTCCTCAGCCGAACCTCTGGTGACTGATTCCGTTTGGACAGTCGGTGGAGTCAAGGAATAGTTGAATTCTCTTCCACCTGCTCCCTGTTCTGCAATGGCAATCCTGAGTTGAAGGAGAAAATAGATAGAATCATAGAGTTGGAAGAGACCACAAGGCCATCCAGTCCAACCCCCTGCCAAGCAGGAAACACCATCAAAGCATTCCTGACAGATGGCTGTCAAGCCTCTGCTTAAAGACCTCCAAAGAAGGAGACTCCACCACACTCCTTGGTAGCAAATTCCACTGCCGAACAGCTCTCACTGTCAGGAAGTTCTTCCTAATGTTTAGGTGGAATCTTCTTTCTTGTAGTTTGAATCCATTGCCCCGTGTCCGCTTCTCTGGAGCAGCAGAAAACAACCTTTCTCCCTCCTCTATATGACATCCTTTGATATATTTGAACATGGCTATCATATCACCCCTTAACCTTCTCTTCTCCAGGCTAAACATACCCAGCTCCCTAAGCCGTTCCTCATAAGGCATTGTTTCCAGGCCTTTGACCATTTTGGTTGCCCTCTTCTGGACACGTTCCAGCTTGTCAGTATCCTTCTTGAACTGTGGTGCCCAGAACTGGACACAGTATTCCAGGTGAGGTCTGACCAGAGCAGAATATAGTGGTACTATTACTTCCCTTGATCTAGACGCTATACTCCTATTGATGCAGCCCAGAATTGCATTGGCTTTTTTAGCTGCTGCATCACACTGTTGACTCATGTCAAGTTTATGGTCTACCAAGACTCCTAGATCCTTTTCACATGTACTGCTCTCAAGCCAGGTGTCACCCATCCTGTATTTGTGCCTTTCATTTTTTTTTTGCCCAAGTGTAGTACTTTACATAGGCAGTGTCACCCTCATGACTGGTTGTAAGAAGACAGGCAGTGTGAGCCCAGGCTGAGGTTAATGGGGCCAAACCCCCATTTCCCTTAACCGACCAGCCTTCCCTGCTGCTGTTCAGTACGGTTGCCTATGACGTAGGTGATATTCTGGAAAGCATTAGTGACAAGGAAAACGGCGCTAATAAAGGATGGGTGTACCAAGAGGAATACAGTTCATCTCCCCATGCTTTTCCATCATTGATGCCAAGACCCGGCCAGATAATTCTTTAATGAACTTCTCTCAGATATTTTCTGCCTTGGAGAGATTCCCAGAGAGGAAATGGATGGGATCCCTGCAGGCCATTGTCTGACAGCGCAATGCCCTGCGCATTTCCTCAAAAGTAATCCCCACCGATTCCAGTGGGGGTTACTCCCAGGAAAGTAGGCATTGGATTGTGGCTTAAGTGAAGAGAGGAAGGTGCTCAGAGCCTGGGCGGCTGGAAAATTTTGAGTGGCTCAAAATTACGTTTTTTTTCCCTGACTGGCCTGACGATCTAGAGAGTGCGAAGACTTGACGTGGCCCCCAGCACTCTGTAGGAACTTCCCATCATCCTCTGGAGTTCACAGAGTCCCTGTGGCAAAAATAGGAGAGACACTCATGTGGAGACCCGCTCCCTAGAGATGGGAAGCTTGCCAAATACTGAATTAGAAAATGTGCAGGCAATGCTTTGGGCGATTCTTTCAAATTGATGTGTAAAACCCAGCCTCGGTCATCTCTTTAGCTCCTCTCTTTTCTGCAAAGTCTAAGGCTTTCCTTGTTTTCATGTTTTGTTTAAAGTGTTTTGCATGACCCATCAGAGGGTGGCAACACAAGAACGGGGCCTTCTCTGCAGTGGTTCCCCATCTGTGGAATGCTCTCCCCAGAGAAGTTCGCCAGCTGCCTTCATTATACACCTATAGGCACCAGGCAAAAACGTTCCTTTTTAACCAGGCTTTTGGTTGATCCGATTGACATCCTATGCCTTTTTAAATTGTGTTTTTTTATGGGGGACGACGACTATTGGGTTGTTGTTTTTATTAGGTATTTTGTGGTTTTATTCTGTGAACTGCCCTGAGAGCCCTGGGTATAGGGCGATATATAAGTTCAATTAATGATGATGATGATGATGATGATACCATAAAATTCTCTGAAGGAGCTTACACTATCCTTCGTCCTTCTCCCCTTTCCCCTCAATTTTCTCAACCGTTCTCCTTCCAAACTCTTCTTCCCTAGCTCACCTGTTTGTAGGACTGGCTAGTAGTTGGGCTACTGGACATTTAAACCAAAATGGCCATAATTCATTCTCTCTCTCTCTCTCTCTCTCTCTCTTTCTCACAGATGCTAAGCCCCCTCCAGAAATGTGGCTCCGAAGGCTGCCTCGTAGACTGCGATTTTTTCCCCTGGCACAGGAGCACCCTCCGAAGGCGGCACCAGAGCTTCGAGGAGTCGGAGTCCGGGGGTGACCACGAAGCTCCCGGCCAAGAGAAGCCCTCCCCTCCCAGCATCCTCTTGGAGGGCGCAGAAGTGCCCGCCTGCCTCCAGATCCCCCTGCAAGACCCCGGAGGGGTGTGGCGATCCCGCAGCGAGGGCCGCCTGGACCAAAAGGGGGTGCCGTGCCCAGGGGAGGTCGAGGTGGTGGACCAAACAGGAAGCGGGTGGAGTTTGCCATCCCCCAAGTCTCTGAGGAAAGAGCGACGCCTCAGAGGGAGAGTTGCGGCGGCGAAGCAGCACTTGAGGAATCTCTTCGGAGGGTCCAACAAGGTCAGTGGGCGGCCCTTTCTCCTCCTCGCACGGCGCTGCCGTGTTTCCACCCCTTTGTTGCTTATACTGCCCGTCTTTCTTCTTTCCACAAACCCGCCCGCCACCGCACACCACTTCCAGGAGACATGCGAGCCCAGAATCTATTTTATTTTAGCTTGGTTGTATAAATATTTTACTGTCTTTGTTCCCAAAGTTTTTAATCTCTGGAATTTCCTGCAGTGAAAGAGAGAGAGAGAGAGAGAGAGGGAGGGAGGAGGGAGTGGGAGAGAGTCACATCCCAAGGCTAAATAGAAAGCTGATAATTCATTACCAAGGAAGGGTTATGTCAAAGGGCCTGGGAACCTGGACTCCTGGGTTCTCTAGAGGTGGACCAGAGACTAATAAGCGAAGCAAAGGATCTGAGAGGCAAAGTCTTTTGTCTAGTAGGTTTGCTTAGCTATCTGACACGAACACTGATGCCATTCTAGATTAACTGACTCCTGCGGTTCCAGTTACAGGTGGGTAGCCATGTTGGTCTGCCATAGTATCTGAGCACACGAAAGCTCATACCAAGAACAAACTTAGTTGGTCTCTAAGGTGCTACTGGAAGGATTTTATTTTTATTTTTTATTTTGTTTTAACATTTATATATTAAGAGGAATTGTCTTGGATGGCCTTTACAGAGGGCCCATTCCCCCCCTTTAAATGTTTTGAGAACCTTAAATAATAATCATAATCATAGTATGTATACTCCAGCCACTCTGGGCGGCTCCCAACAGAACACTGACGACAGAATAAAGCTTCAAACATTAGAAACTTCCCTGTAACAGGGCTGCCTTCAGATGTCTTCTAAAAGTCAGATAGTTGTTTATTTCCTTGATATCTGATGGGAGGGTGTTCCACAGGGCGGGCGCCACTACCGAGAAGGCCCTCTGCCTGGTTCCCTGTAACCTCACTTCTCGCAGGGAGGGAACCGCCAGAAGGCCCTCGGAGCTGGACCTCAGTGTCTGGGCTGAATGGGGGTGGAGACGCTCCTTCAGGTATACTGGGCCAAGGCCATTTAGGGCTTTAAAGATCAGCACCAACACTTTGAATTGTGCTCGGAAATGAACTGGAAGCTAAGGTAGGTCTTTCAGGACCGGTGTTATATGGTCTCAGTGGCCACTCTCAGTCACCAGTCTGGCTTTATATCTAAAGATATAAAGAGGGCCCTATGCATAAGCTGAGGCAACTCTAGCCCTGAATTCAGTGAAATGCAGGGGGCGGCATAAAATCCCCTTGTTTCTGGAAGCGGTTGTGGGACCTGGGTCCCTTGGGGCATCGCAGAACTTGAACTCTTGTTTCTGTGTTTCAGTCTCTGGCGTCGAGTGTGGAATCAGACCTGGGATCAGAAGGTGACAGCAGCTGCCAGGCACAACAGAGGCAAAAACGCCGCCGGTGAGTTGAGTAGCTAGAAGCAGAGCTATAATCTGCCAGATCCTAGTTTAGATCTCACCTCGTCCTTGGACTTGCTGGGTAGCTGGTTGAAAAGTCACTACAGTCGTACCTTGGTTCTCGAATGCCTTGCGCATTGAACGTTTTGGCTCCCAAACTGCGCAAACTCGGAAATGAGTGTTCTGGTTTGTAAACTTTTTTTTGGAAGCCGAACATCCGTCATAGCTTCCGTGGCTTCCGATTGAGTGCAGGAAGCTCCTGCAGCCAATCGGAAGCCACACCTTGGTTTTCAAATATTTTTGGAAGTCGGACTTCCGGAATGGATACCGTTCGAGAAGCAAGGTACGACTGTATTCCTGAGCCCGCAGGATTTCATCTGACAGGCTAAACCAGGTGAGGGGTGAGGGCAGCCAATGGGCCTCAAACCCTTGGTGAGTTAGGGCTCCAGCGGATTGAGCAAACGAGACCCAATAGTGGGTCCAATGTTCAAGAAGGCGGTTTCTGCGTGTGCTGTAGAGGGAAGTGAGGGGCATATGGGGTTTTTCAACCTGGGAAGGTAGCCCGTCTAGGAGAAGGAAAACCATGATCCTATTAAAAAAAATTGTTATTGATTTTGTAAGATATATAATTATATATATTATATATACATGAAAAAATACAGATATTTAGAATTAAAAGAAAAAATATGAACAAAAAACAAGAAATTTAGACAATGAAAGAAAAAATAACAACAGAAAAAAGAAAAAAACAATGTATACTTCTTACATTTAACGTAACTGATTCTATACATCATTTGGTGACTTCCTCCAGTCCCCCCCATATCTGAATTTCATATTCCTAATAATCTTTAACAGTACAGTTTCTAAGGACTAGCATCTTAACCAATATTCTCTTTTATAACACCTGTAATTAACCTAAATCCTGGTATAATTGCGGAAACCTATAACTACTTCCTCAGGCGATACTAAATACTACAATACTTTTTTCAAATAAATTTTGAATTTCTTCCAATCTTCTTCCACCACCTCCTCTCCTTGATTGCGGAGTCTCCCAGTCAGTTTGGCAAGTTCCATAAAGTCTAGCATCTTCATCTGCCATTCGTTGGTAGGTCTAGAGTCTTCATTCTGAGTAGCCTGGAAAACCGTTCCTGTTGGTAGGTCTAGAGTCCCTTCCAATTCTTAGTAGCCTGGAAATGTATGCCGTGCGAGCCAGCTCCCAAATAAACCTCCACTGCTTTGTGAGACATCTTCATTTGGAGCCCAAGAAAAGCCTAAGGAGTAAACCTTACACAAATTCGGAGCGGAGTCCCTAGGACTTTGGATGGTGCCTTGTATGCCTGTGGCAGCAACTCCTGCAGCCAAGTTGGTGCCAAATGTTGCTCAGCTTTCCTTTGGACCACATCAGCGAGGCCGAGATGGGGGGGTCTTGTCATTTGGGCAGCCCAAGACCTCCAGACACACTGCCCACCCGGGCTTGCGCCCCAGCAGGAAGGTCACTTTGGTGCTGCTAAGGCAGAGGTGTGGCTTCACCTCCTGGAGGCTCACTCCATTGTCTCTCGAGGCAGAACAGATGCAGACAACCCCCAGATCTGTAGTAGGGCAACGATAAATGCTAGCAGCCTGCCTTTCAAGGTTGTTGTAAAGATGACCGAAAGAATGTATCTACTGAAGCACTTCAGCAGGGAAAGGTGCTATAAAATGCTAAAGTTCTAACAAAATAAAATTAAAAAATTCCTTCCAGTAGCACCTTAGAGACCAACTAAGTTTGTTCTTGGTATGAGCTTTCGTGTGCATGCACACTTCTTCAGATGCATGCACACGAAAGCTCATACCAAGAACAAACTTAGTTGGTCTCTAAGGTGCTACTGGAAGGAATTTTTTATTTTATTTTGTTTTGACTATGGCAGACCAACACGGCTACCTACCTGTAACTGAGATTCTAACTATTGCTGTTGTAGAGTTCTTTGCCTTGTTGTTGTTGTTCAGTCGTTCAGTCGTGTCCGACTCTTCGTGACCCCATGGACCAGAGCACGCCAGGCATGCCTATCTTTCACTGCCTCCCGCAGTTTGGCCAAACTCATGCTAGTCGCTTCGAGAACACTGTCCAACCATCTCATCCTCTGTCGTCCCCTTCTCCTTGTGCCCTCCATCTTTCCCAACATCAGGGTCTTTTCCAGGGAGTCTTCTCTTCTCATGAGGTGGCCAAAGTACTGGAGCCTCAACTTCAGGATCTGTCCTTCTAGTGAGCACTCAGGGCTGATTTCCTTTGATGGATAGGTTTGATCTTCTTGCAGTCCATGGGACTCTCAAGAGTCTCCTCCAGCACCATAATTCAAAAGCATCAATTCTTCGGCAGATCAGCCTTCTTTATGGTCCAGCTCTCACTTCTGTACATTACTACTGGGAAAACCATAGCTTTACTTTACGGACCTTTGTCATGCAAGCTTGATGTCTTTGCTTTTTAAGATGCTGTCTAGGTTTGTCATTTGATCTTGCCTTACATGTGGAAACTTGGGTGTGATAATAATGTAGGTCCACTTAACAGGGACTTGCTGAATAACAACAGGATCAGGCCAATGGCTCATCTGGTCCAGCTTTCAAACTGTTTGTTGCCTGAAAATGTCTTGGGGTGGACTTACTACTTCTTTCCCAGTTGGTGCATGGCCCATAGCTTCCTGATGCAATCCTGTAACTTTGTACCCAATGTTCTGGTTTGTTTCCCACAAACACAACCTGCTTTTGTGTGGCTCCCTGGAACTTAACAGCGCACTAACACCAGAGAAGTTTATTACTACTGGGAAAACCATAGCTTTAACTATACGGATCTTTGTCGGCAAGGTGTTGTCTTTGCTTTTTAAGATGCTGTCTAGGTTTGTCATTTGATCTTGCCTTACATGTGGAAAATGGGTGTGATAATAATGTAGGTCCACTTTGTAGGACTTGCTGAGATAACAACAGGATCAGGCCAATGGCTCATCTGGTCCAGCTTTCAATACTGTTTGTTGCCTGAAAATGTCTTGGGGTGGACTTACTACTTCTTTCCCAGTTGGTGCATGGCCCATAGCTTCCTGATGCAATCCTGTAACTTTGTACCCAATGTTCTGGTTTGTTTCCCACAAACACAACCTGCTTTTGTGTGGCTCCCTGGACACTTAACAGCGCACTAACACCAGAGAAGTGCCGCAGAGCAACTAAGAAAGAGAAACCATGGGCAGACGGGCCAGTATAAATGCACTTCTAATGCACTCTTATTGCATCAATGACATGTTGCACCAATCTGTGGGGGGAGACGGGACCCCACACCAATCTGAAGGTTGGCTTCAGCTGCCTCTTTGCATTTGATTTACTTTTTCTCTCTTTCTTTTCAAAAGGAGGAAAAATAAAAGAAACTTCCTAAGGTTATGGAGCTCGGGGAGTAATGAAATTCAGTCCCTAAGGTAATTTAGCTCTCTTATTCTAACAATAATTTTGTGCTTGTTTGTTTGTTTGTTTGTTTGTTTGTGTGAGGGGGGGGTGAGGCTTCAGTGGACCATACAGTTATTATTCTGTATCTCTGTCAGGGCCGGCCCTACCATTAGACGAAGAGATGTGGGAGATGTTGGCGCAGGGCAGTAGTAGCAGTCATGGCTTGTTCTCATAAGCCCCTCCTTGGACTACTCCCCTCTGCTGCAGGACAGAACTGTGCACACTGTGGGAATGTTTAGGAGTGTGGATGAGTATATATTATTTTATATATATCATCCCAGCTTGTGTGAGCAAGCTCCAAACTTAGCAGAGTTACATTCCCTTTTAAAACACAGCAGAAAACGGTTGCATAGGCTTGCTAAAGCCTCTATAAGAAATATATATTCCTGGTATATTCCCCTTCTTCCCTCTTAAAAGTAAAGACACAATACAGTACTGATTATAAGATATAAAAGAGTTTACTTACAGTCATCCATGAGTTACAGTACAGGCTCAAAGAGGCAGATAAGCTTAGATAAATATATTTACATGTGGTGAAGCTGATTCCATAGGGGAACAGGCTTCACCTCTGCTCCTCTCAGCTGCAAGCTGAGAGAGAGCATCCTGCTTGTTCAAAAGACGAGGCAAAATGGAGAGTGATCTTTGGGATCTTGTTCCCAGGTAAGACCACACCTACTTCTGGTTCCTGTAACTCAGTCCAGGTAAACAGGAAGTTAAGCCTGGAGGACTGAGTTACCTTCATGTCCACTCTAGCAATGTTGTGTTTGGCTTGCTCTGTGTTCCCCTAGACTAGCCTGCTGCCCCAGGTGTACACCATTGCATCACCGGTGTTCAGGACATAAGAAGAGTTCAACTGCCACTCTCTCTACTTTTCATAGAATCATAGAGTTGGAAGCGGCCCCAAGGGTCATTTAGTCCGATGCAGGAATCTCAACTAAAGCATCTATGACAGATGGCCACCCAACCTCTGCTTAAAAACATCCAAGGAAGAAGAGTCCGCAACCTCCCGAGAGAGTTTGGAACAGCTCTTACTGTCAAAAGAATTATTCTGATGCTTAGTTGGAATCTCATTTCTTGTAACTTGAAGCCGTGGGTTCGAGTCCTACCATCCAGAGCGGGAGAAAACAAGCTTCCTCCATCTTCTATGTGACAGCCCTTTCCATATTTGTAGATAGCTATCCTATCTTCTCTCAGTCTCGACTTTTGCAGGCTAAGCATAGCCAGCTCCTTCAACCACTCCTCATAAGGCTTGGTTTCCAGACCCTTGATAATCTTGGTTGCCCTCCTCTGCACATATTCCAGCTTGTCAACATCCTTCTTAAATTGTGGTGCCCAGAACTGGACACAGTATTCTAGGTGGGGTCTAACCAAGACAGAATATAGCAATTCCCTTGATCTGGGTACTATACTTCCTGTTGGAAGTTGCTTTGGAATAGGGAATAGGGAAGTTGCTTTGGAAGACGATAATCAGGCATCTGAACAACAGGACCAGTCTGGGTGTGGGATCCTTGCTTGTCGTTCCTTCCAACCCTGCAAGTCTATGATTCCATGAAAAGCTCTTAGTCCTGCTACTAAGTACCTGGATGGAAACGGCAAAGGAAGGCATTTTTTTAAATCAAGAGGTGGAGGGGCATGGGGAGGAGACGGATTGGTAATGGGGAAAATACATTTGTAATAAGCCAGCAATGAATCACATTGTTTTTAGTTTTTAATTTTTAATCCTTCTTGTTAACCCGTCCTCTTAACCTCTTCTTCCAGGAAGAGCTATAGGCCATTTAGATCTGGTCTGGGGCCAAAACTCTTTTAAGAGTGGTCCGTGGTGTGTTCGTCTCGACGTTGTCGATTATCTGCCTGATTTCTGTGAGTGAGTCTAGTAGAGTTATGGGTTGGCCAGATGGAGATGGAGATTTGAGCTGTGGTGCAGTTATCAAAACTGGCCCGTGGCTTAATGATCTTACGGGGAGAGGCCCTCTGGAGACAGCAATGCGCATTACTTCCCTTGCCTCATAATGCGGCATTTAGGGCCATTCCTGGGCCATTATTTTGCCGAGTGGGAGTCTGGAAAGAAGAAGAAGAAGAAGAAGAAGAAGGAGGAGAGTTTGGATTTGATATCCCGCTTTATCACTACCGAAGGAGTCTCAAAGCGGCTAACATTCTCCTTTCCCTTCCTCCCCCACAACAAACACTCTGTGAGGTGAGTGGGGAGAGACTTCAGAGAAGTGTGACTAGCCCAAGGTCACCCAGCAGCTGCATGTGGAGGATGGAGACACGAACCCGGTTCACCAGATTACAAGTCTACCGCTCTTAACCACTACACCACACTGGCTCTGAGCCCTGAAGTTCCCCTCTGAAGGCACCACAGGAGTTCACAGGAGAACATCAGCGTTCCTTTAGTGCAGAGACACCACCTACCACCAAACTGTGGCGAGGCAAGATGGGATCTGTAGTCCAACAACCTCCAGAATGCCACAAGTTCCCCATTCCATGCTGTGGAGAGTGTCGGGGGTAGGACCCGGAAGGCCTTATGCAACTCTGGCCAAATTGCTCCTGGGACTCATCATCTGCAGCCGGTTCCCAGTTGCTCAGACACTTTCTCTCTTACAGGCCGACTCCTGAGGAGGCGCAAGAATGGGCTGAATCTCTGGAAAAGTTACTGCTTCATCCATGTAAGTGTGCGGTTCAGAAACACTAAAAGGGGTGCTGGCAAGTGCCACTGAGTTTGTTTCGCATAGGAATGGGTGACCGTCAATTTCAGTTCCTCTCATATCCTCATCCTTACATTCAGTTCCCCACATTTCCGCATCAGTTTGTGATTATTGTTATTTTGAAGTCCTGACAATTCATCAGTGAATTTCTAATACACGCAGGCCCTGCAGGCAGTTTCCCCTAATATAACGCTTTCCTAAATGTTGCTTTCACTGATGTTTTAAATTGCATTTTTTTTGTTGTTGTTGTTTCAAGTTGCATTTTAAAACATTGTGACTTGCACTGGGACCTTAGGGTAAAAAGGGTATGTAATAAACCAAATAATAATCATAAAAAATGCATTTTAGATGCCCTTTACCCTAACATATGTATCTTTGCACACATTACGTGGCTGAAGAACTTGTCATCTGGTTGCAGCTAAATCATCAGGCACAGCTGTGCTCCAAGTTGGCTTTGTTATTGCTAGG
>OFHU01000877.1:600000-799958 GCA_900245905.1 Lacerta viridis | reverse complement strand
CAGGGAGGCAGGGAGCATTGTGTGCCCATTTTCCTGCCTTTCACAGTCTGGGATTGCAAGGAACTGGAAGGCTGTCCACTGGGCCAAAGCAGGTGAGCGTCTCTCTGGTGCTACTTCTCCCTCGCCCGCCGCCGCCCCCCCCCCACCGCAAAGACCTAAGATACTGGGCCGCCCTTTTGCTTTGAAGTTGCCGCCCTTGCTGACTCCGCATGCCCAAGCCCCTTTCCCTCAGCCAAGGCAAAGGGGTGACTGCGACTCCGGCTTCCGCTCCCCGCAGCTCGCCGCTTTCCATGTCTGCAGAGCCTGGAGCTGCTCTCCACACGCCCCAAAGAACAATCCTCGTAAACTTTCCCTGCCGGGACTCGGGTTGCGAAGAGGCTTGCCTCCCAGGCGTCGCTGGGCAGGCTGCGATCCGCGTTGCGTCACTCACTCGCACTCCTGCCCTTGCAGAGTAATGAGCTGCCCGGGGGTGAGTCAACATTCCTCGGGGAGAAGAAAGGGTGCTATCCGCCGGAGAAACCGTAGGATATTATGAGCTGGGTTGGGATGGCTAACCCTTGCCTTGGAATAATATTTACTTAGCTCTTTGCTGAGGAGGGAAGAGAGGTGGGGAAAGAAACACTGAAAGAGCCCTTGTTTTTATTCAAAGTGCTTATGCATGCATAGGGCCACGCCCTTCTGCTTCATCTCAGTCCAGAATCATTAGGGCCACCTGCTTCTGGGTTTACAAGTGTCACCAAGGAGGACCAGAACACACATTCATTCCCCAGTTTGCATAGAGCTTTCAGTCACCAACCCCTGTGTGTGTGTGTGTGTGTGTGTGTGTGAAGGATTCACCAATCCTTGTTTGGGATCTTGAGGAAATAGGCTTCTGCTAAAATTAGCACCGCTGTCTTTCAAGTATTACATGCTTGCAGTCAAGTTTTAGGCTGCAGTCCTATATAAGTCCCTAGGAGAAAGTCCCATTGAACTTAATGGACATTGCTTCCAAGGTGATGTATAAAGTGGCTGCGTTGTTATAGCACAATTCTTTTCACATTTACTCATGAATAAATCCCACTGTGTTTAAAGGGACTTACTCACTTACCAATAGTAAGTCCTATGGGATTGCAGGGGACTTGCTTCTGAATAAGAGATGCATAGGATCGCATGATCATCTCGAGTTTCAACCGTCCAGTGTTGGTCCTGCAACCTAAACTGCTAACTCAAAGGTAGCCCCATTTAACGTGGGTGAGTGTCCAGTGATGGAAGCTGTGGGAAAGACACTAGGCACCAGCACTTCTCCATCCAGTTGCCTTCCAAAGTAAAGCCTTTCTTTTGGGAACATCACCACTATAGCCTGTTTCATTCCCTTCCTGGTACCATCATCATCTCGATAAGTTGCATGGCCTTTAATACTGCAATATGGGAAAGGCAAAAAGTAGGCCCAGCCATGGAAAAGTCTGCTAGAGGGTGAAGTAGGCAACAGGAAGACAGGATGAAATTGGCTGGAATAGAGATTGGGTCATTGTAACATGTCACTGACATGGTCATCAAGGCAAAATTCTTGCAGAGGTCTCTCCCAAGTGCCTTTTCTAGCCTTTTACAAGGCTGGAATCTCCTTTGGGCTTTGTATTTCTAACGCACATCTCAGAATTCTGTCAAACGCAGTGGGAATCCCTTGACACAAGGTCAGAATCAGTGTGTTCTAAAGAAAGTGGATGAAAGCATTGTTTTGAACCACCGACAAAGTGTTTCCAAGGCTGCCTTTTCACCACCACTGCAGTGGAGTGGGATCTTCTAGACTGGAGGAATTCTGCCTGTACTCTCCGAGCGTGACCTTGGACAAGAGTCCAGGGAGCGTCTGGCTGCCTTTCACTGGATGCTCTCTGGATTGTCCAAGAAGAGCTTAACATCCCAGGTGCCAGCCAGCCAGCCTGCCTCTCAGCCCAGCTGGATGGAAGCAAAACTGGACCTGCGCCAGCTGAGTCCTGTTCAAGTCAGACGAAATTGGTTTCTGCCTGAAGGACTTCAGTGTGGTTGCAGGTTTCCTGCTGCACTTTCCCTTTCCTTTGACCTGTGGGCTCTCTGTCCATTGAGATTTCTGTGAAGAGGCTGAATGGGACCATGAGGGAAAGATGCCTAACTGTGGTTCTGGCCTGAGACTTCCTCTTTCTGCTTGGCAGTTCTTGGAAGGGACCACTCTTCTGCTGCAGCACTCTCTTGCTTGCCTTTCCGAGTTCCATTGCCAGACACCTTCATGGTGAGGCACCCTCCAGATTAAAAGCACCCCGACCCCTCCCTTGCCAAATAGAACCCTTGGGGGAGGTGGTAACCCTCACCTCCCTGGTGGTATCAGCAGGTTCCTTGACTCCCAGTGCAGCATGAGCAAAGCCCAAGTCAAAATCCAGCATGCCTTTAAGAGGCCAACCAAAAAGGCCACAAAACAGCAAGCAAGCTTTCCAGTTCTACACAACTCTTCAACAAGCCAAGCAAAGTGTGAAGCAGGAGGGAGAAAAAGTTGGCTTGGTTTTGAAGCCATAAAGTCTGCATTCATATCAGTTAAGATAGGAGTGGCGGAAGAATATCAGAATAGTTTCAGATAAGCACTTTCAACTGGGTGACTTAAGAGAGTGAGGCCATATTTCAGTGTGACAGGGCAAAATTGTCTTCCCATGTACTTGAAGGTGCCTGTTTGTTAAAGACTCATCAACCTTGATTTCCAACTTTGGGAGCATGCTTCCGGCACCTACACTGGAGACCCTCTATCTTCCTTGGCAATACCCCCCACCCCGATTTTTTGGGGGGGAGGGAGTGCTTTGGAAATAATGGTGATGATGGAATGAAAATGCCCTTGAACATGTACAAAGCGCCTGTTTACCCAAGCACTCAATATGTGCAGTGTCACATCCATCATTAATACATAATTGGGTTAAGGGGGGGATGCTTCCAGGTCAAAGGTAGTGCGTCTCGTTGGAGGGCTTAAGTCTCTTCACCTCGCTGCTTTAAATATCATGCCCCCACACCAGGCAGAGCAAACCTTCGAACCTTCTGAAGGGCGAGGAGCTGGCACAAAGCAAGCACAGTTGGTGCAACAGGCAAAAAAGAAACCAACAAAAAAGCGAGGCCACACCTCTCCAAGCCACCTTGTGGGAGTGGGGAGGGGTTCTCGGTTTATCAGCAGCTACCGAAGATAAAAGAGGAGAAACGAAGGAGCTGGGGTCACGTCTGTTTCCGATTAGTCCTTCTGCGTCCTCTAGCCGCTGCTGGCTCTGTAGCTGTGTCCGGCCTCTGGGATGTGCACGTTTTAAAGGGAAAATGGAAAGCCCTCCGGTCCCGGGTCCTTATCATGGGCGAAGGCGGGGGAGGGGGCAGCTTCCCCCCCCAAAAAAAAAATCAAGTAAAAAAGAATTACTTAACAAATTGACGAATTGCGTCGCAGATAACTCGGTTCTGCCCCCGCCCCCCAACGTAAAGCCTGTCCTGCTTATAACATAAATCATGGCTACGCTCATGTTGCTTATTTAGCATTTGTGTAATCTGGGGATTTAAATAAATAAATGAAATTAATAGTTATTAACAATGGGGCCAGGCATCTGCCTGAATGGGTTTATAACACACAAAGAAAATCGAGGTGTGGGGGTGGACTAAAAGGAGAATAGAGTGGGGGTGGGGGGTAGAGGATGAACAGGGGGAGACAGGAGCGAATGAACTAAGACAGCAGGAGCAGCGGACACACATAGCGGTTCAGTCCTTTGAGTCTCGGGTTTAGGGCTCCAGCTCGCCCGCAGACCCCACGTCGCCTGGCCGGAGAAGATCCAGCTTTCATCGCTAGAAAGCAAACTGTCCCCGCTAGCTCTTTCCCCACGGTAGAGGAAGGAGGACTCCTTACGAGCCTCTCCAAAGCTCCCGTTCATTCCCGCGTTGGTTAGCAGCAACTAACGGGAATATGACGATCATGGATGAAATATGGATCTGGGAGGGGATGGAAGAGTGCGCGGGCGGCGGGAGGTGGTTGTTGTTGTTTTGGCGAGGTTGAGTTGTCTGCTTCAACCCAAACCAGGCCAGCTGCCACCTTTCCAAAGCAATTAGTGACTCGAGGAAGTAGAAAGCGCAATGCTCCATTAAGGAGTCATAAAACAAATTCACTACAGTATTAAATGCGTCTTAAGGAAAATATTTAATAAAAAAAGAGGAGGGGAAAACAGGACGACTGTCTTTCCTCGGTATATTGGCTCCAGATTCTCCGCGTCGTCGTAAATTTCGGAGCGAAAAGATGCTCTCCAGCCTGTTCCTTCTGAACACCCACCCACCCTTGTTTTACATCTTTGCCTGGGTTCAGATATCATTACGCCGTAGAGCAGAGGCTCTCTGTTGGCTGTCTCCAGAAAATGTGTCTTTCCATCTAATAGGGTCTTTTAAAACAAATCTCCCCCAGCCAACCCCACGCCGCTCTTGAAATCTATAGGCTACCCAAGCCAGGTGAGTGTATGCATCTGACAACTGAGGTTAGAGAACTAAGGAAATCTAGTCCACAAAAGGCCGCGCCATCATCGGGGTGTTTTGATGCTACCATCCTGCCGTGTTTTGCTGCAACAGACGGACACCTCTCCCTCTCTGGAAACTAATGATAATAATAAACCCATACCAGTAAGGGGCGCCTGATCCTGTGGTCCTAGGAGAGGTGGGGGGGGTGAGGGAGGAGGCGGGCAGCCCTTTCGATGGAGACAAATAGGTAGAGGGCAATTTCCGTGCAAGCCTATGGCTGTAAACAGAGACCCTCTGCCAAAGCAGCTGGTTTTGTTTTTCAAGCTCGGCACGGGGAGGGTGGAGAGAAGAGAAGAGTATGTCGTGGAAGGCCAGGGAAATGTGTTCCTGAATTCCACAAATGCTTAGGAGTAGGAACCAGTTCCAGATTGGTGTCAGATGAAAAGTTCTCCCCTCCGCTGCCAAGAGGTGTCTGTCAAAACACCCCAGTTATCCGCATAACAATTATGGCGCCATTCTGTGTTTTTTAAATTTTCGTTTCATCAGAGGTGTTCCCTGTAAACTGCACAGACGGTGTTTTGTATCGCTTAAAAAGGGGGGGGGGAGATAACCGCTCAAGTATTGGGCCCCTTTCAGATTTTAAACTTCTCTTTTAAAAAAGGTCTTCATGTTCTCTTTTCTGTTTAAGTGGCTCCGGTGCTTTCTTCCCTTTGTTCCCTTCGCTCAGGTGACATTTTCTTTTCCTTCACAGGTTTTTTTTAATAAAAAAAACCAAGACTTATTTATTCCCTTCCCCGACACTCGCATGTCCCCTTTAAACCTTATGCATTATTGCCGCAAAAAAGACAAGAAAAGCCTCAGCAGTTGCTTTCGTTTTCGACACCGCGTACCAGCTGATGCCGGATACTGACACTGACACTCATTTAATAGCGCCAAAGAAATGACACAAATGATGAACAGATTAGGATTCTCCCTCAACACACACATCCCCACATCCCTCATTGTGAGCTCTGTGCCGCAGGACCCCTTAGGACAGCCTTCGCCAACCTGGTGCCCCCAGGGGGGTTATAGGAGATGTAGCCCAACAATCTGTGGAGGGCGCCAGGTTGGCGAACGCTGCCTTAGAACATCATGAGCTTCTGCAACAGCTATCAGGGAGTTGAGGATCCTATTTTTTATTATTTTTTAATAAAAAAAAAACATTTCCCATCACCATGGTTACTGCTAATCTCATTATTAGGATTTCAAACGCGACATTCAACTTCAAGACAACTCTGTGGGGCGGAGCCGGTCACTCACTCACTGCCCAGTGTCACCGAGCGGGTTAAAAATACTAAAAGGCAGCGTGGATTTGTCTCAGATGTTAGATTTCGGAACGATCTTTTGGGCGTTCTACTCCTAACCATATTTCCTTTGAAGCCAGTCCTAGTGGGCTGCTTTGCTTTTTTTAAACATGCAATCACCTGTCAAGCAGCAAGCACGCTTAAGGCAGGCTCATTTTCGATTTCTGGCTTGCAATTCAGCTGTCTGTTTGCACGTGCAAAGGGCTCTTACTGCTGGCGCTGAGCTCTTGGCTCTGTTCATGCACCCCTCGCCCATAAAAGAGGGCTCGAGTGTGTGGCCCTTCTGCTTCGCGGCCTCCGCAGGTTGGACAGAGCCATTTTTCTGCAGAGTAGTCTCAGAGAGAGGGAGGGAGCGGGATCGCGGCCTGCTCTTCCCTTCCCTTCCTTCCTTCCTTCCTTCCTTGGCCTCCCCTCCCCAGCTGCTGCTGCTCCTCCCGCCCCGCTTTCACAGACTGCTTTCAACTCTCCTCCTGGGAGCATAAACAATCAACACGACTAAATCAACACAATCGGTAATTTTTCTTCCCCAAGGCTATTCCCGCCGAGGGACCCTCGCTCGCAACCTTCGTGATGGTGCAAAATTCGCCGCACGTTATTAGTTTGCGTTGCCGGGCGCGCATCTCGCGGCCCTCCTTCCCTTGCGCGCAAAATGGGCGATCGGAACGAGTTGCTGAGCGAAATAGGGGCAACAGCTTAGCTTTGGCCTACACCCACGGCGAAGAAAAATCTGGAATGGAGAAAAAGCTCTTTCCTCATCGGTTTTTGTTTTTTTAAGTGGGAAACAAACGGGTAATTTTGGGCGGAGGGGAATGATTTCCAAGAGAAAGCCAAGGTGCAAAAGGGAAAGGAGGATCGAATGTGTTCAGCGAACTTGACCCAAAATTTATACTCATTACCTCCAGCAGCCTAAAATAATAAGATTCGCTGATACACCCCCCATAGTATGATTAAATGGTATATTCCTCATTATGAATGTTTGCTTGCTTTAGGAGGAAGAGCTGGCGGAGGGTGGGTGGTGGGGACGTAAGGATGTTTGAAGAGGTGAGTGTGGTTTAGAGAGAGGATGGTGTGGTTACCTAGGATGAGCAGGGCAAATTCGGAATCAAGAAATTTCTCTGTTTGCAAGATATTGGGGATGGGGAAATTGATCAGGATAACCGAGGTGCACCCCTTTCTATCCTGGGGTCTTGCAACCAAACCGAACTGCTTGACTTTAATTCAGTTGCATTAAGGCAGACTTAAGGTAAAGGTAAAGGGACCCCTGACCATTAGGTCCAGTCGTGTCCGACTCTGGGGTTGTGGCGCTCATCTTGCGTTACTGGCCGAGGGAGCCGGCGTACAGCTTCTGGGTCATGTGGCCAGCATGACTAAGCCGCTTCTGGCGAACCAGAGCAGCGCACGGAAACGCCGTTTACCTTCCCGCCAGAGCGGTACCTATTTATCTACTTGCACTTTGATGTGCTTTCGAACTGCTAGGTGGGCAGGAGCTGGGACCGAGCAACGGGAGCTCACCCCGTCACGGGGATTCGAACCGCCGACCTTCTGATCAGCAAGCCCTAGGCTCTGTGGTTTAACCCACAGCACCACCCGCGTCCCTTAGTTGTCAGCAAATTTTGTCAGATTTCAAAGAAATCTAACAATTGTGGCATGATCCCCTGCTGTGGACTATTAGGCCTTGTTCAGGAACGATTGCAGACGCGTTTGAGTTGCCCTTCATAGCACGTTTGGAAACTGCGTCCTAAGAAGCTTCCTCGTAATTCATACCGACGTACATCTTGCGGCTGACTCGGACTCTGCTTCTGTTGGCGTTACTGGGAGAGAGATAAGCCTTATCTCGCCTGTTCTTCCGGGCAGCTCACTGAGTGACCTCAGCCTGACCTTTCAAGGTTGTTGTGATAATAATATGGGATTGCTCCATAACTGCTCCCCTGGCCTGAACACGGAAGACGTAGATCTCCCAGGTGGGAGGATTTAAGAAAGGGTTGGGAAACCTATGTTCCTCCAGACCTTGTCAGACTGCAGTCCCAATCTTCCCACTTACCATTGGTCATGACTCATGAGACTGATGAGCATTGGGCTAGGAGTGTGGAGACACAGGATCAAATCCTCACTCCACCGTGAAGCTCACTGGGTGATCTTGCACCAGCCGGCTCAGCCCAACCTAAACTCACAGGGTTGTTATGGGGCTAAAATAGCGGCAAAGAACACTAAGCTCCTTGGAGGAAGATGGGAAATTAATGTAATGAATGAATGAGCAATAGCTGGAGGGCCACAAGTTCCCCATCCTCAATCTTGGATGCCAATCCAGGAGTGCTGAGTGATTCTTACCTCCAGGAAAACAGGTAAAACTGCTTCTGATATAGTTTCCCAATGTTTCTTCATGGAGGACTCAAGCCATGGAAGCTTTGGCCATAATCTGTTTAGTCTTGAAGGTGCCACAACACTCTCTGTTGCTTGTGGGTCAAGTTTTGATCTAGTTTGATATAAAACACCTCCTTTTACCAAATAGCAAAACGCCCATGAAAGAGATGAAATGGGCTTTTGCATTGAGCCTGCCAATTAACAGAAATTTTAGGAAACTGTCTGGGTAGGTTAAAAAAAAAAAAGTATTGTCCCTGTAAACAACAGCCTTGATGGTCCATCTGGTCTGACACTGTCTCCAGATATGGGCACCCGGTGCCAGTGCAAAAATCACAGTATCACAACTATGACAGTAGTGCTGAGGCTGGCTCATCCATTTTGCTTATCCACACTGTCTGATACTCCGAGGTATACTGCCTCTAAACTTGGAGGTTTTATTAATCCAACTTGACACCCTCCAGATGTTTTGATCTACAGCTTCCATACTGATGGGAGTTGTAGTCCAAAACTTCTGGAATACACTGGCCTGGGGCAGGCTGCATTTGTTAACCTATCCTGGCTAATGGCCAGCAGTGGGATATCTTCATCAATTTGGGTCATCTTTTTCTTTGTTTCTTTAAACCATATCAGTTTCTTCATCAATGGGCTGTTCCAATGCTATTATTTCATTTCCAACCACTTCTCTGTCTCTTGCTGTTTTGACTCCAAGCTTTCCAAAATATATGATTTATTCCTGGAGTTGTCTCTGTATTTGATTTCCGGATCAGTGTTGTTTTAAGAAAGGGAACTGAGGAATGTAAACGTAGGCTGACATCCTAAAAAGAGGATGTCCCCAAGAAACATCCATAGGATTGAGCTGCCAGGAAATGAAAAAAATAATCTTAAATATAAAATAATCTTAAAATATTAGAATTACAGCTACAAGTTTATCTTTAACTAATTCCTCTGTGTGTTTGTACACTGTACATAGATAGATGATAGATTTAGAGCAAGAAGAATATTTGGACATGGATGTGTATGAATGATTTTATGCTTGGGAATACATTCTTTAGTAAAGAGTAGTGAAAACAGCTCTTGAACGGTGGGCTGAAGAGAAATGAAAACAGTCCGCTGACATTAATGGGGCTGGGACTGAACCAAACCTCCACTTTGGAATGAATGCCAGACGTCGCTTTCCTGAACTCCTTCCAAGCGCCTGAGCGTCGATTTTCATTCTGTTTGTGCTAAATGACTAGTGCTGGAAAATGGAGTTCCTCCCTTGATCATAGAGATTTAAAAAAGAAAAAGAAAGAAAGAGGTGGGGAGGGAGCCGGAGAATTGTGCCAATTTGTTTCCATTGCCAGTAGAAGCCCTTGTGTTTTGAGTAATGCAAAACAATGTAAAGTTCCCATGAAAGCTGTTCATTGAGAACTTAAGAAACCCACTCAAGAGCCTCCCCCCCCCCCACTGCGGCATTCATCACCAGCATGTTCCAGAGATTCTCACAATGTCAGCAAAACGCAGAACGAGGTCAGGGGGAGAAAATCCAGTTATATCAGGCACACTGCCGTACCACGACCCTGTTAATCTGCTGGCGATTCCTGGGCGTTTGTTTGGAATAGGTGACCCGGTTTGCTTTTCTGATCTCCCTTGTCCTGCGTGACAAACTGATGTTCAGCAGTGTTTGTTGTCACAGGAGGGTCGTATTTTCCACAGGTGACTGCTACATTTCAGACTCGCAGGTAGCCGAAACATTCGATTTTGTGTTGTATTACCGGCTCCTCTTAACGCTGCCATCCAAACCCGGACATTGCACACATATATTCATACATGACTTTGCCTGATTAAGATCCAGGAAATATCAGGTTTCACTTTTAAAGGGAAAGTTTCTAGTTCTCATGGGTGGAGATTCATTAATCCTTTTGATGCAGCCTTCCACAACCTGGTGCCCTCCAGATGTTTTCAACTGAAACTCCCATTACCCCGACCATTAACTATGCTGGCTGGGGGCTGGGGGGGGGAATTGATGGTGGGGGACACTGATTTAATGCATGTAATGGATTTCTATTTGCGAATATCTTTCATTGCCCAGTCTCATTGCTGTGCTTCCCCATCAAGTACACTCTTCCCCAGTCACAGAACATACACTTGCCTAGCATGCATTTTAAATATTTTTTTAGCATGCATTTAGAGACATGTTCCACCATGCAAGCGTAGTCGAGAATTTGGGGCATGAATAATGCTAAGCATTTATTGAGCGCGTAAAGCGTGTTCAAAACTGTTGACATGCATTCTCTTGTAGGGATGTTCCCATTTTCTGGCAGTCACTGTTTGAGTCCCTGTTCTAGATGCCCCTGACATCAGAAGTCAGATGAGCAGCTGCCGCAGGGCTTCTCCTATTGTGGCACCTCGGTGGTAGAATATGCTCGCCAGAGACATCCGCACTCTTTACAGCCCAATCCTAGGCTTACTCAGAACATAGATGCACTCTGTTCAAAAGGACGTACTGCCAAGTAGGCATATATAGGATTACTGCCTAAGGATTGCACCTTTGATGGGAATTTGGATCTTCAGGTTGCTGTCGATTTTGCTGTTGCTGAGCTTTATTCTTCTGGCTGCACTGTTTTGACTGCCATGTAAGGCACATCAAAGATTTGAGAGTGGAAAGGTAGGCTATAAATATTTGAAGCACACAAACTACCTTCCATACACGCTTACCTAGGAGAAACGCCAATTGAACTCAATGGGTTTTGCTTCTTAGGAGGTACATTCAGGATTTAGCTGTAACTACAATTCTTACAACCATCTCGTCCAACCACCAGTGCTGTCGTCTTCACCTTGCAGCAGCAGGCAGCAGCACTGGGGCTGCAAGAATAGCGGCCTGTCTCAGGCAATCTAGCAAGATTGTGAAATGCGAGGTGAAATTTGAGACGGGCTTTCTCCTTCGCCGGCTAATTTGCAGTCACACCACCAGGCTGTATGTATAACAACACCCCCTTGAGAAGGCCGAGAACATCATTCCCCTCTCCTTTCAAGCTTCTAGTCCTGGTGAAGCACACTGGAGCTGGTTCCATCGAGTGCCTAGCGTCAGGGCTCGTGAGTGTGTTGGCGCTGAACTTACACAACCACCAGTCCCCCCAGTTACAGGGCCTGACTTCCAGACATGCTTAGCATGCACCATGCAGATTCTCAGCGTGACAACTGGCCCACCCATGAGGCCGGGTGAGGCAACTGCCTCAGGCAGCAGGATCCACGGGGGCAGCATATCCCCATGTAAATCTTTATTCCTTGCTTGTTACTGATGTTGATCTTCACTCACCCCTTCTGTGGGGTGGGCACTATTTGGTGGTTTGACTTTGATGCCATAATAATAATAATAATAATTTATTTGTCTTGGGCCGGACCTGCTCTAAACACACACACACACCAAGCCACACAGTGCAAGCAGCTACTAAGAGGTCATTTGCTAGTGTGTCCCCTCAGCAGCAGTAAGGGAAAGAAGGAAGGTGGCGGCACTTCTGGCTTCCATTGTGCAGTCTGCCTTTGTGGCATGGCACATGTGGGAAATTTCTGAGCACCCTTCTGCAGTGAATGGGCCTGGCTGAGCCTGGCTGCTCTCCCCGCTCGCTTCCGCTAAGGGCTTGGCAGGCTGCCCACCGCAGCCCTGAAGGATTCTGGGAAGATGAGAGGCTCCCCAGTTCAATGCGCCGGCATTAAGTAGGCCTGACAGCCCCGCTCCTTCCCCACTTGGCAGCGGTTCAAAGTGCTCTTTCATTTGAAAGGCTGGAAGGCTGCCATGTGCAATGCAGATTTGCTGTGCCTGCTCTCATAAGGAACTGATAAATGCGTTGCCGTTGCCATGGCAACAGGAGGCTATCAGAATGGCCCTGTGATCTGCAGCCTCTCGGCTCTGCAGGGTTTTTCTCTCTTCCCTTCCGCCAGTCCTCCCCCACCCCACCCCTCTCTTCTCCTTCCTCCTTTCCCTCCTTACTGAGATGGTAAAATGAAAAATGCTCTTTTCAAAAAGATTAACCCATGAATTGCAGGAAGGAAGTGCACTGGGAAGGGGCTTGAGGCGCCACTCCAGTAAAATTAACTCGACATGCAAGCTTGCCTCTTTGGGAAGGGTTTGGCTTGGCTTTCTGTGAGGGTGTGCAGAAGGAAACGGGGCGTTTCTTGAACAATGCCTTTTAAGAGCCAGCTGTACGGGGTTTAAATCTCAGCACTTGTGTCACTTTGCTTGCACAAAGTGTGCCTGGAGGTTTTGTGGCACCCACTGACGATTCACTCTGATTTGCTGGCAGGGAGGTTGTGCAAGAGAACATTCAGCATTTGTTGCTCCATACTTTCCAGTGCATTTCCCTTGTCACTTTCCTTACCGCAAAAAAATCCATTTTTAATTTTTTTTTTTAAAGCAGTTATGTTGTGCAGAAGCCCCAATTCAACTTTGTGTAAGCAGAATTGACTGGCATGGGACTGAATTCCACCTGCAATATAGCAAACACTTTGGAAGCGGTCTTGGACCCCTCGATATAACAGTGTTGGCCATCACCACTTTCGCTGCCTCTGTCTCTAAACAGAGACGGGCTACTAATAGGATTTCAACAAGAGTATAACGGTACAGTACTGGTATGCTGAATTGGCCATTTGTAAATATCAGAGTTTTCTACCTGCCCTGAATCCTCCAAAATTCAGCTTAATGGATGTCCATGAGTTCTAGAAAACGGCACCACACAATTCTTTTAACATTTCAGGGGCTGTACAGGAGAAACGATGGCTGTCTCCTTTGGGCAGTTCAAATGTAAAGATAGTTTAAATTCAAATATACTATACTTCAAAATCTCGTATCAGTAGAGAGTGTTCATCTGAGTTTACAATGTTGGATTCCTAGCTTAAGTGAGCAAATTGCAAATTATAAGGGGATCAGTCCTTCACTAATCAAGACCAAGTTTTAAGTGGTACTATCTATAATAATAATAATAATAATAATAATAATAATAATTTTAAATCTGTCTATGCCGTGATGAACACATGTAGAGAAGTAATTTCGGCATCTGTTTTTCCAGACGTCTTTCAAACCTTGAAACTGAGTGTTATGTACTGAGCTGAATCCTAGAACAGTAGGATCCAGAATGCAGCAGTCTGATTGGTCCGAGAACAATAGGATCCAGAATGCAGCAGTCTGATTGGTCCGCAGGAGCCACCCAATCCAGCTCCAGGTGGAAGTGAATCAGTGACCTGATTGGCCTGCAAGAGCAGCCAATCAGGCTCCTGGAGGAAGTGAATCCGCAACCTGATTGGCCTACAGGAGTAGCCTGGAATTAGCCAATCACGTGGGGCCCATTGTGTAAATAATGTATATACAGCAGACGTTTCGGGGAAAAGATTCATTCCTTGCTACTATGAGCTGAATAAAGAGCATTAAATTCACACTTGACTCCGAGTATATTTCACTGAGGACTGTTCCATATACAGTTCATTACATTTGAGATTTGGGGAAGTGATCCTGAGAACAAAATAAAGATGAACAGAGCATTTCTGGCTGGTGTGCTTCTGTGTAAAGGAGAGCTTTTGCCTGTAAAATACATGCAAGCTATGAGCATCCAGTAACCACGTTATGCCCAAGCTACTGCAGCTTTTACTGTACCTCAATTTATTAGGTATGTGTTTATATGACTGCCAAGTTCCTTCTCAATTGCTTTTTAACAAGTCCCTTAAAATTTCTTATATTCAGTGTAAAAGTACTGCTGGAAAAAAATGTTTGGTGATAAATCAGAAAGGAGAATGGAAAATTGAAATGCAATAGCTTCAAATAACTGAAACTGCAGTGACATACACATGAGGAGAGAGGGAGAAAGACTTCATGCATGTGCAGGTTATACTGTGTATTACTTGAAATCGGTTTTAAGGAGCAATTGTATGCACAGGAAGCTCCTGTAAAGCAAGTTGGTGTAAATAAATTAATCCAGTATAGAGTTACACCAGATCCAAACCCCATACACCAGTGGGGCTACTGCTCTGCCTAAACCCGGCAGAGGGAAAATAAGCCTTTAAAATGGTGTTCTTTTCTAGGTTGCCAGTATTGGGGGGGGGCACAGAAAGGAGATCACATATTTGTTTACTTACAAACCCATCAAAGGCCAGGTTCATGTGCTTTTCCATACATCAGTCAGAACAACTGCACAGGCAGTAAAACCTAGCTTAGTTACAAAGTGGCAAAATTTTCTATATTATTGGTATAGGAATTCAAGACACCGGTTGAGCCAGGAATCTGCAGGATGAGATCTGCTGCATCCTAAACTACTCATTCTGGTGTATCTTGCCATAGGATTGCCCCTTTAGTTAAGTTAAAAATAATAATGTTCAAGGGTATGAAACAGCTGCATTATTTTTTTTTACTGGAGACTCTTATTTGATATATGAAGATTGAGACTAAATGCAATAATTTAGAAATATACAGTATCTCTATACCACAAACGGAAGCATCACTGTCAAAGTGTCCTCTTCATGCCACTATACTGAGTCGAAGGAGATATTTCTTCACAACTGCAAAGGTTAAAAAAAAATCAGCCTAGATTTTGTGAAGCTGCTTGTAGTCAACTGTAATTTTGTTACCTGACTCTCTGGGCTCTTGCTTACGGTTGCCATGGTAATCCTGGCCTGCTCTATACAATCTGTCTCACTGGAATTTCCTGATTATTCAAAAACTATTCCAAAAAACCAGGGTGGGGAACTCTCCTTTTATTATATATTTTTTCTATTCTTTTAAGAGTTTGGCGACAATTTTGAATAAAAATCAGCTAAGGTGAACTTGTTTTGCTCCACTCACCTGGAAAGGAGATAGTGAGATAAACACGGACTTTGAAATGTTCCCATAAATATTCTCTCGTTGCAGCTCAGGAGAGAACAAAAGGAGAAGGAAAAAAGATAGGCTAAAAAGGCAACGGCATGTCGACAATTACAGTGTGTTGTTTACAGTGACTGAAACCTTTCCCAGGTGGTCACTGGGTTGTTATTCTAGCTGTTTTTGTGAACAGGGAAAAGTATTGCTTTAAAACTATTTTCTTTCTTCCCATGCTCTCTATATACATGTGAGTGAGAGAGCTAGGATATGTTTTGTCCAACATGCAGAAAAGCAGAATTAAAGGGCGTTACAGCACCATTTCACTTTTGTGCAGCTCTCTCACACATTTGTATATGAGCTTTGTGTGATAAGAGGGCACCTTCATAACCCACCACAAAGAAAGTGGGTGCATCACAATAAACAGAAACACTAACATAGTCTTCTTGTGCAACAAACCCACTTCCAAAATAATCCAAATTTAGACTTCGGCAGTAAGAAAAGTGACAAAATGTTGGAAATAGTACAGCAGGGATCATTTGGTCAGTAACCTTTGGGTTAATTTTTACTGACAGTTAATCAGCCAACCGTGTGTGTGTGTGTGTGTGTGTGTGTGTGTGTGTGTGTAGCTGTTGCCTAGTAACTAGTCAGTGGAATGATGCTTGCTGAGAACCTGAGCTCTGATTGGCTGTGTTATTCAGAAGGTGCCTTTCCTCTGTATCTGCATCTCTATGTCTCCCTGCTCTCTGTACAAGACATGCTGTAAATACAAGACCTCTCTGTTTATTTTTCCTCAAAGTATACTCTGTTTTGTTAAAATTCTCTCAACAAGGTATTATCTGTTTCTTTTCTCTCTGGACTCCATCTGCCGTAATTAGAATAACTCTTCTAATACAAAAAACTCCACAGGAGGATAACAAGCACTTGATGGCGACATTGCATAACCTCTGTGCAACATCTGTGAAAACGAATCAGGGTGACTGCTCAAAAGTCCACAATTGTGTCACAGATTCCTAGTAAGGTTTTGAAGTTAAGGAAACAACGATTGAGGTGCATCCTTCACCCATTATTGTAGCAAATTGCTTACAGTGTGAAGGCAGGAATACTCCTTTATCATGTGCAAACCACTGGCTGAAAACAAAACAAGGACTCTGGTATTTGCTATGCATTTTTGTAGTTTGCAAAAATAAGTTCTTATTCCTTGTATGGAATTAACTTGCTGGAATTGTTCCATACTCCTTTGTATCTGAATTTATGAAGAATTCCTGGATACATCTGGATCTTACAAGTTCCTTTGTTTCTTCTGATTTTGCTCCCTTCTGTGTTTGTTGACTGGTTGATCAACTCTTCCAAGGCCATTTTGGTTCAGTGCCACAGAGTAGGAATCTTTTTAAGCATTATTGGAGCAATACAGCTTTGACATTCTCTTCCCAACAACTTATTGCTGCATTTGATGGGATCATCTGACAGTCAATGGCATCACCTTGTAAACAGCATAGTGCCCGCCTCCCCCCCCCCCCGGCTGCTTCCCAGGCATGAGAAGGAAGTGTTTCACAGTTTTTGCTTTTAACTCCTAAACATTATTCTTCAAAGAATGTGTGATGCTGCAGGAGCTGACTCGAAAATGCTGACATAACACTAGTAAAGTAATTGTAACACAGGTTGTTACAAGGTCTCTGATGCCGGTGCATCACATTCATTTACCCATTCAGTTAAAATATGTCATTTTAAAGCATGGAAGGGAATAGTAGGCAAGCTATCCCCATAGCCCACTAACCCTGCTGGCCTGTCACCCACAATTCCAACACGCAGCACAAAACATCCAGATAAAAATCTGGCAAGCCAAAGGTCTACACTGTCTAAAAGTCTTCTACAAAAACAACAAACCCAAACCAACAGAAGAAATACAAGACAAACTAGGGGACACCCAAATACCTTGGCCAACACACCACCAGTTACCGGTACATGCCTTCTTAAACAATCCAGCAGTAAAATCAACAGCCACTAGGCCTTTGACCACCTTTGCCAATGAATTTTTGTGTGCTTCTCCAAGCTCAATCTCTCCCAAGCTTCCTGGTGTGACTTTTCTTGAGGGTAGCCTGTGCATTCAAGACTGGAGGGAGAACCAGTTCTTAGTTGCTTGTAGGGAAAGCAGGGAAGTGTCTGTCTTGGAATTATCAGCCTGGAGGCAAAGATCCTGCATGCCTGGCAGTGCAGCGGAAGCAGCCTAGTTGTGGAAGGAAGAGTACTGCTCTGTGAGTTGGCTCCATGCACTACTCTTGAGTGTGCCAGCCTTATACATCTGCACACCGCACCTAGAGACAGTTCTAGAAATGCTCTCTGTGGTGGTGGTGTTTGGCGGATCACATACCGTACATATTACAGAGCCAACCAGGCAAGCCAGATAAAAATTACCAAATGTCTCATGCTAGACATGTCTTTTCATGCATATTTATAAGCCTTTCCTGCAATTCTGAAAATACAACAGAATATTGAGGATGGGTTTGTCCAGTATTTCCTTTATTTTGTCATTCTGAACCATATTCTGTGAACCATCTCATATCGTACAATATATTATTATTGTTCTTCTCCCTTTTCTTTGCCTTGATTTTGGAGCTGCTTGCCTTTCAAGTGTCCAGTTGGGCTGCAAGAATGGCGAGGGAGAAATCAGAAGCGTGAGCTATTTTAGCAGTCAAAGGCACTGCATGTGCAAGGTGCAATGTAGGAGACTGTCTGCTTCTGATTTCAGTTCTGTGGTTACTATGACGATGCAATATTAAGTATGGAAGAACTCCTATATCCCTGTATCACAGGCAGAAAGAGAGCGGGGAGTAGGAGAAGCTGAGAACAGCTGTTTTACTGTAAACAGTAACAAGATTTGGTTTCGCTGGCAAACATTCAGAATTTGGGGCTAACCTTCCCTACCCCACCCCCCCCACCCATACTGCAGGAAATAGCGCTAGAGGCTTGCAGTAAAAAATAAAGTGAAAAAATAAACTGAACCTGGTAATATCCTTTCCAAATGCAATCAGCATTTTGGCACACTGAGGTAATGCAGCAATGGAGGAAGTTCATGCCATACAAGAGGATATTAGGGTATATATAAGCCTGCAGGCTTTCCTCCTAGCAGTCTCTGCTAAAAGGAGCTGAAATATTTATCTCCCTGAGGATCCCAACATGTGGAACTTTTTAAAAAATAGCAGTCTGTCATCCCTCTCAGTAGAAAACCTCCTGTGCACTTGTGATGCGGTTACCCGGCAACTTGATAAAATGGAGGCACAGATGACTAGAGATGTTTGTGGCGGGGAGAGAGCAAAAGGCATAGGAAGGCATCTTAGGGCTGGACGCAGCTTCCTGGTCTGCCCACGGAGAGCAGAGTCTGATGATAAATACAAACAAAGGCCCTTCAGAGGTTTTCTGTTGCTTTGCCTTCTGCAACCTGTATTATGCTCCTGCCTGGAAGCTCTTTTAGCTTTTCAACAGTGACCATAGCTGCTCTGCGTCTGTACCAAACACGCGCTTGAACATGTGTCTGATTTTGCACAGGGTGCAAGGGAGAAGAAGAGTCTCTGGTGCACTGGTTTAGGTGCACCTAATCAAGTCATTCCCAAACTGTGCACTGTGATAAGTAAATTCATTCAATATAAGCCCCGGAGGATATCTGCTGTGTCTCTCTGAGATGTGATGGTCTGGCCTTGCATCCTAATCAGCGTCACCCTCTGTGGGGTAACTACGCTAGCTGTGAATAGATCTGTCCATAACTCTCTCAATGTAGAGTTGCAGTCTATTACATGTCCTCAGATGAGAGCGCCTATTATATCTCTGCATGAGCTATTTGTCTGGGCTTGCCTCCTTCATTTCAAGGAGCATCTTCATAACAGTGGTACAGAGACATGGAGTGGGCTTCTTTGAGGCTTGGCAGTCAGGTAGCTCAGAAGATGCCAGGTGACCTGGGGAGCTAATAAGAACCCCCCCTAGCCTTTTATACAAGAACTCCCCAAAGTTTGCTTCCCCTGTTTGAGTGCAAAGGTGCTAAATACTAGCAAGGGTGTAGCCAGGATTTTTGTTAGTGGGGAGCAGGCCTTTTGTTAGGGGGGCAGAACCTCCGTTAGCTATGTATTTTTATTTATTTTTATTGTTTTTTGGGGGGGGCAGCTGCCCCTCCCTTGGCAGCTAAATAGACTTCTCTTATCCTGCCTGGCTCCTGCTCGCCTTATGCCAATTGATCATCTCCTGCCTGCTTCAGAGCTGAACCATAGTCTATTTGGACCATGCCATACACAGCCTCTGACTTTGCAGGGCCCCGAAAGTGAACTATTCTTATTCATTTCATAAGTAAACCAATTTTTGTGTAAGAGTGACAGGATGCCTCTTATTTTAATTCAGGGACATGTACTCAGACATTTAGACATTTAGAGAATGAGCCCTAGCAGCGCCCATCACACACGCCAGCCTTTGCAGGTTGTACCGTCTATACAAGGGATTGGCACACAAGACTCACTGAATGTGTTGTGGCACCTTTTTAAGTCTGGCATTACCACAAAGCAGCCCTGGCAGCAGGTTTCATAGGGATGGCAACATGCAGCCCATGGGCCGGATGCGGCTCATGAAGACTGTTTTACCGGCCCATGAGCCTCCCCCGAAATGAGCCGCCTGCTTGGCGAGTCCCCTGCATGCTGCGCTAAACACGCGCAGATACTGGAAATCGCGTCTGCGCATGTCCAGACGCAAAAATCACTTCTGCGCAGGTGCGATTTTCAGCGTCTGGGCATGCGCAGAAGCTATATCTAGCGTTGCAGACATGCGCAGACGTGATTTCTGGCGTTGCGCTGCGGCAGTCCAGCCCACAGACAATCTCCATGGGAGTGATCTGGCCCGTGCCGGTAAACCTTGCCGACCCCTGGTCTAGACTCTATTCTCCATTACTGTACGTCATTTTTCCCCCCAAAAAATAAAATAAAATCTGAGCTTTCTAGGTCAAGAACAGGTGGTAATGGTCCATTTTTATTTTTCATTGCAGTCACAAGAATGGCTTAAGAACAGCATGAATTCTATGGTGCTTTTCAATACAGTATGTGATTTGATGATTCCTTATTTAGTGGTTACTCTGGGTGCTAAAAAAATGTATTGACAGAGCCTCAGATAAAAAGACTCTGCAGAGCCAGCCAAGCCAACAGAGAATGACCCCCATGCAAATGTCATGTTCGTGTTTTTTCATGAGTTGCTTTGGGTACAGTTTTTATTGAGGAAAAGCAGTGAGCGAATGGTTGGTTTGGTTGCCACCTGTCTGTCTCAGGAGACAAAGCAGGAGTGTGCTTTTGGGAGTGACGTCAAACTGTCGGAAGGTTGCAGCGCCTGCTGTGGCTGTAGAGACCGATACAGGAGAGACATGTTTGGTTGCAGGTGAGGCAGATGCAGGCGTCGTGCTGCTGTAGATGCACCACAGCACATCTCTCTGTGCTCCTCCCAGCGGTCATTCCTCCTCTGGTCACTGCTGTGGATGCACAACCTGACTATCTGCCTCCAGGCACTGCGGTTGTCTGTTGATGCTGCTAGCCTTCATGAGTGAATGGCCAAATAAATAAAATAAACAGCTCCCATCTTTCCTCCTCTTTCTTCCCATTCACCTTCCAGGACCTCAACTGAGCTCGTAGGGAATCCATCCTGTCCTTGCTAAGCCCTTAAGCTCTTGTCCAAGCCAAATTCCTACTTCCTTCCCAGACAACATCTACCTCCCGTTTCTTCCGCAATTCCCTCGTAATCAGAAAACATGACTGTTGCCTGGCAACGAATATGGTGTTTTCCACCGACTTCTGTCTTGGGGCTTCCCTGGCAGAGGACACCGTGTTTGACATCTGAATTTGTATATTCCCCATCGCATGTTATTCTGCCCACCCCTCCCTTTCCCTTGTCTTTTTTAGAGCTCCTGTGCCCCACTGCACAGAAAGTCCTCGGTGCTCTTTAGTTTGGATCAGTTCCTTAAAAAACCAGTGCCAATAATATTATAGGAAGTCACTTATTCTGTCTCCAAGGATTAGGAATTTGATGCTTTTGAACTTCTGTAGCCAGGGGCGGAGCAAAGGGGGCAGGCTGCCCCAGGTACCGCCCTGGGAGGGTGACACTTGTGGCGGGCCGAGCGCTAAAAAAGCCCTTAAAAAAAAAAACAGGAAAGGAAAGCAGCCGCTTGCTTGCTCGGCCGGCGGCTGCTTTCCTTTCCTGTTTTTTTTAAAAAGGGCTTTTTTAGTGCTCGGCTGCCGTGGAGCCGAGGGGCGGGCCAGCGAGGAGGGGCGTTGCGTGACGCTCTTCCTCGCTGGCCCACCCCTCGCCTCTGCAGCTCCGGCAACGCCAGCCGCATGCACTATGCATGCCCGGAAATCCCAGGCATGCGCAGTGCACTTGATGCGTGATGTCACGGCGCACGCGGCGTGATGCCCCGCCCCCAGGGGGTGTCCGCGCTGCCGCCCCGGGCGCCGAAGAGGCTTCCTCCGCCTCTGTGTGTAGCCACCTTTGTGTTTTGCTTATGATGGCCTTATTGGGAAGGTATGACTTAGCTCCGCAGAGACTGGACACCAGGTCTGGCTCTTGTCATTGCTTTGAGATCAGGTTGACATGAACTAATTATACCCGAGACTGAATTACCCTTCCTGCATTGAAACAGGTTTTTAAGGACACCGTGAATGCACTGATATTGAGCAATTTGGCAGGCAGTCTCAAGCAAATTGTTCCCTCTTGTCACCTGACCTAAAATGCCCAGGAGCAATTGTATGTTTGTTTGTTTGTTTGTGTGTGTGTGTGTATAAAACATAAATGAGTGCAACACTAGGCACTCAGTGAAGTTACAGCATTGTAACATCTGTATCTCAGAAAATAAAATCATCCAAGTCCTATTCTTGGGGTCTTTCTGTACAAAATGGCCCCCGCTGGAACACTTTCAAACCTCAATCCAGTCGAGCAATATTAGTGCAATGTCTCAGCTACATTGAAAAGATTCAGAGACTGGATGGAACAGAGGAAAATCCTCACATTAGTAGCCGTAGAAGTAGTTGTTTAGTATAGACCATTAAATGCCCAAATAGACTTCTAAGCAGTTTACAAAATATAATAACCAATTACACAACATTATTTAAATACATCATAATTAAAAATACACAATAAAATAATCAACTTAAAACATTAAAACATAAATGTCCATAGTTAAAATATGCAGTAAAACAATCCCATTAAAATACAGTGATTAAAACAGGTCCAGGGATCAAGGGAATTATTGTTGCTGTTAAATTTATATACCGTCAAATGCCGAAATAGGCTTCTAAGTTGTTTATGAAATATAAAAGCCAATTACACAACATTATTAAAATACACAATAATTAAACACGCACACGAACATTTCTTTAAAACATAGCTTCATATGTGCTCTAGCAAAAGAAATAAAGAGTGCATGGCCTCCAAATATTTCTTTCTTTGCTTCTTCAGTGGTTATGGAAGAAAATTACAATTAAACTAAAAACAGAGGGACTAGCCAGTCAGCGCCCGTGGCATTCCTACAACCCCATTTCACACAGCAGGCGCAATATGTGTGCAAGGAAGAGGTAATATTTTCTTCAGCACAAACCATTCAGCGTTTGGGAAATGTTATATCCACCCAAGAGAAGTGCAACCTGTGGACCGTGTTGAACAAATGAGTAATAACAAATGCACACTTATTGCAAAAAAAAAAAACAACAACCCTGGATTTAGTAATTTTATAGCGTGGGGGAGAAATTGCCCTGTGGCAATTCAGTCATAAGAATGGCCTTAGAGAACAGCCACATGATTCTAATGCTGTAGGAAATAGGATGGGTTGTTTGAGAGCATCTAGTCCTAGAGTGCAGTGAGGCTGGGCTGGAGTGTATACTATTACAACTGCTGCTACTACTACCGGTACTACTACTACTACTACTACTACTTACTTGTACCCTGCCCATCTGCCTGGGTTGCCCCAGCCACACTGGGCAGTTTCCAAGAGATAATAAAAGAACACAACAAAACATCAGACATTAAAAGCTTCCCAATGCAGGGCTGCCTTCAGATGTCTACAGAACATACAAGACTATATTGCTCCCTGCCAGTTCACATAGTTAACAACGATCATTATGTGATCAGCTTTGCCTGTACACATTTGGCTTTCTACTTTGAGCGAAGGGGCATCCAGCATGGAAAAGGAAGCTGCTTTTTTTCCATGCATCCAGCCATCAGAGGCAGTTTTAGGGTAGCATGATTGGTTCGGCTGCACTGGGTGCTGGAACCACAGGGGGTGCAACAACAATTACTGTATATTCTGGCGTATAAGACTACTTTTTAATCCAGGAAAATCTTCTCAAAAGTCAGGGGTCGTCTTATACGCCGGGTGGAGAATCTGCGGTCGAGTATATCTCAAACTCTATATTTTAACTGGAAAAGTTGGGGGTCGTCTTATACGCCCAGTCGTCTTATATGCCGGAAAATACGGTATGTAGAATGGAGTTGCACCCTTTTAGCCTCGTGTTTGCATGTCACTGCACCAGCATTTGGGGCAGGGGAAAGAATGCATGGTTGTGCAGCTAATGGGTATGGGGGTACTAGGGGGTACCCTCAAGTTTTTTTTAAAATATTGCCACTCTCCTCCCAGTCCCACCCACGTAAAATTAAACAGTGTGTCTACATAGCTCAGTGTCCCTTTTGTGTGAAACCCCAGTATTAAAAAAAATAAAATGAAAACATATCTTGCTCCCACCCACCCCAAGCACAAACCTCCATTTATTAATTTATTTACTGCATATTGTGAAATGTAATACCTAAGTACTGGTAATGGTTGGTTCTGCCTTATTGTGTATTTCTGGTGCATGTGTGTGTTTTTGAAAATGTGAGTGCATGTTTTAAATACTTGCATGTATGCCCAGAATGGTAAAAAGGTAAAAGGTAGTGGAGGGCAAGGGGGGGGCGGTGATGAAGGGGAGTAACAAAATAAAGCAAAGCCTGGGTTTATTCAAGCTGTGCCCGCTGATGATGACCAGCAAATGGTGTAATGATAAAACAGAATGCCTGTTTGTGATACAAAACCCCCATCTGGAAGCATATTTTCAGGTGTGGTGTCCATATCACAAAAGCTCAGATTTGGAATATTTTAATAGGTGGGCTCTTGGATCTCTCAATTACCACGTCAGAGGAGGAAGCAAATGGTGTGGATTTCAGGAGCCTGCCAAAGGACACACAATTCATTTATATGCATTGTTTGCTCTCTTTTCTCTCCTCCCCACCCCATTTTTTTAAAAAAAAATTATGCACATGTGCTCCTATGGATATGTAAATGGAGAGTGGGAAGAGGGGAGGTAAACAGACAGGATGGGGAGGAGCGACAAGGGATAGTTGGTGCATTGATAAAACAAAGGAACCTTTCAAGAACGTGCTAATAGCAGCAGCAGCAACGAAAGGGTGGCTCCAAGGAATCCGCATGGCATCCATGTGGCTGTGGTGTCCAGACCGGCAGGCCAGGGGTTTATGCCTCAGAGAAGAATGCTGTGGTAAGAGGCCCTCTCCTATGCAGCACCATTATTTATTTCCACAAGACATGAATTCTTTCTCCCAGTTGCTGCTATGGTGAAGCACTACAGCTACAGAAAGAAGGGCAACCAAGCCCCACATAAAAATAGTGTTTCCTTTCCAGAGCTGAGCTTGTGTGCCTATTGCTTATGTTTTATTTGAAACATATTTCTAGGCTTACACAGAGATAATGCTGGGAAAACACAGCAAGGGGGTGAGTCACATGCTGGTCCACTTAAAAACACTGGGTGGGAGAAATGTATAAGGGGAGAAGGAGAGAAAAATCACTACCTGGCTAATGAAAATGGATAAAATTAGGAGTGTAACAAATTCCATTTCCTGATCTCTGTTAGAAGCATAAAACCATTAAACAGCTGACAGTTTCTCTCTACTAAATGAGCATGTTAACATGTCACGGCAGCCTTCCTTTGATTAGCTCTGACCTGTTTGGAAGCAATTTATTATTTGGGTCAAGGCAAATGTAGTTGTGCAGCTGAAGTGCACAAACCTTCATTCCCTACCTATCCTGAAAATGCCTCATTTTAACAATGCGGTGAAAGCAGAGACACTTGCCAAGCCATGGAAGATGGCCGGGCATCGTGCCAACATATCTTTGAATGAGACCCTGCACATAACCTCGTCTAGTTCATTTTGCTGTCTGTTCTTCTAAAATTCCAGGCCAAAAGAAGCAAAACAAAAACAAAACCTATTGGAAGATCGGCAAAGAAACAAGCGAGAGGAAACATCTTCAATACTGTAATAACAACAGTGGCAACAACAATTATTATCTTTATGATAATAATAATTTATAAATCACTTGATATGTAAGGAATCTAAGTGACTTGTAAACCTTAAAAACATAACACATAACATAAAACCATAAATGTCAAGGAAATAAACAACTATCTGACTTTTAGAAGACATCTGGCCCAGAGTGGCTGAGGAATCCCAACCAGATGGGTGGGAAATAAATACAGTGGTGCCTCACAAGACGAAATTAATTCGTTCTGCGAGTCGTTTCATATTGCGAAAAATTCGTCTTGCGAAGCACGACCATAGAAAAATTCATCTTGCGAGTCACCCTTTCGTTAGCGAATGCCTTTCGTCTAGCGAGTTTTTCATTGTGCGAGGCATTCGTCTTGCGAGGTACCACTGTAAACAAACAAACAAACAAACAAATAAACAAATAAATGTAATAATAATTACACTATAATGTTACAAAAGTTGCGTGCCATCCCCACTCTCTGCCAAGCAATAGCAAGATCCCAGAGGCTTCCAGTCATTCACCCAAGGTCTATGTTCCTTTGGAGAACTGAGACATGGTGGAGACTACCATAGCTTTAAGAAATATGGTTTATTCACCTATTTACCCCTTCAATCTGCATGGAGGATGTCCAGATCTTACAGCATGGTTGTTTCAAGAGGGGCTTGTCCCCCACAGCAGTGAAGCCCTGCAGTCCAAGGCATCTCTCCCAGCCAGCCTTCAGCCAGCCTGCCCAAGATGGATCCCAGTCTTTATTTTTCCTTCTTCTTCCCAAAACACTGCTAAAACTCTGTTTCCCTGTCACCTTACACCCAACCTTCCAACTCCCCATTCTCTGTTCAAACCTCTGTGTGAGGGGCAAGAACAGTTCTCTTGCATTGCCAATGGCTCTCAATGACCCTGTATTTTTTTTCTTAATGGCCCTTGCTTGGCCAGGTTGTTTTGCATATGCGAGCTCAGGAATTCATCTGCAGCTTGTATTTCTCCCTTCACATTCTAAATCATCAACATCCTACCATTTATTAATTTCTACGGTTTGGGGGAGGGGTCTCCCCAAATCTATAACAATAATAGATACAGGTATGTGCAAAAATCTATAGAACAGACTCCGTAAAATGGCAGCCCAGCAGTAAAATATGTCATCCAGCAAAATCACCATAATGACCAACTGGAAAGAGAAGTCGTCCCCCCCACCTCCAGCTCCACACATATTTTTAAAAGGAACATGGTGCTGCGACTAGAGATGGACCTTGGGAGGCAATGACCAGGTCCCTACAGCCCCTCACCCACCCACATGATCACCCAGAGAGCAACAGGTGACGGACTACAGCAGATCTTGTGAGGGGCCAGACTATTTTGGGGGGGCGGAGGATGAACGAATTCCTATGCCGCACAAATACCCCAGAGATGCATTTTAAATAAAATCACACATTCTACTCATGTAAAAACATGCAGATTCCCGGACTGTCCTCAGGCTGGATTTAGAAGGCAATTGGGCTGGATCTGGCCCTGGGGCCTTAGTTTGCCTATCCATGGACTACAGTGTCAAACAGGCATCCCAGGCTTTTACTGGGATGCCACAGCATGCTTTCTTTACCCTTATTTTTAAATACATGTTATATAGTCAGGGGGCAGCTGTCCACACAAGCCAGTGTGGTGTAGTGGTTAAGAGTGGTAGACACGTAATCTGGTGAACCGGGTTCGCGTCTCCGCTCCTCCACATGCAGCTGCTTGGGCTAGTCACACTTCTTTGAAGTCTCTCAGCCCCACTCACCTCACAGAGTGTTTGTTGTGGGGGAGGAAGGGGAAAGGAAATTGTTAGCCGTTTTGAGATTCCTTCAGGTAGTGATAAAGTGGGATATCAAGTCCAAACTCCTCCTCCTCCTCCTCCTCTTCTTCTTCTTCTTGGTTAAAGATGCTCATTTTTTTAATTATTATTTTCACTCTAAGGATAGATTTTCCTTTTCTGCAACCAAGCAGTGCTTATCCCCACATAAATGTGTTCAGCATCAGGGCAGCAGAAGTAAACGCCATCTTTTCCTTGCAGTCCCAGTGGTGCTATGATTGAAGTGAGTTTAACATGCAAATCTGCACACACTTATTCCTTTTATCGAAATCAAGGCTGGCAAACTGCTTGTTGTTGTTTGTTTGTTGCTCTAATGTATCGAGAATACAGAAGCAGTAGTATAAAGTATGGAATCACAGTGGGAGGTGGGGAAGAGATATATTTTGCATGCTTTGCAAATGAAATAATACCCATGGCTGCCTACAGCATTCCCCTCCCCACCCCCATAAGACCCTTAAATCCAGGGTCTAAAATTACCTAGCTATGCTACTGAATTGATGTATTTTGCATGTTAAAGTGCTGACCCCGATTGATGTATTTTGCATGTTAAAGTTTCTGACCCCGATCCAGCCCTAGTCACATGCAATTAGTCTCATGCAGCAACCAGTAGCCCTGGATTGTGATGCTTATTTTCACTGGCATCTGAAGATGCATCGTCCAGCTGATTCAGTTGCATATCTGCATCATCTGTGCATGTACAAGCTTCTTTCTACATATGGATCTCCTTCATGGTTTTGCGGTAGAGGCGCATCCGCCCCCATGTGCGATTGACGCATGCACAACCGTGTATACTTGCAGCACCAGAAAATAAATTGAATCATACTAGGAAAAGAAAAAAAAAATTCTTTCCAGTAGCACCTTAGAGACCAACTGAGTTTGTTCTTGGTATGAGCTTTCGTGTGCATGCACACTTCTTCAGATACACTGAAACAGAAGTCACCAGATCCTAAATATAGTGAGGGAGTGGGGAGGGGTATTGCTCAGAAGGGTGGTGGGAATGGGTGATCAGCTGATAGGTGTAGAAAACCTGTTGACGACTCTTAATGGCTGTAATTAGTCTTGCAGGGAAAGGCAAGTGGTGAGATGGCTAAAGATAGCTTTGTTATGTATAATGAGATAAGAATCCAATGTCTTTGTTCAGACCAGGTTTCTCCATGGTTTTAAGTTTGGTGATTAGTTGCAATTCAGCCACTTCTCTTTCCAGTCTATTTCTGAAATTCCTTTGTATTAAGACAGCTACTTTGAGATCTTTATAGAATGTCCTGGGAGATTGAAGTGTTCTCCTACTGGTTTCTCTGTCTTGTGATTCCTGATATCAGATTTATGTCCATTTATCCTTTGGCGTAGGGTTTGGCCTGTTTGTCCAATATAGAGAGCTGAAGGGCACTGTTGGCATTTGATTGCATACACAATGTTGGAAGATGAGCAATTAAATAGTCCTGAGATGGTATGTTTGATGTTGTTGGGACCAGTAATGGTGTTGTCCGGGTTTATGTGGCAGCAAAGTTGGCATCTGGGTTTATTGCAGGCTCTGGTACCAGTGTCCGTGTTGAGTCCTGTTGTAGTATTATTGTGGGTGAGGAGCTGTTTGAGATTGGGTGGCTGTCTCGGAAAGAGTTTTCGATTTTGTTTTGACTATGGCAGACCAACACGGCTACCCACCTGTAATAGGAAATGGAGAGAAAGAGCTGGAAAGTCCTTGTGGAAAGCCAGTGTGGTGTAGTGGTTAAGAGCGGTGGACTCTTAATCTGGTGAACCGGGTTCGCGTCTCCGTTCCTCCACATGCAGCTGCTGGGTGACTTTGGGCTACTCACACTTCTCTGAAGTCTCTCAGCCTCATTCACCTCACAGAGTGTTTGTTGTGGGGGAGGAAGCGAAAAGGAGATTGTTAGCCGCGTTGAGACTCCTTAGGGTAGTGATAAAGCGGGATATGAAATCCAAACTCTTCTTCTTTTTCTTCTTGCGACTCATGAGGAGGCCCTCCCCAGAGCATGAAGAGGATGTCAGCATGGGCAGAGGAAGCCCCGTAGAGATTGGTAGCGCAGCAGGGCTTTGTTTAGGCTGCTCAGCCTCCCTGCCTAACAGCTGGTGTGCAGGGTAACGCAGCAGCAGCAGGAAGAGAGCAGGGGGGAAATGGGTGTTTAGAGGCTTTTTAGATGGTGCTCCCCACTTTAATTGGTTGGACCCCAGAATGTAACCCCCACATAAGTGGGGGAGGGACACCTGTATTTGAGTTGTGACCATTCTTTATCCCCTACCCTCTCAGAGAAGTCATTTATTTACAGTAGATCACTCTTCATCCATCAGGATCACAGGGTGGTTTGCCATATTCATATTGAAACAATAATAAGATAATAAATAAAATGATCAATGCAACCAATCAGCTAAAACAAGGATGACAAAAATTATGCAGCAAGCACAATTTCCCACAATGCCGCTGATGTGATTGTGGTATCCCTCCAAGGTATTGTGGGATACAGAGCTGCAACACAAAAATTTAATGGGGGTTGGTCACCCTTTGCCCACCCCCATTAAATCAAGTCCTATTGGTCATTCTGTCCTGCCTTATTCCTGAGTTGTAGCAAAAATAACCCTGGTGTGGGAGGCAAAGGAATGACACATGTGTCGTGTGTGCGTGGAGAAAAAAGTGAGAAACTTAGCAGACAAAGCAGATGTGAGAAGAAAAGCTGCTGGAGGGAGGGGGGTGGTTGAAATCCCTGATGTCTTTGATTTGTTGGGAGTAGGAAGAACCTTTGTGCTTAATGTCAGGGGAGGTGTCAGCCGTTCCAGAATAATGAGTGCGCTTCATAACCTTTTATGGCTTAAAGATGAAGAGAGCGGGTGATCCAGTTTTGTGAGGCTCGGTCAATGCAGATAGAAAACTCCCCTTCCTGCAACATCAACTAATTTGTTCACAGGAAACAAAGGGCCAACTCTGTGGTAAAGGTAAAGGTAGGTAAAGGACCCCTGGACGTTTAAGTCCAGTCAAAGGCAACTATGGGGTGTGGCGCTCATCTCACTTTTCAGGCCGAGGGAGCCGGCATTTGTCCAGTGCTTCTGGCACAATGGAACCCTGTGGCGAAAGCCAGAGCACACGGAAATGCTGTTTACCTTCCCGCTGCAGCGGTACCTATGTATTTATCTACTTGCACTGGTAGGCTTTCAAATTGCTAGGCTGGCAGAAGCTGGGCAGAGCAATGGGAGCTCACCCCATCATGCAGATTTGAACCGCCAACCTTCCAATTGGCAAGCCCAAGAGGCTCAGTAGTTTAGACCACAGCGCCACCTGCTCCCAGTGGCCAATGCTGTAGCTCTGCAGGGACCAGAAGATTTCAGTGTATGTGACTGAGCTTCCTTTTCTCCTCCTATCTCTTCTAGCCACCCCACTCCAACACCCTACCTATCAGCACTGGAGGGGTGGGAGACTCTCCGGAGCAGATTTTGAGGGGCATACAAGAAGGGGAGGGCACCATCTTGTCCTTTGCTTTGGGGCAGCCCTCGGTTTGGCTTTCTTAATCTGGGGCTGGCCAACAGCTGCATTGTTAGAGGTCCATCTCGTTCCAGATTGACAACAATCTGTTCTTTCCCACCTCAAAAGAGATGACCCAAAAATGTTATGCAATTCCGTTTCAGTGGCAATGGACTTACAAGAGCTTGCCATGAATCACTTTGTAGGCGGATGTGGTTATACAAATTCTTAAATATTACTTTTGATCTTTTATCAGAAGATTGGAGAAATAAAGACAGCCAGGAATCCAATTTGGATACATCATCAGATGACAGTCACCAGACAAAACCGGTGTTTAGAGCTGTTTCACTGAACAGGACATCTGTGGCCTAAGTTAAATGAAAAATGACAATGCCTCTTCAAGCCTGTTATGAAAGAAGTATTTCATGTTCATATTGTGTGCAGCTGTATCTGCCTTATTCTTTCAGCATTACAGTGTTAAGTGCATAATGTTGACAGCATTCAATCATAATCACAACTGTCAGCAACGTTCAGAACGGAGGGCAGCTTCTCAGTTGCTACCATCAGATATGCAGGCAGCCAAAGATCCACTCTGGTGGGGGACCAAGGCAGCACCAGTGGGCGCTGGCAACTGCCCAAATATGCTGAATACTGATGCCTGCTAGAGCATCTGGTCACCCCAGAAGGAAAATGATGGGTTAAGTTGATGCCCATGTTGGTGTCAGGCTGAAGACTATGGGTGTGTAACAGACTGATGTTTGCAATACTGTATAGTGGGACTAGAGAACAATAGCAAGCAATCTACAATGAACTCTCAGAGATCAGAAGCTTGCTAGATCAGGCTAAAGTACTATCTAGGAAGCATCCTATTTTCCACAATGGCCAACCAGATGTGTATAAGATGCCCACAAGCAGGACACATGGGCCCTCTCCCGCTTACTATGTTCCCCAGTAACTGGTGTTCAAAGGTGTGCTATCTCTTGATCCTGGCAGTGGTACAGAGCCATAGCAACTAGTAGCAATTGACAGCTTTATCTTCCATGAATTTGTCGCCATCTAAGTTGGCGGCTTTCACTGCTCCATCACCACATCTTATGCCATAGTTTAACTATGTGGACAAGAAAACACCAACGGGGGCATGACGGAAGCATGCATCATGGTTCCTTGGAGCAAAATTCACACAGCCCAGCATGTAAAACTACAACCTGTGAGATGTTGCACTAACTTTGAACTACTAACCTAAGGGGTTCCAAAAGCCAAGGTTTCTACAGTAGATGTCCCACTGTCCCTTTTCCTATCTGTTCCCCAATAGCCTTTTAATAACAGCAGGAACTATGGCTGCCTAAATTATATGCTATTCCCATAAACCTTACATATGGGCTCAGGACCTTACTGAATGGCTCAGGACCGCAAAACCTCAAGGACCACGTCTTTCCATATGAACCTACCCGGACCCTGAGATCATCTTCTGAGGCCCTCCTTCATGTGCCTCCTCCTTGAGAGGTCCAGAGGGTGGCAACACGAGAACAGGGCCTTCTCTGCAGTGGCTCCCCATCTGTGGAATGCTCTCCCCAGGGAAGTTCGCCTGGCACCTTCATTATACACCTTTAGGCACCAGGCAAAACTGTTCCTTTTTAACCAGGCCTTTGGTTGACCTGATCGACATCCTATACCCTTTTAAAATGTGGCTCTTTTCATGGGGGGGGGGCAGCGGCGTGTTATTGGGTTCTTGTTTTTGTGATCTTTTCTGTGAACCGCCCTGAGACCTCTGAGTATAGGGCAGTATATAAATTCAGTAAATAAAACAAATAACTTAATATTGCTACACAAATCATTGCATTATTTCTCCACCTTGCCAATAAATAAATAAATAAATAAATGGGCAAGGAGGGCCAAACCCAGTTCAGAGTAATCACAGGTGCTTGTCAATCCATTCACACAGAGTAGAACTGGCACAAAATTATACTAGCCAAGAGGTAGAAATTTTTATAGAGGCTGACAAGCAGCACATTGGAGTGATCAGTCCCCATCCTTCTCGCTAGTACCTTATATGAACAAAGGCACCCTTTGCTGTCCATGCTTGTCAAATGTAAGGCACAAAAGCTCCATCTCTTGTCAGTTTCTGTCTTGTTGCGGAGCAATGACTGGCCTGCCTGGAGGAGAAACCTCCTCCCCTGGGACTCAGCCCAGGCCAGTGCCTGCAACGGCAGTCAGTCAAAGAGAGCTCCTCTGATCTCACATCCCCCTAGTTTCTGACTATGCTGTCCTCAGACTTGGGAAATAAGCACATTATATGCACCAGTGTTTTAAGTTGCCCAGGTGGTAGCAGCTCCTTGTCATCTTCCATAGCCCAATATACCCCAGTCCTTCCTCAGTTCCTTTCCTGGATTGCCAAATTATGGTACCTCCTGCTTTCTATATACAGTAGCATTTTATGGCATTTTTTTGTTAATGGGAGGGTGGAATAGCTGGCTGATATCAGGGGTTAATAACCTTGTATATTGCAGTTGAGATTAAGTCAACATTTTGTAACTGTTAACTCTTAAATTTTCCTCAGCCATGAAAACCTCTGTAGAATATTTTCGACATGGCTGTTTGATCAGGTCTTCTTCATATAAGTTTAACAGACTGGTGGAATCTACACACATATAAAAAAAAGTTCTGAAAATGCTTTTTTAAAGTGTTTTTTTTTAAATACATTGAGGTTTTCCATAAGGCTCACTATCACCATCTAGTGTCACATTGTATATTGCACTTAAAACACACTTGAAAGTGTTTTATTCGCAGTTGTATAGCTGAGTCCAGTATTTGAAAGGGACGTGAACAGAATGCCATAGGAGGAAGGAAATAAGATATAGCAGGCATGTCCAACAGGTAGATCATCATGCTCTACTGGCAGATCACTGGACGTCTGCGGTAGATCACTGGTAGATCATTGGCTCCCCCCAAAGAAGCTGAACAACTGTGGCTCCCCTAAAAAAAGCTCAACATTTTACCTCCTCCCTAAAAGAAAAACTCAATGACTTTGACCCAACCCCCCCCCAAAATGGGCCTTCCTCCTTCCTAAAAAAAATCTCAACAACTTTGACCTGAACCCCCCAGATCACTGCCAGTTCTTAACTCTGCTCTGTGTGTAGATCGCAGTCTCTTGGGAGTTGGCCACCCCTGAGATATAGGATCGGGAGGAAGCAAGTTGGGAAAGTAGATCTGCATGAACCAACAATGTAGAGGAAATTAGATAAAGTCAGAGAGAACAGGCTGCCTAATACCCCTAGAGAACATAGTTATGTATAAGCTGTGCTGACTGGGGCTGATGGGAGTTGTAGTTCAATACATCTGGACTGGAGGGCACCAGGTTGGTGAAGGATGAATTACAGTACACTCATGGTGTTTATGCCTTATATAATCAGAAAATATGGACTTGTTTCAGCCCCACTCAAATTGCACTGGCAACATAATACAGCAACTCATCAGGATACAAAACTGACACACCTATATAATCTCAGTTGTTGTTGCTGTTAGCGAATCAGAGAATGAACTTAATAGGAATCAAAACTATTATGTTATTATCTTCTTATGAAGCATCACAAAGCAATTTCACAACACAATATGATTCACATACGTTATATGTGTGTGTGTGTATATATATATAAAACTGAAAGCAGTGGCAGGGCATTTTTCCATTTGTAGTACATTTCTCCATTTTATTCGACAATGAGAATAATATTGACACAGCTAATATTTGGGGGGGGGGGAGACATAAAATATAAAAATTGTCTTATAATTAGTCAATAGCTTAATCCCAACAAATCTCAGCTCTGATTTCTCAGTCTCCATATATATGGTGGTTTATAGTGTCACCAGAATCCCTTGATAGAATTACTGCCTTACATTACATGGGTGATTATCAACTGCCTGTATATAACAGACTTTGCAAATAATTAAGGATTGTAATTCTGGATTATCATTGATTAATGGACAAGGAAACCTGGTACCTCCTGCGTCTTGGAAGGCTGATCTGCTCTTTTGTCACATCTAATCTTTGATTGGCCCATTTGAGGATGACCTCTTCATCCTTAGCTCAGAAATGCTTTCACATAGCTGCTTATAAATTAAATACAGCTGTTTCCCCCCCCCCTTTCTTTGTGGACTGAAAGTGGGGAAAGAATACTGGGTGCAAAACTAGCTTGACAATTTATAACATAAAATATATAGCTGTTGAAATCTCCTGGCTCCAAAAGTATTTGAACTCACCGCTACCTGTTATGATCAAATATTCCAAATCCAATTCTGTATTTGACATTTATTTTAAAATTCCCAGTGACTCAAAGGAGAAGCCTGTCCCAGAGTATGTGAATGACCCCCCTGTGCTGTTTCATATTTTAAGAGGAGCCGCATGTGTCTCGACAGCCTTGCTAAACCCATTCCTGCTGTTCATACCCTTATGTTTCACCGGGCAGTTTTAAAATTATCTACTTGTTCTTGTTCTAAACTACAATGCAGAGTTGTGGAGCACTGAGCACATCAACCCTACGCTCATATCATGCCAGGACCGGAGGAGATATGCTGCCTCTACACCAGCAGAATGGCCACCGTATCCAATGTGTGCACAGCCTGGTAAATACACTTTTGGAAAATACAAAAATGGGAGGAACACAGCCAACATGCCCCAGCATTCTGGGAAACCCAGAGGCTGTTCCAGTGATAGTATCTCTATCCACACAATGAGGAAACCAATGAATTTGCCATGATGAGGATTTGTCCCAGCACGCACATATCCCTGCATCACCACACACGTACAAGATGATGCCACAGCAGTGCCCATGCTCCATCAACCCCCGTGGCACAGTGACCCACAGCACTGCAGGCATCTACCTAGGCAGGGATTAAAACCCACAGCACATCTTTTGGAGCACAGAGCATACAAAGGGGAAGCAGGGGAAGATGCACAATATAGCACCCGCATAGCTTACTGGGGAGGATGCCCGCAAAAGAGCACACACATCCCTTCAGGGACAAGGGTTTAAGGTTTCTCGTGGGCCGACCAAAGCAGTCAGAAAACGGGACCAGGACATGCAACATGGGCAGCTATTGATGCACCCCAGAGATGTGCTCTGACCGTAGCAGGTCTCCAGTGGCTCACTGAATAGGGGCAGGGGGTTGGAAGCAGAAGGTGGGAGTTTGAGCCTCACTAAGAGGAAAGAGGCAATATGTTGGATATTGGAAGATTTGGGAAATATAAAAGGAACTGCTTCTTCATGCAGCGCATAGTTAAACTATGGAACCGCAGGAGGCAGCAAGGGCCACCAACTTGCAAGGCTTTAAAATAGGATTAGACGTTTTCCATGGTGGCTGAGCTCTGCCTCCACAGTCAGGACAGGAGCAGCATCCTTCTGAATGCCAGTTATGGGAAATTGCAGGTGGGCAGCGTGCTGTTCATGCCCTGCATCTGGTTGGCCACTTTGAGACCAGGATGCTGGAGTAGATGGGTCATTGGATTGATCTAGCGGGCTGTTCTTCTGTTCATTTTTGTGTGCCGGGGGTGGGGGGAACCACACGGGGGGGGGGGAGAGAGTGCCCCAAACTGAAACAGAGCCTGTGGAGTGCAACAGAGCAGTCCTCCAACCACATAGGTCACATTCACAGCATAAATTTAAAGCACAATCGAATAAGGTCCCCCGCGGAATTCTGGGTACTCTGGTTGGCCAAACGTGCTGGGAATTACAGTTCTGTGGTTGGGTCTCCTCACAACCTGCAGCACCCTTAACAAACTGTTGTTCCCGGGATTCTTTGGGGGAAACCATGGCTGTTAAATCGGTATGAGGGTGCTTTAAATGTACTGTTTGGATGTGACTGCATCCACATACAGCAATTGGGTGCACAAAGGACATTTTGGCTTCCCAGCCCTCAGCAGTCACAAGTGGAGTATAGTATTGTGCCCTTAAACTGTGGCTATATTTCCTACCTCAAGGGATCCTATTTCAGAGGTGAATCAAAACCCACTTCATAAGAAAAACGGTTTTTCTTTTTTAGAATGATAAGACACACACAACCCTATATTTTTGGTGTCCTTCAAGATAAAGGGCTATTGCAATATGCCATATAGGTTGTTGGTTTCTTTGCAAGATCAAGAGAAACAATGGCTTGTATTCTCCCCTTCTCTCCCTAAAGGAGGACACACAATACGTTTAGACTTCTCTGACCTTGCCAAGAAGCCTTTTGCTCAAAGACAAAAGCAAGAGAACAATGGGAGGTTGTTCTTTGATGCTGGGCTTTGCCAAAATCTTTTTAGATAAAGGTCAGAAGCTGGCTGCTGTTGTTGGTACTATTGTTATTGGTGTGTGCACGCGCTATGTTTTATTGGAAATAATAAATTCATCAGGTAATTAGTGCCTTGCATTTTATTTTTCTTTGCTGACCCTTTGCTTTTTTTTTAAAAAAAATGCCCGTTAAGGAGATTCCGACTGCAGCGAATGGTAATATAAATCTCAACATTAGATCTTGGATAATATTTCCAAAACTGCTGTTCATTTAAAAAAAAAAGCAAAGGAATCTTTTGAATTTCTCATCCTTCCCTGAGCCATATTAATCAGAGAAGTAGATCGAGAGCTGTCGCATGGAGACAGCGTCCTCTGCGTACCTGTACTGCATACTAATGGGATGCTCCCACCCTGCAGATGGAGACGTGGAAAGGCTTTTTAATGTCAGCTCAAAGCTGAGAAGTTAAAGCAACAAATCTCACTCAGCAGAACAGGAGAGCGTCAATGTGGCTGAGAAACAGCACTGCCATCAACCTCAAATTATTTTGTTTTGGGGGGGGGAGGGGAGGGAGGCCAAACAGATTGAGACTCTTCCTTTAAGGCAGGATGAGGCCGGACCTATTGCCCTCCAGATGTTGCTGAACTCCAACTCCCATAATCCTCTGACCATTGGCCTATGCTGGCTGGGGCTGATGGGAGTCTGCCCATCCCGGAGGTGTTAGAGATAAATGCATCTTCTCAAGCCTTGGAGTGTTGAAGCCTGAGAGAAGCCAGCTTCCATGAAACCAGATATAGCCTCTTAGTCCAGGCACAGCTCCAGCGAGGGAGTAATGCTCCGATATGCGTCGAGAGGGGAAGGGAAGTGACCTGCTATCAAGCCAGAAAGAGATAGGTGTGAAAAGATTCAGCGCAGCCCCACATATTAAAACTGCTGTGTGGCAAAGCCCACGTCAGAATTTCCTACAGTGGATAGCAACACCGGGCAAGTCAGCACCATACATCCAACACACATTTAAATCACATGACTTCCTCTAGAGACTCCTGGGGACTGTAGTCGGTTAAGGATGCTGGGAAGCAGTAATTCTGTGAGGGGGGAAACTGCAGTTCCCAGGATTCTTTGGGGAAAGTCATGTGCTTCAAATGGGTGTTCGCTATGCTTTAAATGTACAGTGGAAATCTGCCCATGGGAACACGGGAAGCTGCCTTGTCCTGAATCAGACCATTGGTTCATCCAAACTCTGGAGTTTTCAGACAGGGAGTTTCCTCCTGTATGCAGTACAGATGTTATGTCACTGAGCTACAGATATCACTCATGGGCATCACCTTCAATGAAGTGGGTATCCTGAGCCGAAATTTCTCAGAAATTTTCTGATAATTTAAAATATACTTTTGTCCCTTCTACTAAAAAGAATTCTTGGAGGCACTTTTACTAACAATACATTCAGGTAAATATATACAGGTTAGCTAATTAACCCCTTCCACTATGCCCCCCCCTTTTGTTTGTTTGTTACCATTTTCCCACTCACAAAGTCCTGGAACAATGGCAGGTCTTGGGCATTGGGAGGAACACAAAATGTTGCCAAGTCTGCCAGCTGAGTTGCTGCAGCATAAAAATACATGGTTCTAGGTGGGTGGCAGGGATAAGCTGTGTTGCTGCTACAGCAGATGGGCAGCCTATCAACTAGGGGGGGGGATTTCTCCTCCTTCCATATTCAGCAAAATGGTTCCCCCTGTTTTGCTGCCTGCAGACAGAGTGGAGAATTTTGGAAGGCCATTTTTGATCGGCTCTTTATGTGCTTGCTGCAGGGTACACACCAGGGTAACATTCAGTGCAGCAATCATAATGTGCGGAGCAAAAGCCACGAAGAGAGCCATCTGGAAGAAATGACGGAGATGAGGTTAAAATATGCCAGGCCTGTTAATGAGGTGTGCATAAAAAGGAATCATTTGTGTCAATATCATTTGGTGCTTCTATGCATTGATTCCCCCCCCCCTTGTAATTATCTTGTGATTAAGGAATATGTATGCTGGAACAGGTTATCCACATAATATTTTCCAGGACAAATCTCATGAGTCGCATTCGATTCACCTCACTGAAATTATGAACAGCCACTTCAAGTATAACTTTTTTATTTTATTTTAGAATGCTTTGTTCAGTTCTGTTCTCTCACTTCAAAAAGAAAAAAGATACTGCTGCGCTGCAAAAAAATAATTTAAAAAATCAGAAAATGATTAAGAGAGCTGGTGAAACTCCCCTATGAGGAAAGTTTACAGCATTTGAGGCTTTTAATTATTTTATTTTTTAATGTACATACTGTGGAAGGAGGAGGAAATGATAGAGGTGTATAAAATGTGCATAGTGTGGAGAAAGTAGAGGTAATCCACCTTTCATCCAGGGAAGCAGAAGACAGGGAGATTCAGGAGAGACAAAATACAAACGGTGGGATTTGGTGCCACACAGGATATAGTGACGGCCATCAAATAGGATGGCTTTAAAATGAGCTTAGACTAATTAATGGAGGATAAAGCCATGGCTCTCAATGGTGAGCAGCCATGTTGGTGATGCTCTTTTTCCATTGTCAGAGACAGTGGGCCTGAATTCCAGTTGCTGGGAAATGGAACCAAAAGTGGGCAGAGTGCTGTTGCACTTTTTGGCAACTGTGAAATTAGGATGCCGAGCTAGACGTGCCTTTGATCCTGTCTGGCTGCTCTTATGATCTCATGTTCTTATGTGCCTCCACAGGATGCTTCCAGGTCACATAGGAACTGAACCTCTGAGCTGGAAGCTGGGAGGGAAACCTCAGAAAGGAGGTTTGCATTTAACATCTAACTTGAATTTATGAAAACCACAAAATGGGAACAGCGTTCCACTGAGGTGGAATGCCACTGACACCAACACATGGCCTTTTCTAATTCATATTGTGTGTCTTCCATTGTGACATCAGTGCTACGTTATTAACTCCAGCAGACCAGTATTTTGTCCCCCACCCGCAGTGTGATAGCAGTGTTACACAGGAACACAGGAAGCTGCCTTATACAGTACTGAGTCAGACCGGAGGTCCATCTAGCTCAGTACTGTGAGCCAGTGTGGTGTAGTGGTTAAGAGTGGTGGACTCGTTATCTGGGGAACCGGGTTCGTATCCCCGCTCCTCCACATGCAGCTGCTGGGTGACCTTGGGCTAGTCACACTTCTTTGAAGTCTCTCAGCCCCACTCACCTCACAGAGTGTTTGTTGTGGGGGAGGAAGGGAAAGGAGAATGTTAGCCGCTTTGAGACTCCTTCGGGTAGTGAAAAGCGGGATATCAAATCCAAACTCTTCTTCTTCTTCTTCTTCACTTACTGGCAGCACTCTGCAGGGTTTCAGACAGGGAGCCTTTGCAGCTCTAGGACTATAGAGTGTCCTTCCTCCAAAACCTTCATTGGTTGTCTTTGTGAACTTGCATGAGTGCGCAAGAGCAGTTTGCCCTTGGAATTAGCACCGAGAATGCCCCTTGCCTCGTAGTACTTTGGCATTAAATGCCATTTACATAGCTCTGAATGATCCAGCAGTAGGTCTGAACCCTCAAGGGAAACCAATGTTCCAACAATTAATAGTTCCAGGATTTAGAATATGCCTTGAATGCAGACGGTCTCAGGTTCAATCCCTGGTGTCTCTGGTTAATGCTACCAGGTGATGGGAAAGAACCGGGAGAGCCACTGTCAGAGCAGACAGACAGACAGACAGACAGTCTGACCTGGTATTAGAGCCATCTTTCCCAAAGGCCTTAGTGGCTTGTTGCACCAGGGTGCCGGCCTCTCAGGGGTGCCCCAGAGAGTGGGGGAGCTGCGCGCCTTGGCTGGTGGCCTCACCTTTCGCTGCACGCCGCCAGCTGCGCCCCGCCAACCATCTTTCCTTCCTACCCTCCTCTGCCCCCCCCCTCTGTGGGTGCATTGGCGCTGCTGCTGCTGCTTATGTGCTCCCACAAGTGCTCTGCAGCGGTGGTGTGGGCTGCGGCGGACGAGGAGCCGCTCCTCAACTGTGAGGCGGCAGCCGAGGCCGGGCCCCTGCCGCCTCTTCCTCCACCGCCACCTCCTCTCCCTTGGCCACAGGAATCCCCTCAGCCACCGCCCATGGTGGGAGCAGCTCCCAAGGGGCCTCCTCCACGTCACCAGTGCCCGCCGCCCCACCACCACCACTCCCTGTGGCACAGGCGGCAGTGTGGCAACCGCCTCCTGCTCCTCGGGCCGCTGGGCAGCAGTGAGAGAGCTGGCAATGGGGTGTCGTTGTCAGGCAGCAAAGGAGGAGGAGGCGCCCCAGAGCCTCGCAAGCGAGCCCGGGGATCCACCGGTCTGGCCAGCCGCGCAGCGTCCACATCAGCGGTGTCTTCTGTGGGCAGCAGCTCCCAAGGCTACAGGTGGTCTCCTAGTTGGGCCCCGAGTTCTAAATTCTGGGCAAGGGAGGGGCACCAGAGGGCTCTTTGCACCACAGCGCCGGTTATGCTTAAGACGGCCCTGCCTGGTATAACATAAGGCAGCTTCCTGTGATCCTCAGGAACAGAAAGCAGAACTTTGCCCTCTCCTCATGGAGAGCGGGGCAGTGGCAGAGAAGCATCAGAAGGGGTGGGGTTTGGCAGCACCATTGTTATAACATTAGAAACAGACCTGGATAGAGCTAGTCAGTGTCTCAGTACGTAATACACAATGCTGTAATGTATTTCCATCAAAGCCTCCTTGGGAATCAATCCCAATTGCATTACAATAGATGAGCACCAATTGAAAAACAAATGCAACACGCCTGGTTTTTATTAGCATGAATAGACAACGATTAGACAACAGCCCTTATATGCAGATAAAAGAGTGTTATGTGTGTTACCTGAGCAGCACTCTGTATAAACAGAAATGAGAAATGAGACAACTCTGATCCTGGGTGTTCCATATTTTGAAGATGAGACGTCCGTTCCTTCTCTTTAATCTACCACCCACGAGACTAATACTTGCAGGAGGACTTTTCAAGTTCTGCAAGGAGCCTTTCGTCTTTGTTTAGATGTTATGTTCTTTCCCTATGTAGTTTAGGTGGCGTTCTGAAGTCTAAACTGATTGAACCCAAAATATTTTCTCATCTCAACATTAAATCATATTTTCATAATGTGAAAAAGTTCTATTTTGCCTGCTTTTCTTCTTCATTTTTGAAAGACACTTTCTGGAACTTTGTGTTTTTTTGTAGAAACATAACAGTCCATTTCCACAGGCACTCTGTGTAGGATGTACTTACAAATTCCTCCCTACATATTCAACCCTGTGTTCATATGGTCCAAAGAAAAGCAGAGCAATATGTTTTGGCACCAGCTTGGCTGCAGAAGAACCCATTGGAGCAACAGGTGAGAGCTGAGTGCAGGGTGGGGACCAAAGGTGGGCAAACTATCCTAGAAGGAGCACAACGTGTCCCACACCAGAGGCCCTACCATTTCCTATACTGTACACCCCTTGTTAGATTATAACTGAACAAAAAGCACAGCAGTCAATCAATCTGTGCCTGTTAACAGCATTTCTAATTTGTAACCCGCTCTGAAATGGCTTGCACTGAAGAGCAGGATAAAAATGTTTTAAATTAATAAGTAAATAAATAAATGCCTGATCCTATGCATGCTTACAGTGAACTCAGAACGTGCATGCCCCCAAAAGGCATTTGCTTGCTTCCCAATCTTTTATAGGAACATGAGAAGCTGCCTTACATTTAATAGGAACATAGCAAGCTGTCAGGCCATTGGTCCATCTAGCTCATTACTGTCAACATTTTATCAAAATGTAGTACCAGTGTATTCAACAAGGACTTACTCCCAGCTAAGTGTGATAGGGCTTCAATCCTTATATACCCTTATTTAAACACAGTAGGGTCAACTTCTGTGTAAGCATGCCTAGGACTGCACTATTAATCTGATGGGTTTTCCTCTGTTCTTTCTAATACACAATAAACACCCAGAAAGTACATGTAATTTAAATAATTTCTATATTTGATTTATTTGCTCATTTGTCTTAACACAACATAGTGGTTTCAGTAATAAATTAAGACTGTAGTCCTAAACCCACCTACTTAGGAATATACCTCATTTATATGTCTACTTCTATCAGCCCAATATAAGTGATTTTCCTTCATTCTTATGAAACACAACAATTGTGCCATAGTTGCAAGGTTGGAAGGTTTTTACTATTGATTCTTTTAAACCTGGGCTTTCAGATGAATTCCCAGTGTTTCGTGTGTACTACTCTAGCATCTATCATGTAGCTAATCAATTTACTATGTTTGTTTGTTTTTTACATTTAAGATCTCTTGGTACCCTAGATGAAGCCTGAAAAATATAGAATAAAGTGGACTTCTTGCAACTTGAAAAATCTGTTCTCTTAATGTATGTATTAAAATTGCATGAGCTATTTTTAAAGCCACGTCCTACTGCTGACATACTGGTTCAGACTGAGATTGACTACAATCCCAAGGTGCATTTCGCATGTGCTGCTTGCAAGCCAGGTATTCCCCCATCCTATGCCTACATATTTGCTTCTTGTTTTTGCTTAATTGTTTTCCTATACCTTTTTTTCTGTGGCTGCATAGGATTATCTGGTGAAAGCGGGTGGTGTCTGGTGAAACTCTCTGCTTAAACTCTACCTATGTAGCATGACATGAATGCACAATGTCACATTTTGGGCAGGATGCTATGCAACTGTTGCTGCTCTTCCCCACCATCCCACCCCCCACGCCCCACTCCCAGCCTGACACTGTATTTATTTGATTGATTTTAACTCTTCCTTTCTGTCCAAAGGCCCCCCAAGACAATTTATATAAGCACGACCAAATGCAGTTTAAAATCTACATAATCAATCTGGGATCTCTCTCTCTCTCTTTTGCAAGATATCCCACTTCAAGATCCAATGCAGTTATGTAGGGAGTAGCCCCCTTAAATGCTGTGCTGCATTTTTACTATGGAAGGTTGCGGTGGTGGAACAAAATATAGGAAAAATTAGAGGAAGTCAAGATTGGGATTTGTAGATGTTGTGGAGCACCTCCTCCACCTCCACCTCCCCATCTTTCATCCTACAGGAACAGAGGCTGCTGCTTTTTACAGAATCAGTGCATTGGTCCATGCAGCTCACAACTGCCTACACTAACTGGGCAGTGGCTGTCTGGGATCCCCAGACATGGTATCTCCTAGTGGGACCTTCTACATTGAAGCATGTGTTCTACTACCACTAAGCTATGACCCTTCTCCCCACCACACAACCAGCCCATTAGCTCCTCGAACGATACTGAACTTATATGCAAATACTATCATTTAGCTGTAACAGTTTTACACCTACATTACAAAAGTGGGAACCATTACCCAAGGTGCAAAACAATGACAGTGTGAACCTTTCTATTTCCAGCGAGGGAGCAGGACAGGAATGCCAGTTGTTATGGTTGCCTGTGTTATCCTGGTAATCCCCTTGTGTCGAACAGAATTCTTCAGGATAAATTGGGAATGGAATGGATTTGCCCCAATTAGCGGGGGGGGGGGAGAGAGAGAGAGAGAACCCAAGCATTTCTCTTCACCACAGTCCCCCCCTCCCACACAGATGGCGGATCCAGGTTGTAGAAAACAAAAGAGGAATGTCTCCCTCTCCTCTTGCTCGGAGCTGTCAGACAGGTTCCGAGTGTGCAAGAGGAAGCCCAGCCGAACAATACGAGAAGCAAGACACGTTTTAATTTTAGATGCACAGCTGCCTCCGAGTTCTTTAAATATGCTCCTCTTTAAATGCTTTCATGTGCAAGGCTATCTGAAGTGCTGCAGGCAGACTCAAGTCCCTTTCCAAAACTAATCTCTGTTTGGCCTTGTCAAAGAAACTAAACGGGATGGGTCAGATGCCTAGCAGGGGCAAACCGATTCCCCTGGCAGACGCCTCCAGCCAGACTGGTTTCAAGTGATAAGTCAGCATGACTTCCTTACTGGGCAGTGCATCCCAGCCTCTCACATCTCACATTCCCACACAAACATACAAAACACAGGAAATCACTGCTGCTGCTTCTTGTAGCAGTGCCAATGGGCACCATTATGTTTTTGTACAAGTGTGCTATATGGAGTGATCAGTACTTTAGCCTGTACTGGCCTGGGTGTTTTTTGGCTGCCTGGAATGCAAGCTACAGACTTGGAGATTTACTGGGAGAAACCTGAGAGATCAAAATCTTCAGCCAGAAACACTTGAGTGTGTGATTATCCTGGACTGTTTTTCCTCTTTCGCCTCCCCCCCTTTTTTTTGGAAGGTAATTTCTGGTCTTCCAAGGATTTTTGCTGCCATCGTGTGGGAAAGGCCCACAATGCAAATTTTCTTGGGGTAAATTTCCCCATCTCTTCCACACAGAATCTATGTCATACATGTATTCATGCATTATTTATGTTTGTATGTCTTATATGGGATTCCTTTCCCTCAAGACAAATAAAGTTCCTCTCTCACATCAACCAAAGCCATTCACATGGCAAATTACTTCATTAAATTATTTCACTTGCAGTTGCCACAGGGCTTCCTGAAAGGAATTCTAGATTTCCTGGAAGAGCGCAACTGGGAAAATGTTTGGCAAAGTGGATGCATTTACAAGTAGGAAGAAATGTGAAGGTGAACCTACATAATCTGCCATTTCCAAAAGATACACGAACCAAAACACAGCCATTCTAAATTCATACTGCTCCAGTTTTGCAATGTAATTCTCTAGACGTGTACAAAATTGCATATGCCAGGGCAAAATGTGCATAATCCCAATCCTTGATCATAGAATTGTAGAGTTGGAAGGGGCCGTGAGGGTCATCTAGTCCAACCCCCTGCTATGCAGGACTCTTTTGCCCAATATGGGGCTCGAACCCATGGCCCTGTGATTAAGTGACTCCCTGTAGTTACTCAGAGCTTAGGAAAAGCTTATAAGAACATATGATGCCTCATGGACCGGACCAAATACCCAACTAATCAAGCACCCTATTTCCCACAGATGAAAAGCATGGAGCCACAACCCTTTCCCACGCTTGTTCCCTAACAAGTAATATCAGATTCAGGTAGGTAGCCGTGTTGGTCCGACACAGTCAAAATAAATAAAAACATTGAAAATAAAAAAAATTGTCCAGTAGCACCTTAGAGACCAACTTAGTTTGTTCCAGGTATAAGCATTCGTGTGCATGCACACTGTGTATCTGAAGAAGTGTGCATGCACATGAAAGCTTATACCTTAGTTGGTCTCTAAGGTGCTACTGGACAATTTTTCAATTTTAAAAAGTAATATCAGGCATATTTCCTCTGAACATGGCAGTTTGGCATGGAGAGTAGCCATTGACAAACCTATTTCCATGAATTTGACTAAACCCTGTTTAAAGCCAAGTAAATAAGAAGCCATCACCACATACCATGCCTGCGAATTCTGCATATAAATTACACATTGCGGGAAGAAGTACTTTTTTGTCTGGTGTGGATACAAACTGGGTTTAATTTGTGGAAGGGCTCCCTAAGGCCCAGATGATGATGGGGAACAGAAGAAACCAATGTAGTGAGTTTCACAGCCACCAGCATCTCTTTTTTTGGAAATTCCCAGCTATCTTCTAATTTCGAATGAAACTCAGCAGACATCCTATTAAGCCAGCAGCATAATGTAAAGGGATCTGTAATTACAGTGTAGATGACACCTAGTGGTCATTAAACACAATGATAAATTCCAAATAAAATAAGCCACCTGTGGGTCACTCAAAGTCACTGTCACAGCAATAGATTCCTAAGAATTTAGGAACACAGAAAGCTGCCTTACTCTGAGTCAGACCACAGGTCTAGTTAGCACAGTACTGTCTACAAGGACTGGAAGTGGCTTTCCAGGATTTTGGACAGGGAGTCCCTCCCAGCCTGACATGGAGATGCCAGAGAGACTGAACCAGAAACCTTCCGCATGCAAAACAGGTGCTCTATACTTACGGAGCTACAGTCCATCAGACCAAAAGTTAATACTATCTAGTGTTTTGATTCCCAGAGTGACTTGTCATATGCTTCAAGCACTCTTACAATCATGTGTATCTGCAGAAATCTTTCCAGGCGAGAGTGAAGTAAATACACCAAACAAAACATAACTAGAAGAAGAAGAAGAGTTTGGATTTGATATCCCGCTTTTCACTACCCGAAGGAGTCTCAAAGCGGCTAACATTCTCCTTTCCCTTCCTCCCCCACAACAAACACTCTGTGAGGTGAGTGGGGCTGAGAGACTTCAGAGAAGTGTGACTAGCCCAAGGTCACCCAGCAGCTGCATGTGGAGGAGCGGAGACACGAACCCGGTTCCCCAGATTATGACTCTACCGCTCTTAACCACTACACCACACTGGCTCTCTCACTGGTTTGAGAGAATTCTGGTACATTTGATGATTAGTGGCCAGGCCTGGGTAGGCATGGCCATTAAAAAGCTAGAGTTATAGGTACTGTATACCTTTCATTGTTTCCCAATGGGTAGATCAGCTGTTTTATCCACAGATAAACCTAGCAATCAGACAAAATCCTTCCACTCAAGAGGTCAAACCATCAGTTCTTCCCCTGGCTTCCTCCAGTCCTTAATTAACTGCACTATTGCTACAATCAACTTTACACACACACACACACACACAGAGAGAGAGAGAGAGAGAATTACACACACCCTGTATTAACCTTTTTGAGGAGCGGAGGACAAAAACCAGGAAATTACCCTGGCATATGCTATTCTATTCTCCCCACTCTAACCAAATGGATATAGGATACTTTTCAGGGCTGGTGTAGCTTATTCAATGTCAACAGCAGCCCTCACTTCCTGCATGCAGTACAATGATGGCATGTATCTGCATTTTTTTAATTATTTATTAATAACACATTTAACACTTTTTCTATACTTTGGTTTTGTACTGAGTTGGATAAATGATAAAATTCATGTTATAGTGAGCCATTGGACTGGGTGAGTTTTGGATTTTGGTGTAAGAGGCAAGAATCCAAATCACTGCTGGGCTCTGTACACCGAACCTGTGACCGTGGTAAAGTCACTCTGCTACCATCCTGTGAAAGAGAAGCAATTTAGTGTCCAAATGATTTTAACCCGAAAGGGTCGCAGCGTCGGTGATTTCACAAACAAGAATCTCTAGGGCGCCGGGACAGGGCGCCGCAGAGAGGTAGGGATAAAGCGGCTTTGCCTCCTGCCCCGCAAATGGTGACATTCAGATAGAAACCCGGAAGTGGAGTGTAATTATTACCCCTACTTTCCTCTATGGTGGGATTCAGCCGGAGAAAGAAGGAGGAACGCGAGGCGTGTAGTTCCTGTTGCCGAAATGGCTTTTTAAGGTGGCCCAGCGGTTTCTACTCCCATGTTGAGGGGAAAGCGCTGGCTGCTGATCACGGGGGCGAAGAGACCAAACAGCACGTCCAGCTCACAGAGAGAGACTGGCGTGGCGGGTCAGTGAGGTGGGAAGTGATGGGAGCAGGCATTAGGGTAAATAAGTCAGGGATGGCTGTAGAAGAACAGTGGCCCTGGGTAGCAAGCCAGAGTTTGGACGGGGAGAAGCAAATCTCAAAAGGGTTCCTGTGCCCTCTCATAACGCTAGAACTTATGGACATCCAATGCAACCTTCAGGATTCAGGACAAATAAAAGATTCAAGGCAAATAAAAGAAAGTGCTTCTTCGCAGCACATAAACTATGGACATCCCTAGGCTGCAATCCCGCCAAGTCTTGTTAGTACATTGGGACAGGCCGGGTCTCCAAGCCTGCATTTGCGTATTTATGGTATTTTAATAGGCTACTGTCCATCAGTGAAGTCATCTGATCAGTTGCAAGTTCCCACCTAAGATTAATTGCTCACAGGAATCAAAATTCATGGCTGTAACTCAGAACCCCAATGCAAGTTTATTATTTGGAAGTTCAGACCGTGGAATCTTAGGTGCCATAACAAATTTCAGATTTGCTACGGTCGGAATGAATTCAGGAAATCTAATATAAAGCAATCAGCTTCAAACATCAGCTCATTTGGAGCTAAAATCATGTTGGCAGTCCATTTTATTATTTTCTTTTGCATTTGGCAGCTCCCCCACCCTGTTAAATCTTAACTTTCTCCTATTGTCCTTATTAAAAAACAAGGAAAAACTGTCAAACTTCTTTTTGAAAGCTTACCTGCTAAGCCGTACTGATATCTCTCTTTCTTTCCCTGGCTAGTTTTAATTGTGAATGTAAGTATTTCATTTTACAATTCTTCTCAGAGAAGAGAAAAAACGGAACAAAGCAGAAATGAGCAATCTCTATCTCATCAAGACATGCCGCAGGGTTTAGGGGGAGGATAACCAAAAAAGATGGGAAAATGGTAACATATCTCATGCAACAAAAGAATATAGTATTAACGACAAATGTAGAAAGATCAACAAGTACAAGAGGTAATCTCGCCCCACAAAAAAAACCCACCATTCCAGTTCAATGGCGAGTGGGCACTGACTGACAGTGGGAGGAATGGAACTGAGATGCCAGATCAAGAAACAAAACACTCCACACTGCCAAACATATATGATCGAATTGCTAACTAACTTTAGTGCTAAGTAATTTTTCCAGGCTCTCAGGTTTTCCATATTTCATGCAGGGAAATTGTTACAGGGTTACCCAGAAGGAATGAGCACTGGGGTCGTTTATTTATTTCACAAATGTATTTAATGCCCTTTTATTTCAGTTACTGACACCCTCATCTAAAAGCTTTTTGGAAGAAGTGCATCTTTGCCTGTGCTCTTCTGGATAGGCTCTCTGTGTTGGGAATAGTAGCATAGTGATATGGTGACTCCACTCCTATCTGGACATCCAATTCCAGAAAGTCGTTGTGGGAGACTTCTGCTTGGCCCCATGGCATTTATGCAGTGGGGTCCTGCAGGGTGTTGTTGTTGTTTTCTTAACCCCCGTGATTTTTAACATTCACATGAAACACCAATGGTATCAAATAGTATGGAAAACAGCCTTATTACAAAAAACTAACCAATGAACTGAAACTGACATGGGGACAAATAGAAGAAGACACCTTCACCATGGTATGGTTATCCTTTAATCACATACACAGCCCAACAAGACAACAACAAGAATCTGCCAACAGCATATGAAGCAATCTGGCTAACCTGATTCAAAAATACACACCCGCAACCCAGCTCACACAAAAAAACAATTCTCACTTCAGCCAACCAAAGACAACCAACCACACCCTAAGCCACCCCGAACCTCTCTCACCACCAAGGAAATACAACAAGTGAATAGCAAGAGAACCCAGACAAGTAACGCTGACACAACCCCCCTCCACACACACACACACTTAGAATAATAGAAACACAACTCACCTGACCTCACCCCACTCACCATTCCCCACTTTCCCTCCCCCCTTTTTTTCTTCCTAATTGTTTAAACCAATTCATGAACCAAGAACGTATACATTGCCCACTAATAATGAAACATATGTTGTAGGTGTAGATATTTTCCACATTTATTATGCTAATTTTGTGTTATACTTGATGTCTCCAAAGTAGATGGAGACATCATTTGAGGATTTGGAGCAAGGTGCTGTCAGTATGTTCACAACACCCAGCTGTGTGTGTGTCTCTGTTGGATTCAGCTGAGGCAGTAGAAGTCCTGCGTTGGTGCTCAGAATCAGATATAGGCTAGATGAGGGTGAATAAACTGAAAATCCTGACAGCGTGGAGGATCTATGGGTAGGTGGCTCATCTGCTGAGAAAGTTTAGTCTCTTTTGGGAGGAACTGCGCTCCCCAAAGGAATAATTTCCTGGATCCGGTTCTGCCGCTTGGAGGGCCAGGTAAGCTTGTGTGGTAAGGAGGGCTTCTCATAAGTTTATGCCACAAAGGACACAGCAGCCTTTATCTTGAACAGAGATAGTTTGGCCACGATTATCCATGCTCTGATAACATCTGGGATTGACTACTGCAGTGCATTGCAGGTTCAGGACTTGTGCTTACTGTATATGCAAAGCCCCTAACAGCTTGGGTCTAGGATACTTTACGGACTGCCTGAGCCCTTATATTCCAGCTCAATCTCTGAAATCATATGGAGGAGAGCTGTTAATTTCCCTTGTGTTACAGAGGCCTAACTGACCTCAACCAGAAGTTGGGCACCAGTCCTAAACTGTAGAACACTATTCCAGCAAGTATTCAGCAAACATCCTGGGTTTTGACTTTCAGGCATCTCTTGAAGAGTTTTCTGTGCTGACAGGCCTATACAGTTGTTTAAAACATCTCTTGAGTAGCCAGTCATTTGAATGGTTAGCCTATTCTGTATTTTATTTTATTTTTTAAAAAATGTTTTTATGTTGCTGTATACCACCCTGATGTTTTGTGAAAGGGCAGTATGTAAATAAATAACATACTTAACAAATCACCTGCATGCAATCTGGATTTCTTATAGTGTGTTCACGTTGGACCTTTTGGAAGTAAGCAATGATTTGATAGTGTGAGAAAAGTTATTTGAACACCATTCCTTTTTAGCTTTTTAGTTTTTAGGACTTTGTTCACAGCTGGAGAGGAATGGCTCTAGCCATTCAGATGAGCTTTTTGGAAATTGAAAACAAAACAAAAGTTTGATGTGTTACTGATCTAAAATAAGTGGTCTCTGTGAATCACAAGCTTGTTGGACCAGTGGAAACGAAGGTTGCACTCTAAAAATGTTGCATTGCTACATTTAAGCACCGGATGTGCTTTTTTGAACCAAAATAACATTTCTTGCTAGAATTCGCATTATTATATTTATTGTGTTATATTTCCACACACACCCTTGAATCTGGGAATTGGATGAACTGTCAAAAGAGTCTCCAGCGAACCTTTATATCCCTTAACCAAGGTTGTTTGTGTTAGCTACACCCAATGTTAATTCTAAAAAGCAAAAGTCTTCATTGGGTTTGGTTTGTGTACCTGAGGAAAAGGTTATCATTTTTTTTTTAAAGTAAAAATAAGAGACTGTGTAAATATTGTGTAGCATTAAGCATGTGCCTTATAATCCAGACACAATTTGAGACAGAGAACCAGCCACTTTGTAAGGTTGAGACAGATTTCTGGCCAGGGTATGACGTTGGTATGCTACCTTCAGAGAGTGTTGGGATCTGTAGAACACACTGTGTTCTTGTCTGTTCCGTAAAAGAGAACTGTGGGGAAGCCTATGCTTTCTGAACAGATACTGCTGGCTTGGTAAATCCTTTTTTGTACATGTGGCCTGACTAACCTTAAAATGCCTATCCACACTACCTCCCTCTGCCACTGCTGCCTACTTGAGTTTTGTGCACACTGACACTGAAGAAGAGGACAGGACCTTCATTCTGAAAAAGTACAGCAGTCCTTTCTATTTGATGAAGGAGATGCTATCTTTGACTTCGCCAGTTCTTCACTTTTCATGTTGACCCCTCTCTCCCTTGAGCTTAGCTGCAGCCTGTAGAAGAGAAAATGAAATGGCACAAAGAAAACAAGCCGTTCTGGGTCGGCAAACTGGTAGCTGTTCAGTAAAGCATTTGGGAAGAAGCTTTGTAGGACAGCTCTTGGAGCAAAACTGAGCAGTGCTGAATTCTACGTACTGTATCTCAATTTCAAAACAGCAGGAATGTTTCCAAGTCAGAAATGCAAAGTGATTTTTTAAAAAAATTGCTTTAAATATAGGCTGCTCACTATATTCCAGTGTTAATGGTCTGAGTAATTTAAACTTCAACAGAACCTCTTGCTAAGTCCCTGCATCTATTGTCTTCTGATCTGTAATGCCTTGGGGTTTGGGTAAGAAAACCTGTGTGTTTTGTTAGCTGCGTGTTACTATTTTGCATCAAGAACAAGGTTTTAAATATACTTACCATTAAATATACTTTAATTCATAGTGCTACTGCTGCAGAAAATCTTTCTGCCTACTGCTCAAACCTTGCTTCCCTAGCTTAAGACCTGTTGAAAGGGAGGGAAAGTCACAATTAGGGATGGGTGAGAAAGTTGATTCATTTTGCATTTAAAGGTACACCTACTTTTACACAGGTTGTGCACTACCCCCCCCAGTCTCTGCCTATTGTACAAAAATGCCTGTACAGACAATTCCCCACTTACTTGGGGCTTGTGTTCTGGGCCCCCACAGGCATTAGTGAAAGAGATTTCACTTTACATGGTTTTTCACTTATTAGACTATTGGGGGACCATATTGAATCTCTTCCACTGGAGACTTTTAAAAATTTTGTTTTGCTTGCTCTTCTGCTTTCTCCTCCAGGGCTTCCTGTCTGCCCAATGGTGATGGCCCAATTGGGAGGTTGTATCTTTTCCTCAGTCACAGTCATAGGTTTGTTTGCCCCTAACAGAACAAATCGATATTCAGCTTTGTTGTTAGAGACTCTTTGTTGCTTAGCACAGAGTGCTCTCTGTACAGTACTGCTGTTTAAGAGCTGGAATATGAGAGCACAACACTGTTTTGTTTGTTTGTTTTTTTTAAAAAAAATATCAATCATTAAGTCATCTCAGAGCAGACCCATTGAAATCAATAGAAAATTAGTTATCCAAGAGATAGAACCCATTAAGTTAACATTGTGGAATACAATGTACCCAAAAAGTGTTCATGTTATACTATGTTTTTGGAGTGCAATACCAATAAAAATCTAGAAATTTTGCGACTAATTCTATCTTTACTTCCAGCTAGGAAGTTAAAGGGGTCTGTTGGAATCCAATCGATTGCTGCTGTCGAAGAAGATTGTGTAAGAGGTTCAAAAATACTATCTGATGTAAGGTGGTTCTTGGAGTGCTGCTGATAAGCAGTTAGCTCAAAACACACACTAGCAGCAATCAGTACAAGGTCTGGCTTGCAGGTATTCAACATGCTTCTACCCACAGCAGCATTCCAATTCCTGAATAATGAGAACATCTGGAAATGCTTTTCAGAGTTGGGACAGAACACTTAATTTCAAAAAATTGCAGCAATGGAACACCTGTGGCTTAGCTAAGAATTCCATTGAAATTTCCATTTCCTCAATGCTTTTTTATTTAAAAAAAAGTTTGCCCCTCACTGTTCCTCAAGGAGAATGTGATTGCAACACACCCAAAGACTTGTGAATTTTGCAGAATTATTGGCCTGCCTTGATGGGTGGGGGTCCTCAGAGGCAAACCTCTGGAGCTATCATCCTCAGGACCAAATTACACATTGTGTTAATTGTATAATGTGCCCTTGCATGTTTGTGGGAGAGATTGGTATTGGGACTGCAGAGCATGGAGGGTAAACCTTCTTCTCCCATGCTGCATTCCCAACAAAAACCCGACACCACCACCCCAAGCTAGCAGTGTGGGGAGGGTATATACCTCTCCAATTTTGCTCTATTTAATTGCTCAACATGAGCCAAAGGAAGAGCTAGCAAAACACAAGCATTATTATACTTAATGATGTTTTTTTAAAAAAGAAAAAGAAAAGACCAATGTACCAGCAGCTTTGCGGGGGCAGCTATTTTTCCTCAGGCTCACAGCACAGAGGGGAAAAGGTTAATCCATGTCTCCTGATCTTCGCACCACCAACACAGCAGCTGCTACTTTAAAAGGGGAAAGCAGACGTAAAAGAGCCCAGCAGGATCGGATCAAAGGCCTGTCTATTCCTGTGTTCTGTTCCTGCAGTAGCCAACCAAATTCCTCTAGCAAACCCACAAACACCACATGAATGCAATAGCCATCTTCCACCATTCCCAGTGACTGGCATTTCAAGTCATATTTGCCTCTGATCTTGGAGGCTCTATATGGCCATCATTTGATGGAACTCATTCATGGAGGAGAAGGCTAATCTCCTTTTGAAGCTGTGCAAGTTGGGGCCATCATTACATCTTGTGGTAGAAGATTGTATGTGTGGTCTCAAGAAGTACTTTCTTTTGTCTATCCTCACTCTTCAATCATTGTTTATATTAGATTATTCATATTCTGTACCACTTAATATATTAAAAATATCTCTGAACGGTGCACTAAAAACTGAAGCAACAACAGCTTACATTGGATGACATTGAGTTTGAGTATTATGTGAGAGAGAGGAATCCAGTTTCTCCAGACCATGCATCTTTTCAAACAAAGACAGACATAGACAATTGAAGAATCTAATAAAATGTGCAGTTTGGCCCAGTGTCTATTAATATTGGAGCAAATAGATAATGTAATCTCTGTGGGTGGAATTCAACGCCACACTTTTACAGTCATTCTGTCTGTGCAAAACATTTCAGCATGCCAGATGGCATGTTCCCTCATCTTCTCCCCCTGCGCAGGGGTGGAGCAAGGGGGGGCGAGGGGGCGGTCTGCCCCGGGTACCACCTGGGGGTGACACTCGGGGCTGAGCCCCGCCCCCACGATCGATGCTGCCGGCGCACGGCAAGTTTTAAGGCTGCAGCGTGTGAACAGCAGCACAGCGTCTGTGTTGTTGTTCGTGCGCTGCAGCCTTAAAACTTGCCCTGCTGCCACACGGTCGGAAGGGGAGCCGGCTTCTCGCACCTGCCATCTTGGGTGGACTGCGCATACACACCATGACACCACAGCACGTGCTAGGGGGCAGTGCCCTGCCCCCAGGGGGTGCCCCCGGTTTGCTGCCCCGGGCGGCAAAGCGGCTCGCTACACCCCTGCCCCAGCATCCTGTTCTGAGGGTCCTATCGACTTCCCAGAGTCAATTTTTTGGGGGGGGTGCACAGGGGCAGGAGTGGGGAAAACCCCATTGCACAAGCAGAAGTCCTTGTGGCATGGGACTGGTTAGGTGAGTATCACACAATGTATTTGTTGTGTATTTGAATGGGTCACTTTTTAGAATTGCTTCTCTTTTACTTGCTAATTTCCTTCCCCTCCTTCCCCTGAGCATGCATAAGCAACAACTTTAAAGATGTCTTGGTCTCTGGTGGAGGATGAGCAGTTATTTTTTTAAAAGTAAATTGCACTGATTTCCATAAATGTGTAGCAAAACATGGAGTTGGTAAGTATTTATTTTCTTACAAATGGGATGCGGGTGGCTCTGCGGTCTAAACCACTGAGCCTCTTGAGCTTGCCGATCAGAAGGTCGGCGGTTCAAATCCACACGGCAGAGTGAGCTCCCATTGTTCTGTTGCAGCTCCTGCCAACCTAGCAGTTCAAAAGCATGCCAGTGCAAGTAGATAAATAGGTAACGCTGCAGCAGGAAGGTAAACAGCGTCTCCGTGCGCTCTGGCTTCCGTCACAGTGTCCCATTTCACCAGAAGCGGTTTAATCCTGCTGGTCACATGACCCGGAAAGCTGTCTGCAGACAAAAGCCTGCTCCCTCAGCCTGAAGCAAGATGAGCGGCACAACCTCATAGTCGCCTTTGACTGAACTTAACCGTCCAGGGGTCCTTTTCCTTTACCTTTTTACCGTATGTTCTTACTTACAGTGTTGCTTCTCTTTATTCTTTTCCCTCCACAGGGTCTTCTCTTGGTGTTTTGTGAGCAGCCTGAGCAGATTTTGAGTGTACGTATACATGTTTCACTTAATTAATATATAACATGGCAGCCTGGAGATAGATAGATAGATAGATAGATAATTTATTATTTATACCCTGCCCATCTGGCTGGGTTTCCCCAGCCACTCTGGGCGGCTTCCAACAGAATGTTAAAATACAATAATCTATTAAACATTAAAAGCTTCCCTAAACAGGGCTGCTTTCAGATGTCTCCTAAAAGTCTGGTAGTTGGTTTTCTCTTTGACATCTGGTGGGAGGGGTGGGATAATAATAATAATAATAATAATAATAATAATAATAATAATAATAATTTATTTGTACCCCGCCCATCTGGCTGGGTCTCCCCAGCCACTCTGGGCGGCTTCCACCAAACATTAAAATACATTTAAAATATCACAGTTTAAAAACTTCCCTAAACAGGGCTGCCTTCAGGTATTTTCTGAATGTCAGGTAGTTGTTTATTCCCTTGACCTCTGATGGGAGGGCGTTCCACAGGGCGGGCGCCACTACCGAGAAGGCCCTCTGCCTGGTTCCCTGTAGTTTTGCTTCTCGCAGTGAGGGAACCGACAGAAGGCCCTCGGCGCTGGATCTCAGTGTCCGGGCTGAATGATGGGGGTGGAGACGCTCCTTCAGGTATACAGGACCGAGGCCGTTTAGGGCTTTAAAGGTCAGCACCAACACTTTGAATTGTGCTCGGAAACGTACTGGGAGCCAATGTAGATCTCTCAGGACCGGTGTTATGTGGTCCCGGCGGCCACTCCCAGTCACCAGTCTAGCTGCCGCATTCTGGATTAATTGCAGTTTCCGGGTCACCTTCAAAGGTAGCCCCACATAGAGTGCATTGCAGTAGTCCAAGCGGGAGATAACCAGAGCATGCACCACTCTGGCGAGACAGTCTGCGGGCAGGTAGGGTCTCAGCCTGCGTACCAGATGGAGCTGGTAGACAGCCGCCCTGGACACAGAATTAACCTGTGCCTCCATGGACAGCTGTGAGTCCAAAATGACTCCCAGGCTGCGCACCTGGTCCTTCAGGGGCACAGTTACCCCATTCAGGACCAGGGAGTCCCCCACACCCACCCGCCCCCTGTCCCCCAAAACAGTACTTCTGTCTTGTCAGGATTCAACCTCAATCCTGTTAGCCGCCATCCATCCTCCAACCGCCTCCAGGCACTCACACAGGACCTTCACCGCCTTCACTGGTTCTGATTTGAAAGAGAGGTAGAGCTGGGTATCATCCGCATACTGATGAACACCCAGCCCAAACCCCCTGATGATCTCTCCCAGGGTGTTCCACAGGGCGGGTGCCAATACCGAGAAGGCCCTCTGCCTGGTTCCCTGTAACTTGGCTTCTCGTAGCGAGGGAACCGCCAGAAGGCCCTCAGAACTGAACCTCAGTGTCTGGGCAGAACGATGGGGGTGGAGATGCTCCTTCAGGTATACTGGACCGAGGCCGTTTAGGGCTTTAAAGGTCAGCACCAACACTTTGAATTGTGCTTGGAAACGTACTGGGAGCCAATGTAGGTCTTTCAAGACTGGTGTTATGTGGTCTTGGCGGCCGCTCCCAGTCACCAGTCTAGCTGCCGCATTCTGGATTAGTTGCAGTTTCCGGGTCACCTTCAAAGGTAGCCCCACGTAGAGCGCATTGCAGTAATCCAAGTGAGAGATAACTAGAGCATGCACCACTCTGGCGAGACAGTCCGTGGGCAGGTAGGGTCTCAGCCTGCGTACCAGATGGAGCTGGTAGACAGCTGCCCTGGACACAGAATTAACCTGCGCCTCCATGGACAGCTGTGAGTCCAAAATGACTCCCAGGCTGCGCACCTGGTCCTTCAGGGGCACAGTTACCCCATTCAGGACCAGGGAGTCCTCCACACCTGCCCGCCTCCTGTCCCCCAAAAACAGTACTTCTGTCTTGTCAGGATTCAACCTCAATCTGTTAGCCGCCATCCATCCTCCAACTGCCTCCAGACACTCACACAGGACCTTCACCGCCTTCACTGGTTCTGATTTAAAGAGAGGTAGAGCTGGGTATCATCCGCATACTGATGAACACCCAGCCCAAACCCCCTGATGATCTCTCCCAGCGGCTGCATGTAGATGTTGAAAAGCATGGGGGAGAGGACAGAACCCTGAGGCACCCCACAAGTGAGAGCCCAGGGGTCTGAACACTCATCCCCACCACCACTTTCTGAACACGGCCCAGGAGGAAGGAGCAGAACCACTGTATAACAGTGCCCCCAGCTCCCAACCCCTCTAGATGGTCCAGAAGGATGTTATGGTTGATGGTGTCAAAAGCTGCTGAGAGATCCAGCAGAACTAGGAAACAGCTCTCACCTTTGTCCCTAGCCCGCCGGAGATCATCGACCAGTGCGACCAAGGCAGTTTCAGTCCCATGATGAGGCCTGAATCCCGACTGGAAGGGATCCAAATGGTCCACTTCTTCCAGGCGTGCCTGGAGTTGTTCAGCAACCACTCGCTCAATCACCTTGCCCAAGAATGGAAGATTTGAGACTGGGTGATAGTTGGCCATATTGGCCACATCTAAAGATGGTTTTTTAAGAAGCGGTTTAATAACCGCCTCTTTCAGCGGGGCAGGGAAGGCTCCCTTGCAGCCTCCACCCCGCGAAGCCCATCGCCCAGCCCTTCCTGGATAGCTTTTATAAGCTAGGATGGGCAAGGATCAAGGAGACAGGTGGTTGTTTTCATTCGTCCAAGCAGCCTGTCCACATCCTCGGAGGTAACAGATTGGAACTGATCCCACGCAACTGGACTAGACAGATCGATATGAGATATATTCAAAAAAGTTGAAGGTGGCAGATTGAATGGTCTTGCCTTCCTGCTCCTCCCAGCTTCGAGGGCTCTTCATCAGTGGCTCAGCATCCCCTGCGCTGTGTATTGGAGTGATTGCCAGCCTTCCTGTGCTAACAGCTGGACAGCATCAAAGTGAGCACCCAGAAGCTCTGCAAGGATTCGGCACTGTTTGTCTTTTTTGTAAAAAAAAATAAATTAAAAAATCAGCTACTGCAGGGAGCTGACGTCAATATCAAGGCAAGCAAAAAGGCCCTTTGTTCTCCAAAATGCTTCGGCTTGGGAGTGTTTAAATATAAATTATTGCCACAGTTTGAGTGTTGTGATAACTGTTGTTGGACTAATTACTTTTCTGAATAAGGACTGCTGCAAATCATTGGGGGGGGGGTTTCTCTTTGTGAAAAAAGAATGTTGTCTAAAGGGCAGCCCCCTCTGGAAATTTGCACAGCTCTGCTGCTATTGAAATCAGCTACAGACTTCCCTAGCTGTTTGCTCACCACAGGTGATGCCCAGGTACACAAGTCAAAACCACAACGATAGGTAATACTGCAGATAGTGTGCAGTTAGGAAAGGAATGGCCAAATCTATTCTTTTTAAAAAAGATTTCTCAGTTTACAAAAGTATGTGCAATGTCTTTTTTTCCCAAATTGCATTTTTTGCAGATCAGTTTGATGCCAGATCTATTCTTTGAAAGGCGGGTAGCAATTGAAACATGTAAAGTGCACTTAAAATCTGTCTTGATTTGAACAACTGGAAAACAACTGGAAAAGAAAATAATTGTTGCAAATGTTGTTTTAAAAATGAAATAAAATGTAGTCGTGAAATAACTCAATAAATTCTCCCAGTATACAGACTGCTCCTTCAGTTTCCTTCTTTTAAAAAACTCGGTCTCTTTAGCTGCTTCTCTCGAAGATGCTTTTGCCTTGTGGCTTTTCAGAATGTGAGATGCAGGTTCAGATGCAGAACATAAGAAGAGCCCAGTGGCCCATCAGGTCCAGCATCCTGTCCTCACTGTGTCCCACCAGGTGCTTATGGGAAGCTTGCAAGCAAAATCAGAGCACAAGAGCACTCTCTTGCACGTGTTCACACCTCAAATAACTGCAACCAAAACCATCACAAATCTAAAAAGTTCCATCTTTGATAGCCGAGGCCTCTGCACTTGAAGTAATTGTGCACTGTATTTGCACTTTGAATTTCTTTTGGCTGTCTTTTGAAATTCAGAATTACCTTTGGTCATCTAGTTTCAGGGAGTTTCTAGGGCAAATTCGGCTGAAAATGGGTGATTCTCCCAACCCATGGAAAACCACTCTTTAGTGCTCAGTCGGAGCCAACAGCAATTCAGGTTTTCTCTGGATTGATGCTTGCTTCAATTTAGCTTTAAAAAGTGGGTTTTCCCTGGGAAAGGAGCAGGGCAAGGGGGAAGCCGCTTGGACATGTGTCTAGAAAGTGTGGGTCAAGTGGAAAACCACTTCAACATGTGCTTTCTAGGCATGGGGCAAGCAGAAGTGTGGACAAGCCCTAAGTGACTATTTTATATCCAGTTCAGGTCAGGCTCGTCTTCCCTTGCTGGTGTCTTTGCCTGAATAGCAGCTGGTGTCTTTATTGTTTGACTGGTGGAAGAGGCCACTGTCTTCTTCTTCCTTTGCATCTATAGTCTCGGGACAACAATCAGAGCATGAACTTCTTCTTTCTGATAGGAAGAGAAGAGACGAAAGCAAGCTCCCTTCAGCTGACCTTTCTCTGATCAATACAGCTGTACCTTGGTTCTTGAACAGAATGCGTTCCAGGAGTCCATTCAACTCCTGAAACCGTTCAAAAACCAAGGTGTGGCTTCCGATTCGCTGCTGGAGAGTCCTGCAGCCATTTGGAAACCGCGTTGGATGTTCGGCTTCCGAAAATTGTTCGAAAACCAGCTCACTTCCGGGTTTCGATCAATCGGGAGCCAATTTGTTCGGAAGCCAAGGTGTTTGAGATCCAAGGTATGACTGTACTGGGACTAGGTTGGTCTCACCATTGCTATGATGTTCTTCCTAGGAGGCAGCAGGAAAAGCACCCAGTGACCCTTGGCTAATGGCAGAGACCGGTATCTTTTCCCTCTTGCTTCTGCAGTCTCTTGCTTTATCTCTTTCAGCATCCTAATACTTACCATATGCTGTCTGTGTGAGGGCCATAATTTCTTTCTTATTTTTCAGTTTATTTTCTGAAATGTGAACTTCTTGCCCTCCTTTTCTGTCTATGGTCTGGATCTGCAGCACTTATCATGCAGAAAGCACCCCTGTAATCTCATTTCCACCTTTTCTTTCTCATGCACATCTTATCCTTGTGGTAAATAACATTATCTTCCCCACCACCACTCCCCGCCGCCAGCTTCTGCATCCCTCACTACGTTGTTTTCAGTGTACCGGTAATTTTCCATCTCTCCGCCGTCTTCTAAAGAATTGCATCAAGTGAGAAACGGGAGCAATTTTTTGGGTAGGAGAACCTGGTAGCCACATGGCTCGTGTTTAAAACCTCAGCAATTTGAGAAGATGGAAGTGAGAGGGGAAATCAAGCAAAAAACACCATGAAGTTAATATTGTGAGTGGGTGGCAGCTGTTGGTAAATGGAGAGAAGAAATAAACAGAGGTAGGAGTGGAATAGAAATAGGAGCCAAGTACCTAGTGGGGTCAGAGTCTTCCCCACCTGGGAGGGTTGCTAAGAAGCAAGTAACTCTTTGATGATTATTTTTTAAATACTTTTTTTTTTTTTAAAAAAAAAAGATAATTTACTCCTCTTAAGGAAGCAAACAGTTCCTCAAAACAGTATAATGCACAGTGGGTGCTGTATTCTGCTCCAATTTCCAAAGGGAAGGATAGGGAGGAATAGAGGAATCATCTCTTTTAAGAAAACTTGTGAACATCAAATGTCTTTGGTATCAGCTTACTGCATTGCAGATCATCCAGAACTGATTTGTCTGTCAATTAAGGCATAAGCTTTCATCAGATGCATGAAGTTTTGCACTGAGTATGTGCAATACAGTATATGAGTGTATTATAAGTGTGAGTGAGTATCTCACATGCACGCATGGTTGGAGAAGGGGAATTACAAACACTGAGGTCAGAAGAAAACGAAACAGAGAAAATAAAGACTGGGATGATTAGGTGATTAACAGTGTTTCTGTATGTATACGTGCACAAGCTCACACACTCAAAGTACTCAGGGTAGCAATTCATGTAATGATGAAATGGACCATCTTACATAAAAGCTCAGCTTTCTTTACAGGGAATAGTTACAGGTAGGTAGCCATGTTGATCTGCCATAGTCGAAACAAAAAAATTCCTTCCAGTAGCATCTTAGAGACCAACTGAGTTGGTTATTGGTATGAGCTTCCATGTGCATGCACACTTCTTCAGACAGTGTATCTGAAGAAGTGTACATGCACACAAAAGCTCATACCAATAACAAACTTAGTTGGTCTCTAAGGTGCTACTAGAAGGAATTTTTTTAATTTTATTTTTACAGGGAATGTTACCTGTTTTTCTATCTGCTTTAGAAGGGAAGAGGCTAGTTCAGATGTTTCATTGTTAATGTATAGTGTGTGTGGCAGTCTCTTACATTTCTGAATCTGCCTCCAGGCCCCAAAAGATTGGGGACTCTTGGCTTGAGGTGGTACAATACCCTCTTGTTTTGCTGCAACAGGCTAATATGTCTACCTCACTGGAAATCAACTGTTTAATGGACTCTTGCTGTTGCACATGAATAGCTGATATGGGAAAGGGCTACAAGATGTGTCGAAACTTTTCCTGTCTTTACCAGATCTCTTCCCCTTTATTTGCCTGCTAGTCGCCTCACCTGTAAGTTGGTGGAGCAAGTTGCTCAGTGGGTGAAATTGTGGGTGCCGTTGACTTTGTCTTTCTGCATTCAGGGCATTACATTTTGCAGGGAAAGCTGAGTTTATATTTTCGGTTTTTATCAAGGATCATTTCCTTGTCATCAGAGTCCTCCACAAATGTGCCTTGATGTGATGAAATTGAGATCTGCCTCTGTGAAATGCTGTGCTTCAAAACAAATGTTGCCTGTAATGTGAATGAATCTTTGGTTTCACCACATGGGGGTGCATTTGTAACATGCTGGCACATTGATTGTGAAATGGAAGCAGAGACTGGCTTCTTGATGGAAAACCTGATTTTAAGGGTGGAAAAACATCCAGTAGCATAGCTGTGCCCACACCACACAATGCACCCTCACCGGTGAGCATGGACCTGCTTGTAATGCAATAATCTGCACTATCAATTGTTGCAATATTGCAAGAGCCCAGGGAAGTGGCACACAGAAATACTTTGGGCAATCCCTTCCCAAGCAAATCTGTGAGAGCAACAGCCTTGTTTCTAATCCTAAATTCTTCTGTGATATGTTGTCTGTCTCACAGAAGTCCACTTGGTGAAGAGGGAGAGAGAGAGAGCGAGAAGATGTTGACAAAAAAGGCAGAGGAAGGAATAGCTGCCCATTTTGCTTAAGTCCCACCCACCATACAGCTCCCAACAGCTCCGCCCCACTTCCCAAGGGAATGTAGTCCTCGGCTGGAAAAGGTTCCCCCGTCATTTGCAAAACTTTGGGGAAGTTTGCTTTTTCTGCCTAATGGAAAAAGCAATAATAGAGAGTGTGTGGGTAGACACACACACACACACACACACACACACACACACACACTGCTGGCTATACTGGGATACTGAGGGTCATTGGCCTCTATTCGAACTGAAAATTACATGTAGGAACCACAGACCTGTCTTTCCCAGCTGTAAAACCACTCTTGTGCTACAACTAAATAAAATGCTTAAGAAATCTAAAGGATGTGCATATAGATAGTTTACACTGTATTGCATTTCAGATTTAGTTCTGTGTTGTGCAGATGAAATGGTACATAACAGTCTAAACTGGGGGAGGCATAATTTTGGCCTCTATAACCACTAACATTCTCTGATAGGGGACAACTATGCCTTGACTTCCCTTTTCTAAGCCTTTAGCTCCTTAGCTTTCAGTGTTTTCCCCTCTAGTCTTCCTTCCATTCACTCGTGCACCCTTTGGCACACACAGTGATTGCATCTCCCCAAGTCTTTTCCCCCTTTCAGATTACAGAATGAGCTCCCTTTGTCTTTTCTCATAAGTCTTCCCTGAGCCTTGCAGAATTGTTGTTTCTTGTCAGATTTCCTTGTTGCTCTGTTTTCTTCCATCTGTGTTTTCCCCAAAGCCTGGAGACTAGCACGGCAAACAGCACCCAAAGGCCCAGTTCAAAAAAATCAGATGGAACACTGTGGTTTTGAGAGAGATCTCTTTTTCTGCTGCGCAGCAAACATAACCCTGGCTTGTCTGCTCATACTATGTAAAAAAGGACAGTGCCTGCTCTATGGTGGTAGAATGTCTCGTATATGGAGAAATATATACTTCCTCGAGCAAAGCAAATGCACTTTTCCTATGCAGTTTTGCACAGAAAGCAGACAGTGCGTAGAATATGTGAAGACTTCAAGAGATTGTCTCTTAAAGATGCCCAACCATGTGAGAGTGATGGGCAAATATAACATTGCTGCTGTGGGGGACCTACAGGAATGTTTCCCCTCACAACTACATTGCTAGTTGGCCTCTATAGGGAGGGGATTCCACAGCATGGGTGCTACCATTGAAAAGACCCTGTTTCTTTTATGTAAGTTTTTGATGGTAATGGTATTTGGAACTTCATAGCCTCTTCATTTAAAGACATACATTTCCTGTGCTTCTCCATGACCCCAGAGCAGAACAGTTTAATTGAGAGAAAGTTGTGTCTTGAGTTAATAGATAGTGACTTTTCTTCATCTCAGGAATTTCTGTGAATAGACCCCTAGATGCACACACCCACACACCCTGCACTTCTTGTCATAGCTGAGAGCTTGATGTAAATGAGGCACTCTGACAGCTACGGCTCCTGTGGGGTCTACAACTCTGAGGCCTTGGATGTTATTCTCTAGAGAGCTGGCAAAGCGACAGAGAAATAAACTAGCCTGCAACATTACAAAGATTTCACGTTGAATCATAGAGTTGGAACATGCTTCAAAGGTCATATAGTCCAATTCTTGGTCGATGCTGAACACCCACTGTTACAGCACCCCTTATTCAGCCTCAGATAAAGAACTTCTAATGATGGACTGTCAAGCAGCTGATACTATTTGGAAGTTATTCCTAATTTTTAGCTGATACCTTGTAATATGAATCTGTTAGTTCAGATAATACGCTCTGGGCAAGAGAAGACAAATTTGCTCCGTCATCTATGTGACAGTCCTTCAGATATTTGATGATGGGTGGATATTGCCTATTAATTGTTTTTTCTCCAGGCTGAACATGTCTGTACAGAGAAGCTCTATTGGGTAGCTCCCACCAGTCAAGAGTAGAATACCTAGCTAGAGAACAATGATCAGTCACTGTGTGGTTTCCTATGCATGTCAGAAAGGATCTCAAATGCAAAACTTCTCAAAAGGAAATCTATATTGACTGACCTTGAGGCAGTCACACAGCAACATAGCTGTGATTTATCTTTCGATGTGGTGCTTTTCATTTGCAAAGTGCTTCATAGTATTTTCTGCTTCACTTCAGTATGACAAAAAACGATGAGGTTGGAGGTTAATATTTGCAAATGTGTGTGGGAGATGGGGTGGGACTGTACACCCCCCTACCCCTCCCACACACTGTCCCACCAAATTATGGAGCTGCTCTGACTTCCATTGTTGGCATAAAAATCCCACAAATGACAATTGGCAGCCTGCAAAATATCCTTGCCTGCAACTACTGGTTCAATCAATATGAAGGGCAAAGGGCAAGAATCTCATAGCTTAATAAGCTGTGTTGATACAAGAAAGCTACTGGCAGGGTATCTAGGAGTCCCTTTTAGAAATCAACAAGAAAACAAAAAAGGCAGCAGTGATACAAAACAGAGCATTGGGACCATATCCAAGGACAGGTACATTGAGAGAAAAGCTTATTCACTCTTCCACAAGGGTAGAACAACAATCTCGGCTCTGGCTTTTTGAATATAAAAGGAGAGAATGTCACGGCAAACTATCCCAGAAGGGGCATTGCATTCCAGATGATTAGATGTGAAACATAATCATATTATCATTTCCTCCAGCAAAATTTCCTTGAGAATATGAGAACTCACTGTAGACAAAGCTTGGGGAAGTCTTTGTTGGGGTGGGTGGGGTTGGTTAAATGAAGGTATTTGCCAGGACATTAACAGTGAGTTTTTTGGTAAGGGTAACAAAGGCAGTGGTATTTAATCCCCCCTCCCCACAGATATATGGGAGTTGTTGTTGGCATCTGTCTATCTCGAAACAGTGGAGGAGTGTACCTTTAGGGGTGAAGTCAAGCTGTTGGAAGGTTACAGCACTTGCTGTGGCTGTACAGACCAATACAGGAGAGACATGTCTTGTTGTAACTGGGAGAGATTAAGGTGTCTGTTTGTGTTGCTGCAGATGCACCATGGCGTTTCATCTCTCTGTGCTTCTCCAGCAGTCATTCCTCCTCTAGTCACTGCTACAAGACCTGACTGTCTGTCAGGGAGCTGACTGTGATTATTTGGTGGTGAGGGAAATAAGCACTTATTTCAACAACAACACCCAAGATGGCCAGTGTGGTGTAGTGGTTAAGAGCGGTAGACTCGTAATCTGGGGAACCGGGTTCGTGTCTCCACTCCTCCACATGCAGCTGCTGGGTGACCTTGGGCTAGTCACACTTCTTTGAAGTCTCTCAGCCCCACTCACCTCACAGAGTGTTTGTTGTGGGGGAGGAAGGGAAAGGAGAATGTTAGCCGCTTTGAGACTCCTTCGGGTAGTGAAAAGCGGGATATGAAATCCAAACTACTCCTCCTCCTCCTCCTCTTCTTCTTCTTCTTAAAAGATCAAATTGAAAACAATATATCAAATACACCCACCCACACACCCACACCCCTTTGGTGATCACTCGTAGCCAAGTAAGATTATCTTCCATGATCACAGTCTTAATAGTGAGTCCGTAAGTGACAATGGAGGCTAATTCTGGATCCACTTTTCCTTCCACAGTGGGAACATAGGTTTCCGGGTGGCAGCTGATCACGGTAAGGGTTTGCCAAATGTGCATTCCTCTTAGCTGGCTTCTCTCTTTCATCCTGGCTTCGAGCATCTTCAAAGTCCATTACAGTACACCTTTGGTAAAGGCTGTTCTCCGATTGGAGCGCTCGCAAGCCAGTGTTTCCCAATTGTCGGTATTTATACTACATTTTTTTTTAGATTTGCCTTGAGAGAGTCTTTAAACCTCTTTTGTTGACCACCAGCATTACGTTTCCATTTTAAAGTTGCTTTGGAAGACGATATTCAGGCATCTGAACAACATGACCAGTCCAAGGAAGTTGATGTTGAAGAATCATTGCTTCAACACTGGTGATCTTTGCTTCTTCCAGTACACTGGTATTAGTTTGCCTGTCTTCCCAAGTGATGTGTAATTTTTTTTGGAGACACTGTTGATGGAATCTTTCAAGGAGCTGGAGATGGCGTTTATAAGTGGTCAGTGTTTCACAAGCATACAGTAAGGTTGGTAGTACAATAGCTTTGTAAACAAGCATTCACACACACACACACACACCCCTAAATAAACAATACAAAAGAGACTGGGATAGCACATAAAACTCTGTAAAGAAAAAATCTTAAAAGAGAACATAAAAATAATCACATGGCAGGCCAAAAGCCTGGTAAAATAAAATGGTCATCACAAGGTGACAGAAGACCATCAAAGAGCAGGCAAAGGTCTCCCTTAACCAGGAATTCTATAGTCTGCATATGGTCACAGGGACAGTCTTTTCCTGTTACCCAGCCTAACTCAATTCACATGCTGATGGGAGAAATTCTGGAGGAGAGCCTCTCCAGAGGATCTTTATGAGCAAGCAGGGGTGAAGGAACTGGTGTCCTTCAGATGCTATTGGACTCCAGTTTTCATCATTCCTGACCATTGGCCATCTTGGCAGAAGCTGATAGGGTTGTAATCCAAAAACACCTGGAGAGCCTAAGGTTCCTCAACTTTCCAGGGCTGAACTCCCTGATGTTGAAAACGTAGCATGCAGCAGTTCATGAATCTTTGTTTCTTATATAAGAGATTTAGCATTAAAGATTTAAGGAGTCCAAAATGAAAAGCCAAGAGTAGTTACACAAGAGACACACATTGTAGAACCAGAAAGAGAAAATCAATAAGCTCCATCATTTTACGATTTTATGGTTTAAAATTTTATGATGGTGGCGTGACCCTTTTTGGCCTTATTTTTACATTGACCTGAAATCTAATTGCTAGGCTAACTTGAAATATTTTATGTAATAATAAAACTAATTCTGTTGTTTATGGTGTTTAAGAATCTAGCATCCTCGTCCTTCCTCCCCATTTCCCAAAAGAGAAGTTAAAGCTCACAGCACGGAAGAGGCAAACTTTTTTTTATTTTAAAAAAAATCAATACATTTTATTGTTAAGTGTGAAAATGCAGCAGAGGAGATAGCTAGGTAAATAAAGGCGTTTTCATGCAAGCACATGTCTTATTTAGTAAGCCACTTCTCTATGTGTGCTACCATCTATCTAACCTGTTAGCAATTTCTTCTTCTGAGATGTTCTCAAGGTCAAAACACCTCTTCAGAGTATGCTTATTTAATTTGTTTCTTATGTGTGCATATTGGCACTACAAAGCTGTATGACAAGGACATGGCCAAAGCTTATTGTCAATGGAAATGTGAGAAATATGACTTGGACAGTTCCTTGGACCAAATGTGAACCAACCATGTTGTGAAAGGAGAAGATCCAGCACCAATTGCTAACTGTGATCCTTCCGGCCAACTCAAGAGCAGCGTTAAGGTTTCCTTATGTTACTAATACAAATGTGACACTTGTCGTAACTTGAATGTTGAGGAAATGTTGACTCTTCCAGGTGCTTCTGCCCTCTGAGGTGAGCTGGGTGATGACTGGAGAGAAAGCCTTCTCAATGGTGGTGCCCTCTTTGTTGAACACTCTTCCCAGGCAAACTTTCCTGGTACTCCTCTTTGTGTTGTTTTGGCACCAGCTGAATATCCCCACCCCCAGCCCCCGGCCTTATAAATAGTCTGTGCTAATTTTAACTTTGGAGCTCCTGCTAGGTTTTAAATGCTGCTCATTTATTTTGTCTGTTTATTCTGCTTTAATTGTTTCAGTTGTTGATTTTATCGTTTTAAAGCACAGGTACCAAAAGGGAGGGGTCAAGTTGTAGAAAATAAATAGGTAATTTGCATATGGAAAAAGATAAAATGTATTTTGTTTGTGGGGTTGTTCTGTGGGCAGATTTCAGCATTAGCGCATGTGCTTAGATTTCCATTTTCAATATGTAAGTTCCTAATTAAAAAATAAATGAAACACAAATATTTCTGAATTGTGAAAAAGTGATGGATTTTCAATGTCTGCAAAATCCAATATGGGCACCAGCATAAAATGTGCTTAGCTGAAACAGGCTGACAGATTTTGTTACCTTTAAAAAAAATAATAATAAGGCATCTTCCACTATAGGGTTCTGATACAGGGACAATGGGTGTATGTCCAAGTTGTATGTCAGCTTCTCTACTGATCTGATTAATCGCTGCAGTTTAGACTAAACTAAGTTAATTGCCCCCATGGAATTCAATGAACATGTTGCTAGAGGCATCATTCTAAGACATCCTTCCCCAACCTGGTGCCCTCCAGATGTTTTGGACTATGTGGCTGACTGTGTCTGATGGGAGTTGTAGCCCAAAACATTATGGGTGCCAGATTGGGGGGAGGCTGTTTTAAGACAGAACAGGTTGGTGTGGCCCAAGAGGCAGTCATGATTAGAATAACAATATGGAACAGAGCTTGGCTGTGGAAGGATGATAAAAATAGAAATGAAAAATGAGATTGAATGGTTTTGTTCCTTGAAATGTCTCTTATCTTCCATGTATGGTATGAACTCTTCACCCTATTAATCATGAAAGAATTATTTATTACAAAGTGCTAATTTGAGGGCCTGCCTTCAAGGGCTGCTACTTAGAGTCTTCCCTTCAATAATTCAGTTCACTATCTCACTTGGTTGCTCCCTGACACATGCAAAATTACATCTCATGCCCTCTTAAGTTGGAGACTGATGGGAGTTTTGAAGAAAGCTGAAAGTGGTGCAAGACGGGCATTGTTGCCCTGGGTGTACATACACATTTCATTGATCACAGTGAATTTTTGGTTTTGTTTTGTTTTGGTTTTTTTTGCAACACCACTAAAAAGCTGAAAAATGGGTTTACCAAAGGTGAAAGAGGAAGAGTACTGCTATAGCTGCTAGCCAACCATTCCTGCTCTTCCTTTTGTCAGGCAGATTGCACATTAGTCGGCCAGAATGAGTAGCAGATATTTCCTTATGGAAGCAACTTCTTGAAAGAGCCAGCCCTGCCATTAGACAAAGTTAGGAAGTTGCCCCAGGCAGCTGGTGCTGTGTGTCCTCAGGGTTAGCTTACTGCCCCATAGTGCAGTGGGTGATTCTGTTCCATCACCAGTGTTGAATAGGGATCTGCCAGTTTTGGCTCTCTTCATTTCTTATTTTACCCATCTTAAACTGACCTCCACATTTGGAAGCAATTTTCAAAATCATCAGCATTTTAGTGCAAACTCTCTTAACACATTTTTTTAATAAGCAACTTTGATTAATGCACACATTTTGACAAGCAATTTCCCCCAATATAATGCATTTGTGCACATTATTTTCACCAATATCTTCATTTTTATGCATGTGTCTCCTAAAATATGCATTTTTGTAAACATTGGTTGAAGAACCAAAATTCAGATAGCTTTTCAAAAGATAGCTTGTGTTTCAGTTCATATATTGTTTTGGAAAGTGTGGATTTGAGAGATCCAGTTTAAAATACATACTGAATCAAATTTCTCCTCCATTCCCAATGTTGAAGTAAGATTCCACTGCCATTCTAGTTGGCTTTTGTACATGGAATGGGGGAGGGCTGGCTACACATAGGAGTACATAGGCTATGATTCTTTCATTCCAATATAAGCATGATTGAAAAGAAACCCCTGTTTATTCTCATACACAACTCACTTTTCAAATAAGTCCCTCCACCTACACCATCCCATTCTTCTCCAGCCTCTGCTCATTCACTCCCCTCTCACACATACGCAACAATGCAGTCTTAGGGTACTCCTCCATGTGAGAGGTCCCTTGAGAAGGCAGGAGCCCATAGCTCAGTGACAAAGCACACAGCTTTGGTGCTGAAGGTCCTAAGTTCAACCCCTGCCATCTCCAATTAAATGGGAGGGTAAGCTTTGGAGTGGGGGTGTCAAAGGCTGCATTCCATCAGAAGAAAGTGACAGGGGGACACATACTGGTGGAGAGAGGTTGGGCCAAAGCAAAAGGTGGGGTGGGGGGACATCGCTTCTCTCTCCCTTTCACCCATCCCTCCATTTGCACTCACACATCTGTCCATCATCCAGTAACACTCATCCCCTCATTTTCTGAGCATGTACACAACTTACATGAGCATGTACACAATGTGGTCGTTTCCACCTGCTGCATTTCAAGCCACATGTTTACATTGCCGTACACACCATTTCCTGACTTTTCCCACACCTGCAAAAACTTCCAAATTCCTATTCAAGGAAGCCAAGCTCTGTGCATGTGCTGTCCTCTGCACATGTGCAACGGATGGCTGAAGTACAATGCATCTCTGCTTAACTGCAACTTACATTTTCAAATTGGAAGGAAGCTGGTCTGAGGGGAAAGGCATTAAATGGCAGAAAGTACAGGATGTATATGGACTGTGGCTAATGGTCGTGTGCACTAGGCTTTGAACATCAGCACTGAGAGTGCAGAGGAGCCACATTAATGTGTACACAGCTTCCCTCTCACCATCTTTTCCTCTTAAAGAGGAGGTGGAGGGCCGTTTGGCGGCACCAAGCTGTGGTTTGCCAACTTGTGAGTTAACGGATTGAGCTTAGAAAATACTTCTTTCTACAACCATGTAGAGCCCCTGTAAGACAGACAATTGTGGGCTCAGTGGACTGGTGCTCTGCCTCAGTATAAGACAGTCCAGAACTTTAATGTCTTCATACATTCATTTGCTCCATTCACATACACTTGCCTGCTCTCCCTGCTGCCATTGTGCTCAACCCAAATAAGCTTGTTTCCTCATCCTTGTGGCCAGGTGGGTTTTTGAACAGCGCTATGTGTCAGGGATCAGGGCAAGTGGGTTGAAAACGAACCTCATTCTCTTAAAAAATAAATAAATCAGCCAGCAGACCTGCTACCCTGGCAGGCCACATACTCAGGCTGTTAACCATCATTCCTGGATGCTGGAATGAAGGGGAGCAACTAGGAAGTGGGCAGGGAAATGCTTGTCATCTCTGAAGTGTGCAGGCATATACCATCTGCCTTCCCAGCAGTTGTCATTCCTTGCACCTTAAAGTGCTTCACCAACCACACTCTGCTGTTCTTGTGAAACCGGCTCCTTGCTATATTGGGGTCAGTTGAAAAACTGCGCACACACACACACAAAAAGCAGCTTTCAAGTAACAGATTGGGCAAATCCCACAGGAGTCTCTGCTGTGCTTACAGCCTACTCAGAGCAACGCAGACTACCTTGAGATGGTGGGGGATGTTGTTGTTGCTACTCCTACGGCAAGTTAAGCATGAAAGGCAAGGTGGGAAGGGAGAAGATTGTGAGAAGGGGCACAGTGAGAAAATGATTCAGAGTCCCAAGGGTGGGTCTGATGAACGCTTTTAGCAACCCGGAGATTACTGCTGTAGCTTCACATATAACACGGGCAACAATTCCCCCTTCTAAAATACAGAATCAGCCCAGCTAGCTTGATAGTTGCCTCCCTTCCTGTAGGTGGCAAGGCTGAGAAGTGGGGAGGGAAAGAGAAGTGTCTCAAAGTGCTGCAACTCCATTATGGCCCACGCATGTGCATGTATGTGTGCGCATGTGCACCTGCGTGCTGGGCGGCGTCACTTCTCCTTCTGCCTGTGATAGTCGCTTCCTACGTTGAGCACGGGGATGAGCAGTCCGAGCAGCCACCTCTTCCCAAAGACCTCTTCCAGGTTCTTCTTCCAAGGGCGGGCTCGTGCCGCCACCCCCTTCCGCACCTGGTACCGCGTTTGCCCTCGCAAGATCAGCAGCATTTGGTGGCAGCAGAAGCCGGCGCAGGCGAGTCCGATCCCCAGCCAGAGGTATAACATGAGGATGACAAACATTTCCGAGCTTAGCAGAGCTCCTGCAGTCCCAAAGGGGAAGGGAAGAGAAAATGTTGGGAGATTTGGGACAGATAAAAGAAAGTACATCTTCACATAGAGCATCGTTAAGCTATGGAACTCACTGCCATGGCCACCATCTTGGATGGCTCAGATGGCCACCATCTTGGATGGCTTTGAAATGGGATTGGATAAATTCCTTGAGGGTATCAAGGGCTACTAACCATGACGGCTATGCTCCAACTGCATGGTCAGAGGCAGTGATGCTTCTGAATACCAACTGCTAGAAACTACAGGGAGGTAGAGTGGTTTTGAACTCGGGTTCTGCTCGTGGGGTTTCCCAGTTGGCCACTGTGAGAACAGGATGCTGGACCACATTGGCTATTGGCCTGATCCAGCAGGCTTTCTGAAATATACTCGGAGTCAAGTGTGAATTTCATGCTCTTTATTCAGCTCATAGTAGCAAGGAATGAATCTTTCCCCAAAACGTCTGCTATATATACATTATTTACACAATGGGCCCCACGTGATTGGCTAATTCTGGGCTACTCCTGTAGGCCAATCAGGTTGCAGATTCACTTCCTCCAGGAGCCTGATTGGCTGCTCTTGCAGGCCAATCAGGTCGCTGATTCACTTCCACCTGGAGCTGGATTGGGTGGCTCCTGCGGACCAATCAGACTGCTGCATTCTGGATCCTATTGTTCTAGGATTCAGCTCAGTACATAACACTTTCCTTATGCACTCATAGTGTGATGATATCTGTCCATCCTCGAACAGAAAATATGGTTTGTCCACATTTTAAACACATTCCAGTGGCAGCTCTCCAGCCTCCTGGATGGGGGTCTGAGTGCAGAACCAAGAGCATGGAAGGCATCCAAGGGAACGGATGGGAGTCACTGGGAGAGTGAACAGCACGCACACACTCAAGCCGCACCCGTCGTATGGACCAGAATGGTCAGACTAACACAGGCTGTGTAGGCATCATAGCTTTAAATCACACAACTTCCCCAAACAGTCCTGAGAACTGTCATTTACCAGAGCTACAATTCTGAGCACTCTTCACAAACCACAGTTTGCAGGATTCTTTGGGGGGAAAGTCCTGTGCTTTAAACCCATGACATGTGCGCAGCCACAGTCTGAGGTGCCGCAGCCACGCTTGAACTAAACTGATCTGAAGTGATGCAAAGATGTGACTAGCCCTTAAAAATGAGAGCTCTCTGGATGTTCCCTGCAGGACATTTTATATGGGGTTTGTCTGTCTGTGAGATTTCTTACCTTACATTCACTGCATGTCCCCAGGACACTTTATGATGATATAATCATACAGTTTAAAAATGAAAACAAAAATTATATGAAGAAGTGTGGGAATACACTTCGTGGGTGCGCTTGCACCTACGGTTATTTATGTTTATTTCTTATTATTTATGTACTATTTGATGTATACTTCCACGTTAATACCGAAAGTGAAAGGAGGATCCAGTGGGCGACTTGCCGCTGGGATCGCTCCGCCGGGACTTTTTTGGCTCCAAGTTTAAACTGTTTAGTGGTCAGTTAATCTGCTTCCCGCCCTTTTCAAGGGCAGCAACAGTGTTCTGATTGGTAAAAGTGTTAATCATGACGTTGTCTGTTCTTGTCAATAAAAGGCTGCGGCTCCCCGTGCTGGGCAGATAGATAGGTGGAAAGATAGAACTGAGATAGAACTTGGGGTGATTTAGGGGGACTTTGGGTAGCATTGCGGAAGATCTTCGGTGGGATAATTGGGGATTATTGGGGTAGTATCGCGGAAGAATTACGGTGGGATTATTTGGGATTGTTTGGGATAATTGGGTATAATTGGGTAGAACCATTGCAGAACTAAGAAGAGTACAGGTGGTACGGACAAGCTCAGATAGAAGGTTGCGTGGCAAGGTATAGAGAGAAGAAACCGCCCGCACGAGTCAGCCAAAGCCGCATTAAGAAAAACCATGGTCGTCTGTCTTTATTTCATTTTAGCTTAATTTTCGTCGTTTATTAGCTTATCATTTGGCCGCCGTTTTGGCCACCTTTACTTTAAACTCCTTGCTTTTGGGAACAACTTAAGAGGTCGCAAGTGCTTGCAGATTCTTTTACGAGGCACTCATTCATCCGAACAACTCACTCATCCTTCAGATTCAGCCTGGCGGACACTCCTCTTCACGGCGCGGTGTGAGCTGGGCTCCGGAATTACCGGCCGTCCCGTCCGCAGGCTTGGCCGGTGCTCCGTGCAAGGGTGCACGTGAGGCGCTGGCCACAGATCCCCTAGCAACTGGTATCCCACGTGCAGTTGACCTTGTCCTGCGCGTGCGAAGCTCCAGCCAAAGAATCCCCGCAATGAAGTAAAGGGTTTACAGTATCAATTTAAAACTAAACAAAACCAGAAGAGGTGGGTTCTACACAAATACCCTAACTATCAAAGGTTATGTTATGAAAATGACAGGCTCATCTCTGAGTGGAGGTAGTCCCAAAATTTAAGGTGGGGCTGGGGATTCCTAATTTCCCCCACTTCCTGTGACCAGAATCGAAAGGTGGTAAGGACAACCCACCTACCAAGTTAGCTGATATCATTATGACATTAGGTGATGGATGCCTGACAAATTTTGCAGAAAAAAATCCCTGAGCTGCTTTCCCCCCACATTTCTGAGGGTGGTGGAAGTATAAAAAGAACCCCTCTGCTAATCTTAATGCTTGAGAAGGTCTGTAGGAAAGGAGGCGGCTTTTCGGATATTTGGGGTCAGAGTCATTTAGGCCTTTAAACACCAATGGGAACACCTTTCATTTGGCCCAGAAAACAAATTGCCACACGTACTTAAACGACTCAGGACCGCAATACCTCAAGGACCGCCCCTTTCCATATGAACCTACCCAGACCATCTTCTGAGGCCACGAGAACGGGCCTTCTCTGCAGTGGCTCCCTGTCTGTGGAATGCTCTCCCCAGGGAAGTTCGCTTGGTGCCTTCATTATACACCTTTAGGTGCCAGGCAAAAACCTTTCTTTTTAACCAGGCTTTTGGTTGATCCGATTTACATCCTATGCCCTTTTAAAATGTGGATGGGGGGGGGCTATTGGGATGTTATTTTAAGTTTTATTAAGTATCTTGTGGTTTTATATCTTGATTTTATTCTGTGAACCGCCCTAAGACCCCCAGATATAGGGCAGTATATAAATTCAATAAATAATGTTAATAATAATAATAATAATAATAATAATAATAATAATAATAATACTTTTATACTGGAGGCAGTTGGCAGAGTGCCCAAAAGGAAGTTTGGTGTGGAAGGCCAATACTCAAGGTAGGTCTTTTTTGACACCTGCCAAGGCCTAGAGCCTAGCAGGGAATTCATGGCTGCACCCCAAAGCTCCCCCCTGCTTCTGCTCCCCCTCTCCCCCTTCCATCACTCTTGCTAACTGCTCTCTCCAAGCCTGCAAGCAATTCCAACAGCAAGGAGATGGAACTGCAGTTTCCACTGGCTTCACTCTGTCCATTGGGCCCAGAGGACGTGATGACAGTGACAAGGAGCAGGGTGTCCCTGAGGGCATCTTGCCAGAGCTCCCTACCCCCTCCAAAACCTGAAGCCAACACAGCTTGTTTGCAGTTAGTGGCTTAATCTGTAGCTAGTGCTTAGAAGTAGATTTTCAGCTGCCAAGAGCTAGAAGAAGCTCAATAGCAGAACATTTGCAGGTCCCAGGTAGAATCCCCAGTATCTCCTGGGATACTAGTCTGGGAATGTCCCTGGTCTGGACCTCTGAAGAGCTGCTGCCAGTCAGTGTTGACAGAACTGAGCCAGGTAGGCCATTAGTTTGCCTCAGTATGAGGTAGGTTTTTCTGATTTCAGTTCTTTCGCAGTACAGCAAGCAGAGGTGAAATGTGGCAAATGTAGAAGTTTTACTTTACAATTAAACAGAATCAAGGGGAGGAAGATGCAGGACTAAGGCTGGAACCATACTTTCTAGGGAATAAGCCTCACTGAACAAAGTAGGACCAACTTCCAAGTAGATTGGCATACATAAGATTGCATGGTTAAATAAATATTCAGTTGTCTTTTTTCAGCAGCTCCTTAATTGCAGTATCAAGTGGGGGGGGGCGAGTGGAGTTAAAATCCAACATTTCTTTAGAGTAGTTTACATTGCGGCTAATTCTTAGTGACAGGGTCAAAATGGAAAATTCTGCAGAATATAAACAACATCCCAGTCATTAGTCTAAATGTCAGGAGATAAGGTAAAACAATGCACCAAAATGAGCCTTCTAGGAAGAATTCAGATAGGAAATGTGTTGTCATATGACTTTGAGAGCAGGAGCTCCATCCCATATGAAGCTGTAAGAAAGCAGGAGGCTTTCAATGTTATTGTGCTTAATTCCTCTCTTTGGGAATCAACCATGTTGTCAGATGTGCCAAACATTGACAGTTTGAGGTTGATATATTAATCCTACCCCTCCTATGTATGTAGGCTAGGCCAGAGGCTTCTGCCAGGATTGGATCTAGAGACATTTGGCACATGTAATATTGAACCATTGGGATGTTAGCCAAAAGAAATGGACCTTTGTTGCCTACTCTGCCTGTAGAAGTCAGCAGTTAACTGATCTTTCAGATCTGCTTATATTCTCTGCATTCCTAACCAGCCTCACCAGAACAGCTTCATTATAAACCTGACACTTTGCACTGAACCCATGCAACCTTATTCTTGACCTTTGTTTATTGCCTATACAGGCTTCCTTCTCACTTAATAACTCAACTCTTCTTTCAGCTCTCCCGGGGCACTCTGCTGCTGTCCTGAAAGTTGTGATTCTCCTACTAGGGGATTTCAAGAGGAGGCTCCTGTTCCAAAATACTGAATTGGAACTTACTGAGAATTTTGATTCTGTCTGGGAGTACCTGAATAGGGGTGAAAGTGGTGCAGCATTAAATCTGCTAGCACATTTGCAAAGCTAAGCAGGATCCAGTAAGGTTTCAAATTGGATGGGGAACCATGTGTTGAGATTCCTACATTGCAGGGGGTTGGACTAAGTGACTCTCAGGATCCCTTCCAGCTCTGTAGTTGTTGTTTTTTCCGTCTTCTTGTAGATCAGAGGTTTTCAACCTTTTTGAGTCCACAGCTCCCTTAACCAACTACTTACTTACTGGGGCACCCCTGTGGGACTCAGGAGCCCAGTTATGTCACTCCTTGCCTCACCCTTTTTCGAACACCCTCCCTTGTGGAGTGTTCCCTCCGGGCAGCTTCTGCTGCCATCCCTGGTCTCTGAACTGCCCTTCCCCCCCCCGCCCCAAAGAGTGGTGCCTCCCAGAGGTGCCATTCACCAGCAGAGCTTATATCCAAGGCTGCTGCAATAAACAGCTGTGCAAGCCTTTGGGAGGAGGCAGAGGAGAGAGAGAGAGAGAGAGAGAGAGAGAGAGAGAGAGAGAGAGAGCGCATCAGAGGAAGGAGGTAAAGACAGAGGGACAAAGGCCAATGTTGCCTTTGAATTCACTGTTTACAATTTTCCCCCTTCCCTGTAACTAATATCTTATATCTTATAAGGATGAAATTGCCTGGCTCCACAAACATTGATGCCACAAGAAACCTGTTAGTCTTTTAAGGTGCCATGAGCTTTTAATATTTTCTCTTTTTGAGCTACAGACTAGCACAGATACCTCTCTGGAATAATACTGGAATAGATAGAATCAGGACAGTGCCAATTTGTGTCTCTCTCTTTTTTTCCAAACCCTTGAATATATTTACTTTGATCAAGAAATATATTCACCTTCCTCAAAAGAAAAGCCGGTTTAATCTTTTCATTTATCATTAATCATGTGAATTCATTCAAAAGCCCCATAAAGCTAGTCACATCTTAATCCTGTTGAACTCAAATGGGCCAAATTACACACATTGCTCAAATTGAGCAAAGCCACAGGAAACCAAGAAGTACGACAGGAAGCCTTTTGGTGCAAGACGAGAAACCTTCTCACATTGTACCATCAAGGGCACGGGCCCCTTGTCATAATTCCAGACCCTAGTTATTATCTTTAAAGAAGGGCTGAGGAACTTCTGGCTTTGGCTGTGGTTGAACTGCAACTTCCATCAACCCCGATCATTGGCCATGCTGGTTGGGGTTGGTAGCAGTTGGGAGTCCAACAACATATGGAAGGCCACAAGTTCTCCATGCCTGCTTTAAAAAGGCTTAAGACTACAAACCTAAAAACAAAACAACCCATCCCTGCAATAAATCTGCCTGCTTTAAGAGACCCACTAATGAGGCCCTCCGGTACATCTCTTTATCTTCCAAGGTTTGCACAGTGAGGATCTGTGAGTGTGCCTCTAACATTGCGACAGACTGAACTTTAACAAAATATCTTTAGCCAGCCAAACTATGTTCAAGTTATTTCAACATTTATGTTCAATATTTTGTTTTCCTGTTAAACTTCCTGCTTCAAAAGTGTGTTTTATTTGACCTTCATCTGTAATGTTTTGATACTCTTGTCATTCTTTATTTGATGCTTTAAGTTAAATTCTAAGCCGTTTAAAACATATAGAAATGATTTAAATGAAATAAACAATCTTGTAAAGAAGGGCCAGTGGAGCAGCTTAAATGTATGTAACAAAGCAGGGTGATAACACAAACATCCTGGCATTGAATGCCTGTGATAGGATAAAAACCCATTCTTCCAATTTAAGCCATAGATGATTGTCATTAAATTATTGTTAGTTAATGAGTTTCATATTGTGTGTTGCCAATAATGGTGCTACTGCTAGGTATTCCCCCTTACTTTAATGGTATGAAAATCAGAGGAAAATAATGGTTTGTTTTAAAATATGATATAATGTCTATGGAGAAGAAAATTGGAGCAGACTATTAGCTAGTTTTAATGGCTTCAGTGACTCATAGAACTATGTAACAAACTCATTTCTCCAAATAGCCTAAGAAGCATCCCAAACAGCTGGATAATTAGGCAGTGAGTTAAACAGGAATCCATTTACCTGTAGTTAAATTGCTTCAGGGATACTCAGAAAACATGTACAAAACTCAAATATATCAGGAGATTTGAATAAAATGGACGGACATGACCCTATCATGTCCGTCCATTTTATTCAAATCTCCTGATATATTTCTACTATGTAATCCTTGATGCTGTTTAAAGAGTTTTCTATAACATTTATCAAGGTATTTATATAATGATCAAACCTCAGCAAGGTAATTCCTTCAGGGTTCTGTAAAAGACATTTGTAATGTTACTATCTCAGCTTGAAGGAGATATTGCCAAGAGGTCAGTAGGAAAGATCAGAATTATTTTCATCCAACCATTTGACTATAAAAGTCAATAGAGAGAACCCATATTAAGCAAAGCATAACCAAGTCAAAATTCTTCTGGTCTCATCAGGAAAGCAAATTTCCTGGTAAGACCGGAAGGGTTATGGCTTGGTTGTTCCAGTGTTCTAGATACAGTGGTACCTTGGTTTAAGAACAGTCCTGTTTGCGAATGATTCCATTTACAAACTCTGCAAAACCGGAAGTAGTGTTCCGGTTTGCGAACTTTAACTCGGTCTACAAACAGAAAGCGAATGGTGGAAGGGCACCAGCGGTGGGAGGCCTCATTAGGGGAAGCACACCTCAGTTTAAGAACAGATTCGGTTTAAGAACGGACTTCAGGAACGGATTAACCTCGTAAACTGAGGTACCACTGTATAAGATAGTCAGTGGGTCCTCCGGTTCCCATTGGCCCCTGAGCAAAGCAATGGGCAAAGCAGTTCTTTCTAAATAAACCCCAGATTATTATGAGTTCCTAGATGGGTCAAACAGAACATTAGCTTGACATAAGAAAATAACAACAACAACAACAACTCCCACCTTTTCTCCACCTCCTTTAGTGATTTGATGGCTCAGACTATTATTTATTTATTTATTTATTTATTTATTTATTTATTTATTTATTTATTTTGTATACCACCCTTCATCTGTAGATCTCAGAGCAGTCCACAACGTAAAATACGTTTAAAAAACCCCACACAAAATACATAATAAAAATAAGGGCAAAAACAAGCCAATACAGTGGTACCTCGAGTTAAAAACTTAATTCGTTCTGGAGGTCGTTCTTAACCTGAGGTACCACTTTAGCTAATGGGGCCTCCTGCTGCCGCCGCGCGATTTCTGTTCTCATCCTGAAGCAAAGTTCTTAACCTGAGGTACTATTTCTGGGTTAGCGGAGTCTGTAACCTGAAGCGTCTGTAACCTGAGGTACCACTGTAATCCCCTAATCATTATTATAAAGTGCAGTAAAATGCAGAGTGGCGGGGAGAGAAATGCAAGCAGGAAGGGACAAATGACAGGCTAGGTAGCGCAGCCAGGAATTAAAGCTGTGCTTAAATTAACCATGTGGCTGGCTGTGCCGGGGTCAGAGAGACCCTAGAGAAGCAGCAGCAAATTGCATCCCACACCTTCATTCTTCTTCCTTCTCCTCCACCTCACCAGCAAGGGGCAACATCTAATCCAGGGGTCAGCAACCTGCGGCCCATGGGCCACAAGCGGCCCACGGGTGTCGTTTAAAAAGCCCACGAGCTGCCCCCGAACCGAGCCACCTGGTCGGGTAGTCCCCACGCACTGCGCTAAACCGGCGCAGCATGGAGAGGGGACTTGCTTCCGCAGCGACGGAAATCGCGTCTGCGCAGACGTGATCCAGCCCACAGAGCGATCTCCGGAGGAGTGAACTGGCCCAGGCAAGGTAAACCTTGCTGACCCCTGATCTACCGGTAATCCATCTGCCTATTTCCAACAGGAGCCAGCTCGTAAACAATGGGAACGCTGCAAACGGAGTGTGATGGCAATGGCTCTCCACTGCTGATTCTCTTCTACATCTCATATGAAGGGCTTTATTGCTTCTGAACATGACCCCTACTCAGAAGTTCTTAAACTGGATCCATGGACAGGCAGTGGCTCCATGCTCATGGGGAGGACTGTAAGAATGGAATCCAACTAACCTTTACTCAGCACAGGCCATTTAAATTAATACCTAACCTTGTTTATTAATTTCAGTGGGTCTACTCTTGAGTGCTCTATGGGGAGCCAGCTTCAGGCACCAGGTCCATTGGCAGACCAACGCTGCAGACATGACAGGAAGGCTGGCAACAATCAACCCTGCCATGTGGGAATCCCTTGCAGACGACCGCAGTGCCTGGAGACACACAGTCAGGTCATGTATCCATAGCAGTGACTGGAGGAGGAATGGCTTGCTAGGAGGAGTGCAGAGAGAAGAAGCACCCTGGTGCATCTGCAGCAGCACAACCGGACACCTTCATCTGCCCCACCTGCAGCAAAACATGTCTCTCCCGTATCGGTCTCTACAGCCACAGCAGGCTCTGCAACCTTCCAACAGCTTGACCACCCCCAAAGGCACACCCCTGCATTGTCTCCCAAGACAGATGGATGTCAACAACTCTGAATAACTTAGTTGCATACCATCCTAAGTGTGTTCAGCCAAACACATTTGCAAATCAGCATTTAGATCTCCTGCTCAATCCAGGCTGGGGTTATCACGTGAATCTCACTGCCCATTCACATATGCACTGATAGATTTATTCTCCATGGTGACAAGGGTGGGGAAACTGCAGTCCTCCATATGTTGTTGAACTCCAACTCCCATCAGCCCAGCCACCATGACCAATGGTCAAGGATGATGGGAGTTGTAGCCCAGCAACAAGTTCCTCACCCCTGCTTTAGGAAATAGTCTAATCTTTACTTTAAAAGCCATTTAAGCTAATGGCCACCATCACTTTCTTTTATCTGCCCTGAATTTGCTGCTCATCCATTTCATCAGTTAACTCTCCAATATGGCGGCGAGGGAGAAAGACAGAGATTCTCTGCCACCACATTTTAGTGAATCCCCATGACAGCTTGTTACAGTATAAGGAGAAGATGGCAGCTGGTTATTCCAAGAGTCTTCTCTAAACTTGAAAGAGATGTTAAGGGGATCTGTTCAACATTGCTTTCTAAATGCAGTGTCATCCTTCCATCCTTGTCAGGTCCCATTAGTTGCAGGAAGGCATCATGAACACTAAATAGTGAAAGAGAGACCAGGCTCCTTTGGAAAGCAAAAAACCCCAGACATATGTCATTTCTCTACTGTGAGATGGATTTGAAACAGTGGGTAGGGGGTCTGGAAGCAGACATTAATTGAACGCCTGTGCTATCTCCTTTCAATGCTCAGGCTGTAGCCGGAGATGTGCTGAGACATTTTCTCCCAGAAAAGGCTGCAAGCTTCATTTTAGGGGTTGCATTTCTAACATTTGCAGAAGGAAAATTGGCAATTTCTTTGTTGCCGCTTCTAATTGAAATTCTCCCGTAAGCCACTTGCTTAAAAACACATATGGTTTCTTAATCTCCTTCTTGAAGCAAGCAAATACAGTAAAACAGCTGAAGTTGTTATTTTGATTATTCATTCTGAGCAAAGTTTGCAAAAGCTGAGTGTGAAGCAGGCAGGCTAACTCAGCTCCCCCACATTTCACCACCTGAATGTCTTAATTTTCTTCCAGATGGACATGAGGTGATATGATGACAACACTATTGCTGTAACCTAATCATGTCAGAAACAGAATTTAAATTCAGTTGTAGGTTTTAGAGCATTGAAATCTAGGGACCAAATGTTTTCCCTTTGGTGGCTTTTTAGGCTGGTGTTTATAATGATTATATGCTGCTCCATTTCTATGCTATCTTGAATCTGTTTTATGTTGGGTTCTGAGTTTTTATGTCATTTGTATTGAGATTGTTTTATTGATTGAATTGCATTTGTGTATTCTATTGATTTTTGTAAACTGCCCGGAGGACAGTTGAATGGGAGGTCTAGAAATGGGAAGGCTGCCTGAATGAATTAATGAATGCTGAAGCACGATGATGATTTTGCATACCAATCCAATTTTGAAATCCATTCCAGGCCACCTAAGGTGTAACACCTCTGGCCATAGTTGCTCATTTCAGGAAGGTTATTTTGTGATGGAAGCGTCTATATAGCATGAAATAATTCCATCTTTTCACACTCCACGCTGTTTCCTACCTGAAGACAGGGCAACCCAGTCAGATGGGTGGGGTACAAATGATATTATTATTATTATTATTATTATTATTATTATTTTATTATTATTAATTTGGGGCACAGTGCCACAGGAGAAAGGCAAGATGGTAGCCCATGGCAGAATTTTTCTCTCTTCATTCACCCTTCATGTTACTAAGCCCTTGGGGGTGATACATCAATGCCTTAAAATAAAACATCCCCATAAATCATGCAAGTAGACTGAGAATGAATGGTGAGGCTTCCTGTAACAGGACTATCGTGGGGCAGCACTTCTACAACAAAGAGAGATACTCTTTATCACCATTTAGTTTGATTTTATTTGTTACATATATGTTCCCACCTTTCTTCCATTTTGCAACTCACGTTGGAACTCATGCCTTAGCTCATGGGAGGACTGGTGGGGAATAGGCGATGGAATCAAGGATTCGCAACAAAGCACCCTACTGCAGTGGCCTTTCCTCTTCTTCTCCCTTTCCAGTTTATAAATGCTGGGCAGAGTCCAAACATCAGAATGAACTTGGCAAGCTGTCAGCTTAAGAAATTGATCCAACTATATATATATATATACACGCACACACAACCCCACTCTTCTCAGACACCAGCTTAAAATAATATTGCAATGAAGGTCTATCTTCACACTACCATCTGAGTAAACTGGCGTTTGTCTGCTTATCAGCCATACAATTTATCCTTTTATCTAAAGAATAAACTGGGTTCATTTAGCCTCAGTCATTATAAACAATAAAGAACAGACTAGAGTCAACAAGCCCATGGATAATCTCAAAGCCAATATATACACCCCTGACCTTTTCCCAATCCTTCCCTGGTTCTACAATGTTAGCAGCAGGAAGGGATATTAATGCTTCCTTGTAAGTCGTTCAGTCTATAAACTGTGGAAACACAATGCATTCAGACAACAAGCCTGTTGGGTGGGAGAAATCACTTTCGGAACTGAATCCATCTGTGTGTGTGCCCACGACCCCCAGCCCTACCATTAGGCAAAGTGAGGCAGCTACCTCAGGCAGCAGATCTTGGGTATCAAAAAAAGGCAGCAACTTGTTATTTAAAGTGTTGTATTTTTTCTACCAGCATAGAGAAAAGTTACTTGTGAGATTTTCTGCTTCAGGGATCAGCGTAACTTGACTAGCCTTGGGTACTGTTCATCTTAACTTGAGAGGTGGCATTTACTATTATGCCTCAGGCAGCAAAATGTATTGGGCTGGCTTTAGTTTGTGTGTGTTTCTCATTTTAATTATCTTTTGTATGGTTCTTGAATTTCAGAAGTGAGAGCAGTAGGGGTGGAAATTGATAAATACGAGGAGGGAAAACCAGAAACTGGGCACAAACGGAGGTGTGGAGAAAAAGAAAAACAGCATGATGATGAGGCCTGCTTGATCTTGACCAGAAAAGTCAGAATCTGAATCACATTTCAAATGCAGTCAGCAGAGCACATGCAAGTGGGATGTAGCAGGGTGCCTCGCATCAAATCTGCTTTTTGTCTACCTCCACTAGGAGACAATGACAGTGCAATCCTATGCATGCTTATTCAGCAATGGGACTTACTCCTAGCAAGTGTGTTTAGAGTAGCAGCTTAGCAGTGCAATCCTATCCTATGCATTTTAATAAGGGCAGATCCACACCACACATTTAAAGCACATCCAATGTCCATTTAAAGCACAGGACTTCCCACAGAGAATCACAAGAACTGTGGTTTACTGCTAACAGAGCTACAATTCTTAATATCCTTCGCCGAGTACAGTTCTTACTGTGTTTTGAGGAAAGTCATTTGCTTTCAATGCGAGCTGGATATGTTTTTAAGGTGTGGTGTTGATCTGAAGGTTCAATAGGACCGGCTTAATTAGGGTTGCTGCCTAAATGAAGTATTAAATTATTAACTGTGTTAATTTTTTCCATAACGAGTTCCTGTCCTTTTCACAGGAACGGACACGATGTTCAGATCAGGAGGAACCAAAGTCCAGGTGATAGCCAATGAGTATCTGAGGAAATAGGAGTCTGGAAAAGGAACCTTTCTTGCAAGCCTCTACACTAACTTCCCTCAGTAGTCACATAATACAAAAATGAAATGCTCCTTCCACCGTCTTCCAACATGTACAAAACCTTTCAGACAATGGCCTTGGGCTGGTCCACACTGAGTCACCCATAGGACATTTCAGGGTGCTTTTCTTAGAATCAATCCAATTATACATATGCAGCATTGGACGGTAACCTGGAGCAGACCTCAACCTTTGTGTATCAAGGTGGCCTTTGCACAGCACCCTGGCTTTTCTATTTGCTGGCTATTCCAATAATCAGCCCCAGCAATTACAGCAAAAGATGGGCAAAGAAACATAAGAAACCCACATAGGCACAGACAGCCCACTCCCCCGTGCTCCTGGCAATGCTGGAGGGACAGCTGTTGTGGGAAAGGAAGTCTTATAAAGAAGGGTTGGCAGGGAGAGGGGGAGAGGGAAGGGAGCCACAGATCACCCCTTCTGCTAGAGGAGAAGACACTGACCTGAGAAGAACTGGCTGATGGACTGAGGCAGGAGAGTGAGGAATGCCAGTGGGTTGGCAAAGGAGGTGGAGAGCACAGTGGAAATGTAAGCCACCCCTGCCACCAAGGAATCCAGGCAAGCCAAAGCAGTATACAGGCAGAACATGACGAAGTTCCTCATGTTCCTGCTCCCAATGCAGTTCCCTGTGAAGAAACAGTGGTGGTCATGCCTTTGGGTGACCCGGGCACACAGTCTACAGAAGTGGGTGTTGGGTAAGGCCGAGCCAGGGGGGCAGCTCCCATCGGACCAGTTGGGGGCCACCCCATCGGCTCCTCCACCTTCTCTGACCCAGTTCAGGCCCTTGCTCAGGTCCTCCGGGGTGTTCTGGATCACCAGGATGTAGTTGCCCAGCGCGTTGGCGGAGAGGAAGAGGAAGAGGGCGCCGTGCAGCAAAGCGGAGGAGCAGAAGAGCGGTGCGGCGGAAGGGTCTTTGAACATGCTGGGGATGAAGAGGAAGAGCTGGAGGACGAAGGTCACACAGGAGATGCACAGGAAGTAGGCAGGAGCGACCACATTGAGGAACCTGAGGACTAGCATTGTGGATTACATTCCTGCAACGGGGAGCAAGAGGAGAGAGAGAGAGAGAGAGCGCGCAAGTGGTCACCAGCCTAGCCTGTGGACTTGCACTTTCCCATGCACACAAGGATTCCCCATTCCCCCCTCTTCCCCCCCCCGCCCCGCTGCTGGAGAAAAAGAAGCACCTCCTCACAGGTCTCCTTGGCTCTTTGTCCCTCCCAACCTGCTCCCTTCCCCAGTGGAATCTCTCACAAACACTCCCCACACATTTCACCTCCTAGCTCTGCTCAGCGGCGCACAGGACGACAAACTCAAAGGTTCGCTCTCCATCGCTGAGCCTCAGGTCTGGCTCCAGGGCCCTGCCTCTGGCGGGCAGCATTGCCACTGAGATGCCAGGGGCCGCAGTCCCTGGAGTGTCTCTCTCAAGTTGCCTGCCTCTTGCCTGCCTGCCTGCCAGCCTGCCTATCTGTCTGCCTGCCGGTTGCATCGCCACCCAGCTCTCTCTGCTACTCGTGGCCCCCTGTTCTGGAAGGCTGCAAGACACCCTCGCCGGGGAGCGAGTCCTCTTGAACTCCGAGGACGATTCTTGCGTGTGTGTGCTGAGCAGACCTGCCGAGGCTCGCCCTGCAATTCAGGAGTTCCTCTTCTTCCATGCAGGGCGCCGTTATTATTTTATTATGCGCTATTAATTAGATAGCGGGGAGGCGAGGATCCGGGTGGCGGTCCTAATCCGCTGCAATACGGATCAAAAACGATGCTCTAATTTCGCCTGGAAAGCCACAAATCCGCAGATTACCGCGGCGGCTGTTGCCGTGACATGGGCATCATCAGGAAATGCTCCAAACAGCTGCTTAAGTGCTGCCGGGCACCAGCCGCCAGCGGTGCGCCAGCAAGGAACTCTGTCTGTGGCTTTCAGCCTGTCTAGCATCGCTGTTCCGTCAAGGCGCATCGCAGAACGAAGCAAGCCGACATCCACTCCCCAAGCAGCCACCCACCTTAAAGAACGCGGGGGCTCAGACACCCAAACAGGGAGGTGTTCCTACAAGTCTACCTCCCCCTCGCGCCACACACACACACCCCTTCACTTTCCCTCTCCACCCCTCCTTCCTCACCCAGCTCTCCACGCTTGGCTTTCTCTTCCAAAACAAATCCATGTACGACACACGTACTTCAAATGTTGGAGAACATTGGTATTGCTAACAAGGCGCCCTAGCGCCCCAGCCTGTTCTCCAGTGGCCGCCCCTTGCCTCTGTCCATGGTGAAGGCGAACTTAGGGGCTGCCTTCGTTGTGGAGAGGCGAGGAACTCTGTCCGCTCCCCGGATCTGATGGTCGCCGGTGGGAACTTTTCTGTGCTCCAGCCCTGCGGGCGGGTGACTTGGCGAGGGACCTGCCAGGAGTCTCCACTTCCCGAGTCAGCTCCGTCTGGCTATCTGTCTGGCAAGGAGCGTTGAATTCACCTTGAAGTCCCCTTGCTCGCTGCCTGGATGGGTCCTCCCCGCCGTTCCCATATTTACCTGAAAGCCTGGAGCGGAGCGGAAGCTGCTGTTCCTTCAGCACCAGCCAGCCCTGTGCGCCGCGAAGCCCCCGGGCCAGCTGCTGCTCCCCCCCCTCCCCGCCTGATCTCCCTCTCTCCACCCCCTCCAGCCGCCGCGGTGTGAACAGCAAAGGCGCTCAGAGAGTCCCCGTTAGCAGCACAGCCGCTACTACCGGCAGCCCACACTCCCGCCCGGGCTCCGTGGGGAGCCCTCCATTCCCCGGCTTTCCTAGGGGAGCTGTCCGCCCCTTCCGCAACCCTGTTGGGGAAGCGCTTCGGGAGCTCGGCGGGGAGCTGTCCCTTCAGCACCACGAGCGAAGCAAGCCGCCTATGGAGCGGCGGGGGCGGGAAGAGAACTCTCAGGAAATCCGAAAGAGGTGCGCTCCCACCTGGAGTCGCTCCGGAGAGTCTCTCCTGCAGATGACCCGGTTCTCTGATCCTGAAAACTAAAGAAGGTAAGAAAGGAGGAGGAAATTGTGCTCACTGCTCCCTCCTGGCGTGCCTTAAGAAGAGAAGCCCTGCTGGGTCAGACCAAACGTCCAGCTAGTTCAGAGCTTCCCATAGTGTCGAACCAGAAGCCTGTGGGGTGCTTAAGAGCAGGGGATATCGGCAACAGTTGCCCACAGCATGTGGCATCCAGGGGCTTATTGCCCCTGAATCAGGAGCTTTCAGTTGGCTATTGTGGCTAAAGGCTGTGTTTCCTTGCAGGTGTGAGATGCGGAAATATCTTCCCAGTGCTGCCTCTCTTTAGCAACCCAAGAGATAGGCAACCTCTGCTGTTGCAAAAGAAATACGAGAAAGTTTGAGATGGCATTATCATATAATTAAGGGAAAAGCCAGCACCTCCCAAAAGCAGGTGTTTGGTGTGCATTGGACACGGGCTTCTGGAAACAATACATACTGTAGGTGGAAGGCTCATTCATCCAGTATGTCTCATAGTGATCTTCATTATCAATTGAGAGTCTTTCACTGGAGCAATCAACTCTTGTGCTACTCCTGGGCAATGGTGGCATATAAAAAGGCCCAGTTGGTGACTTCACAGCTGTGTGACAATTCCAAGCATAAACATCTTTCAGAAACTTTATAAAACCTTCCTGTTTGCCTTATTTTAGGGTTCACACACACCTTCAACATCATATGACATCAAAACCAAAGATGAATAGGGTACCTGTGAAGGTGGGAAGTGTCATGTCAGAAATGGAGCCACCTAATATAAAAGCTCTGTGGTGTTTGGTGATTTCTAATGTGCAAATTATCTGAGCTTGTAGGGAGCTGTGGAGCCAGGAGCCTGGCATAGTGGAAACTACTGTTGTCCAGGCAAAGCCCTAGTCTGATATGACAAGTATTTTGTAGCTATGGACAGTGAATGGCCAGCCTGGATGAGCATTCATACAACATGTAGTCTGGCTCCAAACATAGGTTAGAAGCATAGATCCTTCTAGACATAGACCTCTGCAGTTTGTGATAAACACTTCTGGTTTATATGCACCTGTGATCCCAGATTGGCTTGAAATGATCTAGGGATTATGAATATATGAAGCTACCTAATACGGATCAGAAAATTGTTCCATCTAGCCCAGCTTTTACTTTGATTGGCAGTAACTCTCCAGTATTTTGTAGCTATGGGCAGTGAATGGCCAGCCTGGATGAGCATTCATACAACATGTAGTCTGGCAACATGTAGTCTCTCCATTTAAAATTTTAAAGGATGATGCTGTTAAGGTGCTACACTCAATATGCCAGGCAAGTTTGGAAAACTCAGCAGTGGCCAGAGGATTGGAGAAGATCAGTCTACATCCCAATCCCAAAGAAGGGCAGTGCCAAAGAATGCTCCAACTACCGCACAATTGCACTCATTTCACACGCTAGCAAGGTTATGCTTAAAATTCTACAAGGCAGGCTTAAGCAGTATGTGGACCGAGAACTCCCAGAAGTGCAAGCTGGATTTCGAAGGGGCAGAGGAACCAGAGACCAAATTGCAAACATGCGCTGGATTATGGAGAAAGCTAGAGAGTTCCAGAAAAACATCTACTTCTGCTTCATTGACTACGCAAAAGCATTTGACTGTGTCGACCACAGCAAACTATGGCAAGTTCTTAAAGAAATGGGAGTGCCTGGATCACCTCATTTGTCTCCTGAGAAATCTCTATGTGGGACAAGAAGCTACAGTTAGAACTGGATATGGAACAACTGATTGGTTCAAAATTGGGAAAGGAGTACGACAAGGCTGTATATTGTCTCCCTGCTTATTTAACTTATATGCAGAATTCATCATGCGAAAGGCTGGACTGGATGAATCCCAAACCGGAATTAAGATTGCCGGAAGAAATATCAACAACCTCAGATATGCTGATGACACAACCTTGATGGCAGAAAGTGAGGAGGAATTAAAGAACCTTTTAATGAGGGTGAAAGAGGAGAGCGCAAAATATGGTCTGAAGCTCAACATCAAAAAAACTAAGATCATGGCCACTGGTCCCATCACCTCCTGGCAAATAGAAGGGGAAGAAATGGAGGCAGTGAGAGATTTTACTTTCTTGGGCTCCATGATCACTGCAGATGGTGACAGCAGTCACGAAATTAGAAGACGCCTGCTTCTTGGGAGGAAAGCAATGACAAACCTAGACAGCATCTTAAAAAGCAGAGACATCACCTTGCCGACAAAGGTCCGTATAGTTAAAGCTATGGTTTTCCCAGTAGTGATGTATGGAAGTGAGAGCTGGACCATAAAGAAGGCTGATCGCTGAAGAATTGATGCTTTTGAATTATGGTGCTGGAGGAGACTCTTGAGAGTCCCATGGACTGCAAAAAGATCAAACTTATCCATCCTTAAAGAAATCAGCCCTGAGTGCTCACTGGAAGGACAGATCCTGAAGTTGAGGCTCCAGTACTTTGGCCACCTCATGAGAAGAGAAGACTCCCTAGAAAAGACCCTGATGTTGGGAAAGATGGAGGGCACAAGGAGAAGGGGACGACAGAGGATGAGATGGTTGGACAGTGTTCTCGAAGCGACTAGCATGAGTTTGGCCAAACTGTGGGAGGCAGTGAAAGATAGGCGTGCCTGGCGTGCTCTGGTCCATGGGGTCACGAAGAGTCGGACACGACTAAACGACTACACAACAACAACAACTCTCCAGGGTCTCACGAAGAGATCTTTCCCTTCATATGCCATGTGATCCTTTCAGCAGAAGACGCCAGGGACTGAACCTGGGACCATCTGCATGCAAAGCAGCTGAACCATTGCAACCTCTATTACAGAACCCTTAGGACCTCATCAACTGGGCTGATGTTTGCAAGATTTGTTATAGTTGAGAACTTACTGTTTAGTTTTGTGTGTTGTTATGTCTGGGGGTTTTTTGCACATCTTCTTAATTCAGTATTTTTACATCTGTGCTGAGCCCTAAGGAATTTTAAATATCTAGATCAATAAAATAAAAGGACTATTAAAGCATTAAACCAGTTTATAATTGCCTGTATTTTTACAGCTAAATCCAGACAAGGCTGTTGATGACTAACCAGGGTCAAATGTGGCCTTACCTGTATTGCAATTTACTGATAACTAAATCATAAAAATATATTATTTTTTCTGCATTCTGGGAGTATTTTATTTCACATGCATTGTCTTTCCCTGAGCAACTTTCTTCCCAGACTCTTATGCAAAAGACTTACAGCTGTCTTGCTTCCCAAATCTAAAGGGCACTAGACTTTTATACACGTATACATACATTTTAACTATGCAGCAATGTGAAAGACACAAATAAACAATTTTTGCAATAGCTATAAATACAGTTTCTCACAGTGATTGTATACATACATACATACATACATACATACATACATACACATAAGGCTTCGCATAGAGACACCCCAATTGGATATACCTCTAGAGCATAAACCCTGCAGTATGAAATCTCCTTCGTAATAGTCTCAACATTCTAAATTACTCTTCATCTAAAAGTTATGAATCCTAAACCACAAGATGGAAGAAGCAGATAATCTAACACCATTCCCCCCCTCATCTTTTTCAAAAGCATCTCTAATTGTTGCCTGCTCAGGTTTTTTCCTGGAAATGCTTCAAGGGGAGACGTTCTATGGTCTTCCATGGCATCTTGCTCTAGTGCTGAACTACTTTTATAGTAGTTAGAAAGTATGCATTTCTGCTTAACTTACACCTGCCTTCTTTCAAATGAGCCTCAGGTCCTCACTGAACAAAACACATTTCTCCATTTGGTCTCTTTCATAGCCACTTAACCATACGAAAATTGCTTTTCACCCACACAGCGTGAGCCTATGCATATTTAGCAAGATTTTTATTGATGTTTTTAATTATGTTTTATAGCTATCTAGAGACTAGTTTTATTGTATTTTATATGTTGCAAGCCACCTTGTTATATTTTATGAAAGAGCAGATTACAAGTTTTCAAACAAACGAGGAAGCCGCATTGAGTTCCGTGCAATTTGCTCCCAAATAAAGACCGCACAACTATTCTTTTTTGTTCAAACTTGCCTTTAAGACCCTTTTTTATCCTCAGCTATACATTTTCTGATCTTGCCAATGCCTTTCTATAATGGTGATATCTCTAACGCTGACTTTATAGTGCAGTATACAATTCACCAAGAGGTGCAAGAAACCTGGGCCTTCCAATGCACCAACATTTCCTCTTAAAATCAATGGAAGCTGTACAAGTCCAGGGTACAGTGGTGGCTGGCAGGGTGAAAGGCAGGGAGACCAACAGTAGGGGGTGCCAGAGCCAATGACAGGCAAGACGGATCCCTGAGTGGGGGCAGATCCACACCATGCATTGAAAAGGCCCGTCCAATGCACATTTAAAGAACATGGCTTTCCCCAAAGAATATTGGGAACTGTAGTTTGACAAGGGTATGGAAAATTTGTTAGTGGGAAACTACAGTTCCCACAATTCTTTGGCCAAAGCCATGTGCTTTAAATGAGTGTTGAATGCACTTTAAATGTATGTGAATCTGCCCTGGTTGTAAGACAGAAGGCAGGCAGGCAGGGGCTAGCTGAGCGCAGATTAAGTTTGGTGAGCCAGTGCCCCATTTAGCCTATGTTGCCCTGGTAGAACTTGCACAGAAAAATATCAAGGTAGATTGTGCCAGTAGTCTCTTTTTCATGACTATAGCATGCAGGTAGGGTGAGGCTCCCTTAATATGTTGATTCAACATAGTGTAAGCCTTCAATAGAAGGGATGCATGCGACGTAGCAGCCTGGGAACTATTTTTAATGAAACAGTGCTTTCTCCATATTTTAACAGCTTTCATCTTTGGCGGAGAGAATGCATATAAGGCTTTTCATGTAATGACAGGTTTGCAGACGAAAGGGAATGACTAACATGAAAGGCATTAATCCTCTCCATATCAGCCGACCACAAGTTATAGTTTATTAATGAAATGTATAACAGAAATTGAACAGCTTTCCCCAAAGGAGTCATTACAGAGACAAAGTAATTTGAGCTCGGCTCTCTCATTAAAATGGTCCTCTCCGTTTCGATGTCCATAGCTCAACTTCACGCGAGAGTGTCATAGTTTAAAAACAGGATGCGAACAAGGAGGATGTGCAAAAAATTAAAAAATGTCACTGTACAGAGTTCTCCTATCTCATTCCCCTCATATCCATTTTTGCATTTGTGTCCCCTTCCCAACAGTCAGATATCATTTGGTGGTTACTGAATACACTCTACTCTCACTGGACTGTTTTGGGGGTGTTCCCCCCCACCCACCCACAGCCCAGGGCGGCCAGTCCCATTTCGCCAGCTGATGACTGGTGCTCAGAGAACTGAGACTGCAATTGGTATATATGATCAGGGTTTGTTTTCAGTCGGAACTCGCCGGAACTCAGTCCTGGCACCTCTCAGATGGGTGCCATTGCCATTCTAAGAGAATGAATGAGGTGTTCAGGGTGAGCTCCACCACCTCTTTTTCTAAAAAACAAAAAACAAAAACAAAAACACAGCACTGTATATGATCATATACTTTCCCTTCCTTTCATCTTTGAGAGGCTATGTACCATAGCATTCTGTTTCCAACAGCAGTCAGTCAGATTGCTTCTAAGCATACATTCTCACCGGGCCTGCAGATGATGGTCTTCTCTGTTGCATACCCCAGCATCTGGAATTCAATGGCATAATGTACATGAAAATTCAATTTCCCCGTCAGGGCTAATATCCATGGAAAGATCTACCTCTGGTGATTTTATCTAATTCTTTTTAAAAAAAAATCCAAAGTAGCTGGCCTCCACCTCATCTACTGTGACTCAGTTCCATTAGTTACTTATATGATGAGTTCAGGTCATCAGCTGCATCACATAGCCTTTAACCAATTACGAATGTGTGAAAATCATAAATTGTTTGGTGTTTGACAATGGCACTTTAAAGATGGACAAATGTACTGCCGCTGAGCGTTCACGGGTTACAGCCCTTTTTGTCTGATGCTTATGTGTGCTTTGCTTCTGCTGTTGCTCCTATCTGCCACAAGCCATCTTTGGGGGCTGAGGCCATGGATTTGGATGTATCTGAGTGGGGGGAGAGAATTTCCCTCAAAAACAGCCCCAGACATCTCAGTTGCCCCAGAAGCAGTTTTAGCAGCAGGTTTCCAGCCTGAAAAGGTTGTGTGGCCAGCACGTCCCAGCCCATCCCAAAAGCCCCAGTAGAACTGCAGACTATACCAAGCTACTGGGGTCAATGGCCGTTGAAGCAAGGAAGGGCCTCACACCAGAAGCATAGCTAGCCACAAAGATGGAGCTGTCACTCTATTTAAGGCATGGCCTGGGGTTGCTCCATCGAAGCCTTGCTCCTACAAATCTCCAAGCTGAGCTCTCTCTGCAGTTGTTCAGGGCACGGCTATCTGCACCCTGATCTCTCACTTTGTCTTGCTGCTATGTTTCTGGCATGACTTGAGGTTCTGGGTTATGATCATTTATATCCAAAATAGCTTGAGACCAGAATAACCTGAGGGACTGCTTTCCTCTGTACAAACTGGCCAGGATTTTAAAACATTTTTACAGTATATTGCCCTTCATCAGTAAACTGTCATTGTAAGCCATCTGGCAAAGGGACGTGTTGCTTTCATGTGCCGCAGGGTTCTGTCCTGGGCCCATTGTTGTTCAACGTCTTTACAAATGACTTGGATGAAGGAATTGAGGGGGAGCTTATCAAATTCGCAGATGACACCAAACTGGGAGGGGTAGCTAATGCCGCAGAAGACAGAATCAGAATTCAAAATGACCTTAACAGATCGGAGAACTGGGCGCAATGAATTTCAATAGGGACAAATGTAAGGTTCTGCACTTAGGCAGGAAGAACCAGGTGCACAAATATAGGGTGGGGGACACCTGGCTTACTAGCAGTACATATGAAAAGGATCAAGGGGTCTTGGTGGAACACAAGCTTAACATGAGTCAAAAGTGTGATGCAGCAGCAAAAAAAAGCTAATGCTATTCCAGTACCACTCTATTCTGCCTTAGTCAGACCACACTTGGAATACTGTGTCCAATTATGGGCACCACGATTTAAGGAGCTGGGGATGTTTAGCCTGGAAAAGAGGAGACTGAGAGAAGATTTGGTTTTTTTTGGGGGGGGGAATTATACTTTTCAGATATCTACATTTAACTGCTTTTACAATCATTTTAACATTTTAAAACTTGACTTCCTTCCCCCTCTTTCTGTGGTTCCTTAAATTTATTTTTAATATCTTCTGCATATCCAAATTAACTTAACTTACTCATTTATTTATCTTCTTTAAATATATACTCTTATGTAGCTGCAGGTTATTACAATAATCCTGCCAGTGTTTTTATCTGTTTACAATTTATCTGTAAATATTCAATAAACCATTTCCATTCTTTTATATAAAAAGTTTGTTATCTTGATTTCTTATTCTTCTGGTAAGTTTCGCCATTTCTGCATATTCCATAAGTTTTTGTATCCATTCTTCCTTTGCTGGGACTTCTTCTTTCCATTTTTGGGCAAGTAACATTCTTGCCACTGTAGTCGCATACATGAATAAATTTCTATACAATTTAGGTAGTTCTAGCCCTATAAGTCCCAAGAGAAAGGCTTCTGGGTGTGTGTGTGTTTTTTACAAACATTATTTTAAACATCCTTTTCATTTCATTGTATATCATTTCCCAGACTGAGAGAAGATATGATAGCCATCTTCAAATATATTAAGGGATGTCACATGGAGGAGGGAGCGCACTTGTTTTCTCCTGCTCTGGAGGGTAGGACTCGAACCAATGGCTTCAAGTTGCAAGAAAGGAGATTCTGACTAAACATTTGGAAAATTTTCTGACAGTAAGAGCTGTTCAGCAGTAGAACAGACTCCCACCTAGAGATGTGAAGGCCCGGAAAAAAAAACGGAAAAAATTCGGGGCGGAAACCCGTTTTCCCCCGTTTTTTTCCCTGAAGCCTTTTTTGTGTTTTTTCCGAAAAATTGGAAAAATTGAAAAAATAAAAAATAGATTATGGAATGTTTTATTTTAACATGATGAATAAAATATTTTAAGATAAGGGGTTCAAATATTTTATAAATCATTTCTAAAAAATATGTATGGTATATCAGATTATTCTAATTTCTGTGAGGACAAGCAAGTCCTAGGTTACAAACTGAACTCTCCAATGCAAGAACAATATACATTTCTTCCTTTAGGAGGTGCTGTTGTCACCAGACAAGAAAAAGGTTTGTTTTGTTTTGGGATGTGTGTGGTATGCATTGGTTCTGTTCCTCTTCACTAGGAAATACGAATAATTGTTACTTCTGGATTTTTAAAAATTGTTTTGTGGAGGTTTTTTTTTGTTCCACATAAACTAGTAAACAGTTCAGGAGATTGTTGCTCCATTTGTTACAAATACAAATAAATATTATTTTAAAAGTAAATTCTGTTTGTAATAATTGTTTGGATACACTATATTTTTAATATGCTAGTTGTGATAATTTTATGCCCATTAAAATTGTCCATAGTTATATTTTATGTTTCTAAAGTAACAGAATGACTTTCAATCTGGAAAAGAAAAAAGAAGTGCTAATGTAGCATTTTTTTCAATTTTTCTGAAAATTTCCGTTTCCCCCTGAAAAAAACCAGAAAAAAACCGGGGGTTTTTCCAAGCTTCAAAATTTCCGGAAATTTTACATCTCTAGTCCCACCCACCAGAGGTTTTTAAACATAGGTTGGATGGTCATCTGTCATGGATCCTCTAGCTGAGATTCCTTTATTGCAGGGGGTTGGACTAGATGACCCTTAGGGTCCCTTCCAATCTAAGATTCTATGTTTCTATGATAGCTTGGTTTACTCAGGAGACCTTGATGAGGGAGTTTATCAAAATCTTTTTGTAAGTTCAAATACATAAAGCGTACCAGATCACCCATATCTATATGTTGGTTGACAGTGACACTATGAAATAATTCTAAAAATCTGTTGCTGCAGGCCTTCCAATCATAGACACCATGCTGAGCTTTCCTCAAGAGGACTCATTACTCCACATGCTTAATAATTCTAGATGTAGAAAATCTTAAGTATAGGAAGCAGGTGTAAATTACCCCTGTTCCAAGCTCTGTCCAGGAGCAGGATTACTGCCAGTCTAATGGAGCAATCCAACCCCAGGATCCACTAGGATGAGGAATTTAGGATCCAGTGGGTCTCCAGCTCAGGCTGCTGATCCCTGGTACAATTGGGCTATGCAAACATAAGCTCCACATCCCAACTCAGCTAGATAAACACCAGCATAACTATCTCATCCCAGACCACTTGAGTTTAGACTTAGGGCCTCTCAGCTTGCAGTGGCCCTGCTCCTGATCAGAGTTTGGAACAGGGATAATTTACACCAGTGTCACTTAAACCAGTGTAAATTCCACCAGCTTCCAACCAACTGTGCCTGAGATCTGCAAGATCCTAACTTGCTCATCCCAGGGAATCTTGCCTTTGGATTGCTTCCTTAATCATGCTTTTCACTAACTTACCTTGGATAGAAGTTATTTCCTGTATTCTTGACTGGATCCCTTTGAAAAACATTTAGTACATTGACTACCTTTCAACTGCCCAGTAACAAGGCTGATTTTGATAAGCCACATATATTGTTAAAGATAGTTAATTTCAGGCTGGCATTTACCCAAGAGTCCTTAAAGAATTCTACGAGTTCTACACAGACTTTTGGATAAATGCCACCCAGAATATAGTGTTTGTTAATTTTTAACTTACTTATTAGCCTCAGAGTTTTATATGTTGTAATCCCTATAGACTTACATCATCGGAAGCTCTCGCCAAAAACAAATCTTACACGTGGCTTTATCTGCAACCTCCCTATCCTGCTCCAGCAATCTTTCCACACCTTTATCATTCCATGGTCCCACTGGTGGGGGAACATTCTACTTTTGCTGTCTTTGAAAGGGTGTGTATTGCATGCTTCAATATCTTTAGCAGTAGGTTTCCTTCTGCTTGCTTTGCTATCAACTTAGCATCCTGCCAGAGTTCGTACTCCTTTTTATTTTGCTCCTTTGGGCAAGAAAATGCTACTTTTTAAAAGGAAGCCATTTTGCCACCTTGGCTCTATTTGTTAATTACATGCAAGAGCTCTGAAGTTGTCACTGTGCCCATGTTACAAATGTGTTCCCAAGGACACGTAGGGGTACATCATATGCAGGATTTCTGTAATATGTGATCTGCTCCCTTTGTTATTGCTGCATCTTTGTGACATTGATGATTGATGTCAACACTTATGACAAAGGGGAAGGAGGGAGAGAGCACTCCTTGGCTCTGATAGGCTCTTCAAGGGTACCACCTGCCTGTGTCATCTAAGGAGGAGGCAGGAAGGCAGAAATGGAGCTGGATGGCTGGATGGGAGTGAGCAGAGGATGGAGGTCACAAAGGGAAGAGACTGGCTGGGGGAATTTGTGGGGTGTGTGTGTGTGGAAAGAATGTGGGATGGATAAATAAGGAGGGGAGAGAAACAAAATGGGTATCCTTGCACACTGATTGTATGCGGCCCCTAACCACTTCCCCCCTGAGAGAATGTGGCCCTTGACACCAACAAAGTTGCACCCTCACCCTAAGGTCTCATTAGCTGATATGTTTTTATAACGCCTTTACAGTCTCAGAGTCAGTGAGTCTTGTTCACCAGCTACACCCTTGCATCTCTCCTCAATATTAAAATGTATGTTGAAATCTGTCACATTAATGCAGGACTTTCTTTCCTTTGTGGGCCAAGCTCAGGTCTGACGTGTGTGTTTGTTGCCTGCTTGCAAACCTCCTGTTTTCCTGAGTTTGCAGCTCAACTGCGGAAATCTGCTGTGGGCAAAAATATGTCATCCAAAGCAGCTATCTTGGAACACATTATGTTCTACATGTTGCCACACACTGAAAATCAGTCAGGAGAGTTTTAAGGGACTCAACTGAAAAGTTTGCATCTTTCTGACAGGCTGTTGCCATGGTGTAGCCCAGGTAGCCATGTTTTAGAAATAAGCTATCACTCTGACAGCATCACTTGCAATATGTGAGACATCAGCTTGGACAAGAAAAGGGGGGAAGAAATGCAAAAGAAAGAACTATCCAAAGGAGCAAAATGCATAGATGTTTGTATAATAATGCTAGAAACTTCAAAGTAAAAATGCTGGTGGTGCCCAGAATCCAGTTAGAGATGTAATTGTTGATAACAGCCTGGGATCAAGCACTCTTGAATTAAACTTATATGTAAGTGGAAAATTGCCAAGAAAGTCCAACATGGTCAATTTTAGTTTTAGAAGATAATTAAAAATAATATCTCTCTATATAATATATTTCCTAGTCTGTCATCACACTGTGATGGCAGTCTGAACCTGTTAGGGGGCACAAGAGGCACACAGACTGAACCAAAACTTGCAGGAATCCACCTCGGACCCAAAATGGATCACTTAGGGAAGGGGAGGAAGAGGCACAACCATAACCTGATGTGGGGAGTTCTCCTCCCTCTCTTTCTCCCTGGCACAGAAAGGGTCTTTTTCAGACAGGGTGGAAGAGATGCTGGGGGTGGGAGAGAGGATGGAATGGGGGGAAGATATAATTTGACACTTGTGTGGGTTTGGAATGTGGGGAAGAAGGAATTGGGGCAATAGGGCATGGAGAGGGGAGATGTGGTAATTGAGAGGAGAACTCTGGGGAGGGAGACTGAGGCAAAGAGAAGGGCATTGGCAAAATGAAACAGCAGGAGGGCACCCCCTAGTTAATTAAAAGGGGGTGTAGAGGCATGCCAGGAATGTCAAATTTCACCAGGAAGCTTGGAGGTGAACACCATTATACTAGGAGCTCAGACAAAATGTATATCACATATCAGAAAGGATATGATGAACAAGTTCAAGAGAACACCAGCATGGTTATCTAGCGTCATCAGAGTAATAAAAGGTAATAATTTTTGCAAGTGTTGTTTAAAAAGTGGAAGTCCGGCGCAAAACAAATGTAAGTTTATGATGAGGAAAACAAATAAAGAATTTAAGGACTGAGTTGCTAAAAACAACCAACATGTATTTATTTATTTATTTGCATTCATTAGGTGCAGGAAACCAGTCAAGGAGGGAATAGGAGGACCTTTAAATGACAAGGATGTGAGAGGAATGCTGAAGAGATTGCAGAGAGGCTAGCCCATGAATTATTTGCCTTGGCATTCACACTGTAGATGTTAGAAAGACATCTGAACCATTGTTTTCCAAAAGGGTATCTCAGAGGTTAGGACAGTCAAAGTGAGGTGACAGTGAATGAAGGCTTACAGCTAATTGACAAGTTACAAATTCACTAGCCGCCAGATGGCACCCACCTGAGAATCCTTTAACAAATCTCAAATGAAAAATTGCTAATCTTTTCACAAGCATGCTTCTTTTATTATTAAAGCCATGCTCCTTACGAAAGAATTTTGAATGCCGCAAATTTTAAAGAGGGGAGGGAATCCAGGAAATTATAGACTTGCCTTTTTTGAATGCCGCAAATTTTAAAGAGGGGAGGGAATCCAGGAAATTATAGACTTGCCACTGTGCTGGGTAAATGGGCAGAAAACATTATTAAAATTAGAAACGTTAAACATCTATAAGCAGTGCTAGTTTTCTAGAAAAAGAGGTGTCAGAACTCACCATACACATCTCAGAATGTTCCTTCTCACCATACACATCTCCCTATTGTTCTTATAATGGCAGGGACACGGGTGGGATAAGTGGCAGGGTCTAAACGGGTGGCGTTGTGGTCTAAACCACTGAGCCTCTTGGGCTTGCTGATCAGAAGGTCGGCGGTTCAAATCCCCACGACAGAGTGTGCGCCACATGCTCTGTCCCACCTCCTGCCAACCTAGCAGTTCGAAAGCATGACAGTGCAAGTAGATAAATAGGTACCAGTGTGGCAGGTAGGTAAACGGGGTTTCTGTGTGCTCTGGTTTCCGTCACGGTGTTCGGTTGCGCCAGAAGCGGTTTAGTCATGCTGGCCACATGACCCGAAAAGCTGTCTGCAGACAAACGCCGGCTCCCTCAGTCTGAAAGTGATCTGATGAGCGCCACAGATGATGCCACAACCCCATAGTCACCTTTGACTGGACTTAACTGCCTTTCCCTGCAAGACTAATTGCAGCCGTTAAGAGTCGTCAACAGGTTTTCCACACCTATCAGCTGATCACCCATTCCCACCACCCTTCTGAGTAATACCCCTCCCCACTCCCTCACTATATTTAAGGGTCTGGTGACTTCTGTTTCAGTGTATCTGAAGAAGTGTGCATGCACACGAAAGCTCATACCAAGAACAAACTTAGTTGGTCTCTAAGGTGCTCTAAGGTGCTACTGGAAAGAATTTTTTATTTTGTTTTGTCCAAGGGTCATTTACCTTTACCTATTGTAATAGCAATGGTTCCCACCAGAGAAGTGCTGGAACTGGGTTCCAGTGAGTACCAGCTGGAAAAAGCCCTGTCTAGAAGGATAAACCTTACAAAGCATGGCTTCTGAAACTCTCCTTACCAATCTTTTTGAATTCTTTACACTTCAACAAGCATACATATTGTGCTCTTGGGACTTCCAAAATACTTTGTCCAAGTCCCTCTTCAAAGGTTCCTGAGTAAATTTAGCAATCTTGGGATATGAAGCTCCTCATAAACTGGACTAGATGTATTCTCAGTCTGATCCAGCACAGGTTTTTAAAATGTTGCCTTTAAATTGAAAATAATTATTCTTCCTCACCTGCTCCAGCTAATATCCAGCAAAGCTATCCTGAAGAACTTAAGGTTTGGATTTAAAATACTCTTATGCAATGATTTAAGGTACTCAGAAGGAAGTCCCACTGTGGATAATGGGACTTAATACATTGGAAATGTGTCATTACGTACTCTTTATGATCCAGCCTGCATGTTTAAGCCACATATCAGTCATCCACTGTGTCCTCAAACTGATCATGGAGACAGACACTAAACTCTTTTAGGGAGATTGTGATATCACATTACATCACAGCTAAGTAAACAGATTTCTCTAACAATATTGTCTCAGTTTTCCCTAGCTGGCTGGCAGGCACACTGCATTTTGTCAACTGGGATGCAAAGAAGGTTTGCTCTTTATGAATTGACTAGGTAAGTTTATGGATGTTGTAACGTTAAGCATTTATCTTGCTCTATATCATCTTAAACAGGAGCAGAGTCTTTGTATTAGAATGATATTTTATGCCTTTTTATATACTTGAATTTTATTTACAAAAAAATGTAACATAGGGCAATATTCTATTAAGTAATTGAGGTAGCGGAACAACTTCTGCTTGCACAATGGGCTTTCTCTCTTCTCCATGTCACCTGCACTGTCCCCAGACCTTCTCCAGGGGGTTGGGGGAACCCCTTGAACAGATTATGAGGGTGCCGGAGGAAGGAGAGGAGAAGAATGTTTTATTGCGCTGATGAACCAATTGCCTTAGTACGACACTGAGTTCCACCAATGAACCCGAGCATATAAAAAGGCATAAAATTCTTTTATTGGAGAATGTTTTATCACAAATCAAGGTACAGGCAGTGAAGCAGTGTGTGTCATTTCCGTGAAAATCGAGTGCATGCAGAAGATGTTTTAACAAGTAATTGTAGGAAGCAGTGTCTGGCAAGGTATGCAAGTCCTTTCTGGAGAAGGGAAGTGGCAGGTCAAGGTCCAATTAGTGAATATTGAGAAAGGGAGATTAGGGCAGAGCCAGTCTTGTCTTGCATGTGGCCAGTACAATTATTATTCAGCCATTCTTTTACTTGTCCCTGGACTATTCAAGCTGCTGTCACCCAGAAGCCTTATAATTGTTCAGCATATACAGTGCCCAGATCCCAAAAATAAATATTTGTACAGTACTCTGTTCTGCATTGGTCAGGCTGCCTCTGAAGTACTGTGTGTCCAGTTTAGGGCACCACATTTTAAGAAAAGGAAAGATCAAGCTGAGAGACCATCAGGGTCTGCAACTATCTGTAGGGCTGTTGTGCAAAAGATAAAGCAGACTTCCTTTTCTCTTGCTCCAATGGGTGGAACAAATAGACCCAACAGGTAGGAATTACAAGGAAGCAGGAAAAGCTTCCTGACAGTCAGAACTGATCATCAGTGGAACAATCTGCCTCAGGAGGCGATAGGCTCTCTTCCGCTGGTAATATTTAATTGGAGTATAAAGAGCAACCTACACCATCTTTTAGAACAATGGTCACTAAATCATAGCCTCCCCCACAAAAACCCCAAACTGTCAATTAAAATAGTTTTCTTAATTGACTGCTGCCATAACTGTGTTCCCTACCCCTAATGTCATGAGACCCAAAGGTTTGTGGGGCTCCCAATTTTTCCAAACCCTCCCCCCCCCACTTGATCAAGTTACAGGTAGGTAGCCGTGTTGTTCAGCCACAGTTGAAACAAAATAAAAAAATTCCTTCCAGTAGCACCTTAGAGACCAACTAAGTTTGTTATTGGTATATGAGCTTTCGTGTGCATGGTACCTGAAGAAGTGTGCATGCACATGAAAGCTCATACCAATAACAAAGTTAGTTGGTCTCTAAGGTGCTAAGGTACTGGAAGGAATTTTTTACTTTGTTTCAACACTTGATCAGTTTATTCTTTTTTCTTTTGCTGAGCACTCCTTTAGATCCACCAATTATGGGAGAGTAAGATTATCATTAATGATTAATATTTATATGCCACTTAATATGCAAAATCCCTCAGCAAGAACATTAAAAATGAAAGGGGGAGGGGAATGTATACGCAACACTTAAAACACGCAACACTTAAAACCAAAAGTACATAGAAATACATCAGCAAAAACAGAGAAGCCATCAATAAAAGATGCAGTTAAATATCAATAAATAATAAAGCAGAATAATGTGAAGAAAGTTATGAGCCGGGGAATGCCTGCTTAAAGATGGATGGGTCTTGAATGCCTGTTTTGGCGTGCTTAAGCAGATGGATGGGTCTTTGAAGCTTGCCACTGTTTTGGTGTCATCTAACAGCACCTGAAGTTGAGGCTCCAGTACTTTGGCCACCTCATGAGAAGAGAAGACTCCCTGGAAAAGACCCTGATGTTGGGAAAGATGGACCGTGTTGGTCTGGGTCAAAATAAAATAAAAAATAAAAAAATCCTTCCAGTACAAGGACCAACTAAGAATTTTTTTATTTTTTAGTTAAAAAGGGACATCACCTTGCGACAAACGTATAGTTAAAGAGGTTTTCCCATGAGATGGTGAGAGCTGGACATAAAGAAGTCGCCGAAGTTCTTTTGAATTATGGTCGAAGTGACTGGCATGAGTTTGGCCAAACTGCGGGAGGCAGTGGCGTGCTCTGGTCCATGGGGTCACGAAGAGTCGAACACGACTGAACAACTGAACAACAACAAAAAAGCATCTTAAAAAGCAGATAGGTAACCGTGTTGGTCTGCCATTGTCAAAATAAAATAAAAAATAAAAAAATCCTTCCAGTAGCACCTTAGAGACCAACTAAGGAATTTTTTTATTTTTTATTTTGTTAAAAAGCAGAGACATCACCTTGCTGACAAAGGCCCGTATAGTTAAAGCTATGGTTTTCCCAGTAGTAATGTATGGAAGTGAGAGCTGGACCATAAAGAAGACTGATCGCCGAAGAATTGATGCTTTTGAATTATGGTGCTGGAGGAGACTCTTGAGAGTCCCATGGACTGCAAAAAGATCAAACTTATCCATCCTTAAAGAAATCAGCCCTGAGTGCTCACTGGAAGGACAGATCCTGAAGTTGAGGCTCCAGTTGTAACGGAAAAATCCCAGGTGTGGAACTGCCCAGCCACCTGGCCCTTGGGGATATAGCACATGTTATTTTTACGTAATATCCTATGTCTAGCTAGGTACACAGATACACTTCTAAAGAGCCTTAAGAGGCATGACATGCAAGTCCCTTTCAGGTTACATACACCCACACCTGGGAGGTTGGATGCCATGATAATATTTAGTGTATATAACATGCGGGACGAAAGGGGGGTGGGAAATATGTCTATCTCTGAACTGTAGTTAAGTGCGGAGAAAGGATTTGCGGTTCTTTCAGAACCTGATGCAAATCTATCTCCGAAGGGGGGACTGTTATGGAAATTATGGGGGGGGTCACCTAAGCAAAGTCTCCTCCTGAGTAAACTCATTTGGGGTATGGAGTGATGCCCTTAAGGGGACCCATCTCTCTGCCATGATCCAGTAGGCGAGAGACCACGTACACAGGGAAATGCCTCAGCAGGTAATCTCTGGGTGCTTCAGGAAGCCACTGGGCTAATATCCCTCAGCTGGAATCCCATTGTTCTCTCCCAGATAAGTGCTCAAGGTATCCTTGCCAATACTTAACACCAATTCCCGCCCTCCCTTCCCAGGTGGGCGGTGTTTGCGGCACCGGGCGGGATCACCTGGGCAGGTTCCACTCCCCTTGGGTCAGGTCAGGCCTTGACCTGCCTCCGGCCAGGAGGGGACAATGGACAGGGGCCGGGGGCGGGGTCAAGGGCCAGGTAAAAGCGGCAGAGCCGCCAGATTTTCCCCCTTTCGTTTCTCTCCCGGGGCCTCGGGTGGCGGAGTTAGGCCTTGGCAAGGCTGCCTTTAGTCTATCATCTGGGAGAAGGGAGCGGCCATGCTCCTCTTCCCAAGCGGCGGCGCGTGCGGGGCCCGTTAGAGGGCAAAATTCGGGAGTCCCTGACCTCTTGGAGGCGGCGCACAGGTCAAACTCCCGAACCGAGGTCAGTGGGTGGGCATGCTGTGTAAGTGTGTGCTTTACAGTCTCCGCCCGCTGTGCCTCTACATCCTGCATATCCTCAGCCCTCGGGCTGAGAGGGTGGCCTGCCAAGGCCTATGCCAAGTTCTCCCACTTCTGAAATTAATAAAGTTGTGGCCAATTTGAACCCATACCTTGGTCTTGTCTCATGTTTTTGGTGGAAGGGATGGGCACCATGGACAGGGATTTGCACGTGTGACCGCAATTCACACTGGCCCAGGGCTATCTCCCTGATACTGCTCTGTTTCCCCCATATGCTAATCTTGTTTTTCCTGTTTTTCCTATATGTAATCATGTATAACCCTTCCCTTTCGTGATGTAGTAATGATGTTTCCAAACTGTATTCTGGGATATGATAGGAGTTTTTAAAAGTTCTTGTAACGCTGCTCTGGGTGTGCAGTTTGACTGTAACCTATTGCGCAATAAACCCTGTCTTGTCCTTGCTCCAGTGGCTGGACTTCTTTTATTTAACTCCGCAGAAACCAGTGGGCTTATCCCCAAGGGCCAGGTGCCTGGGCAGTTCCACACCTGGGATTTTTCCGTTACACAGTACTTTGGCCACCTCATGAGAAGAGAAGACTCCCTAGAAAAGACCCTGATGTTGGGAAAGATGGAGGGCACAAAGAGAGGAAGACGGGACAGAGAGGATGAGATGGTTGGACAGTGTTCTCGAAGCGACTAGCATGAGTTTGGCCAAACTGCAGGAGGCAGTGAAAGATAGGCGTGCCTGGCGTGCTCTGGTCCATGGGGTCACGAAGAGTCGGACACGACTGAACGACTGAACAACAACAGCAGCAAGTGGAAGGGTGTCCCAGAGAGTGGTGGGATTCTGACCATTGGCCACTGTTATAGAACTGGGGGGTCCCCGCAAACACTAAAATTAATAAATGCTAGGATTTTGGGTTATTTGTGATATGAAGGGAGAATATACCGGTAAGCTGCAAAGGGATTCCTGGGTAGCCTGGCCAAACTAGGGCTGTTAAGAGAGCCATTGTGGGTTATTAACAAGACAATGGAACTTCTTGTTCAGGTGTGACCAGAGATTGGAGATTTGGAAGGTTGCCAGGGTAACTGCTCTGGGGGAGGGCAAGGGGCTTCTGGGAAGAAGAAAGGGTGAGATCCATCTTGGCGAGGGAGAAGGAAGAACTGCCTGCAATGCTTTGGACCATGTTGTAAGATCTGGACCCCCTCCATGCAGACTGAAGGTGAAATTATAAAACCATATTTCTTGAAGCACGGCTGTTTCTGCTGTGTCTTCCATTCTCCAAAGGGACACAGACCCTGTTTGTGTGCCTGTGGCCCCACACACTCCTGCCACTGTTTGGCGGAGAGAGGGGAGTATTATTGTGCTCATGTCCTGTTTGTGAGCTCCCCGCGGTCCCTGTAAGAAACAAGATGCTTTGGTCTAATCTACCTGGGCTCTTCTTGCCTTACTGTCTTCATTATTTCCCCCTGGCTCTCTCAGGGTAGCAACCACTGCCCTCCCAGATTAATTCATCAAAATGTGTCTTAACCTGGCTTCACTGTCTCAGTGAAAAATGAGAGAGAGTAAGAGAGCAGGAGAATGTAACCTTTTAGTTGTGATTTGGAAAGGCTGGAGAAAATGAGAGAAGGGTGAAATTAGAGGCAAATGTACCAAGCAGCAACTGGCTGCGCATCCTGATGTGTTAGGAAAGCTGTTGCTGAAATTAACATTTGAATCATTTTCTGTGTGCTGCTGTTGCTGCTGGGAAACACCCGCCTTTCAAAGTCAAATTCCCTTCTGCATGCCAGGAAATATCACATAGGCAGGGAACAAATATTTGGAGGAGTCTTCCACATCTATAAAGGTGGGAGAGGAGCTCTAAGATACCCGTCTTGTGCCTGCTCTGTAAGGAAGATGTATTACTTAGCATAACTGAGCATGAAGTGCTGTGTGGTGAAGGAGCGAGCAAACCAATGATTCAGAGGCATAAAGCAAATAGCACGGGGGTGGGGGGGTATTTAGTTTATCCTAAACAGCTAAAGGAAGACATGGAATTTCCTAATAATGGCTGTTGGTAAGCATTCAGCCAAGGGTGACCAGGACATTGAACAAGGATTGTGCGAAACAGCAGAATCCTCATTAGCAGTCACAGGGAGCCACAACAACAACAACACAACAACAATACTTGTTAGTCTCTCATTATCTGAAGGTCTCCAAGCAACTTACAACCCATCTGTACAGCGCCTCTCCACAGCACGACTAAAAAATTCATAAAACAACTTTTTTTTTTTACCTCACGTGACATTGGCTTACAAGTGATGTTTGCCAGTGTCATTTTCCTGATGTCACAGATGGGTGGTCGAGGTTAAGAGAATGGTGTCTTGCATAAACAGTGCTGTCAGGACAGATATTCAGAGGCCCACTTAGCAGGAGGATCCTGAAATGTAGCAAGGTTGGTAAATTAAGTGAGGTAATATAAAGTACCGTCTAAAGGAGTCCCCACATGAAACCATTAAGTTCAGGGTAAAAAAAAATTCTTTGCTACACCACTGCCTTGCATAAAAAGCCGCCCTTTGTGCTTCATGTTCCTGTCACTACCATTTCTCCGTGTCTAAGTACCAGGCCAAAGCCTGTCGTTAGTTAAAGTGGATGTCTTGTATGCAGGAGCAGGAGGAAAATACTTTACTGGGGCAGGCTACAGTATGAGACCCTTCCTTGGAACCAGTGGGTATTCTAGGAAACAAAATACATTCTCAGGACAGGAATCCATATGTATGTATCAGTAACAGTAATTATAAAAACACAGAGAGAAAGCAAAAGCTATGTTGGCCTTGCTACCTATCATAACTGTTGTGTCGTTGAACACTTCAAATTGACCAATAGCAATACTTTACCCTGCTGCCAGAATATCTTATTTAATACACAACAATAACATATTTCTCCTAGTAAAGTGTTGTGCATGACTATGAAGCTCTATAAATAATAACACATCCTTATATTCATACATAACCCAGTTGCTGATTGTGTGTTGAATATTCAGCACCCAACAGACGGTCCTTCGTTTCCTCTCTTCAGAATGGAAATGACCAGTTACCAAAGATAAAATATTCATTCCCCTTTCATTCTCTTTTCCCCAAGGCTCTCCTTACAAAATGTGCTTCCTTGAAAAATCCACAGTACGATTCGAAAGAACTGTCCTTGCATCAGGCGGAACCACATCTTACAAACCAATTTGTGCAACAAAATTCCACTACGTAGCTGGGGGTGGGGTAATTTACAGAGAGATGGCAATAGGGGGAGAGTGCTTAACCCCTCTGCCATCCATCTCTTCCCCCTTCCACACAACTGTCACTCAAACCTCCCTCTTCCCAGTGACATTCCAGATATGTTTGTGAAGGTAAAGACTCATGGAGAATCCTGCTCTGTATGTGCACGTTGTGTTATGACAGGGGTATGTCTTCTTTGAAAATGTTGAACAGACAAGAGAGCTGTTGCCCCAGTTACCGTAATCAGTCACTTACCTGTTGATATAGATATTGATGTATTAGTTATTGTTGATTTATTGTTATTGATATAGATAGCTAGGATAAAGTGAACCTAAGTTAGTTCCTTTTTAAGGTCTGGGTGGGGCTTCACCCTCTCTCGCTGCAGACCCTGGAGCCTCAGCAATGTACCTCTTCTCTGAGTGTGCAATACAAGCAACTCCCCATTTACAGGGGAAATGGTACTGTGCATTTTAAGTGAAATTGCGTATATTGAGAACACCATTGAAAAAAGCCTGAAAACACCCTCTAAACCTTGAAAAACACTTTTAAAAAACCCCAAATCCACCAAACCACCACAATCGCTTACTCCAAACCTCCTTGCTCAAACTCCAACGGTCCACAGGCCTCAGAGGTTGGTGTAAAGGCTCCTGAGATTGCCAAACACTGTTTTTGTGCCATTTTTACAGTTTCCACTCTTTTAGGGCCATTTTGCCCCTTTTCCTGCCACTTCCGGATTCACAGTTATGCACACAGTCACGGTTGTGAATGCCTTGAAACATGTAAATGGGGAGTTGCCTGTACAGTTCTTCAGGGCTTGCGGTTCTTAAACAAACAAGCCTTTTGTTAAATTATGGGAATCTTTTGTGAGTTGTCTGGAGAACAGAGCCAAGGGATGGACTGCAAGTGAACTCAGCGCCCCCTACTGACAATGCCCAAGGATTACTGCATGGTGTCAGAAGTGGGACAATGCCCAAGGATTACTGCAAGGTGTCAGAAGTGGGTTGCTCTCCAAGTTTTGCTATCAGCTGCTTGTTTGTCAGACACAAAGACAATGAGCAAGAAGCCAGTGGCAGCGCCTTCTTCTCAGGGGAAAGACAGGTGAAGAAGCAGGTTGTAATGGTGAAGAGGAGGAGAAGGTCCATGGGTTTCTTTCCAGCACACCCTCGTCTGGGAACATTTGCCCTGGCAGGTGCCCTGCTATGCCAATTCTTTCTTTTTTTTTTTTATTAAAGATTTTCAAAGGTAGTACAATGTCTCTCTCAATTTTTTCCATACAATATTTTTATAAGTCAGTGTTGGTGAGACATTAGAAGAGAAAAGGGGGGGAGGGGGGAAGAAGTGGGTGGGACGGGGAGGTAGGTGGGGTGGGGTGACTGTGTTTCTTTTTTACTTGATATGAGTAGGGTTTGGTGTCAGCATTGTTTATGTAGGTTCTCTGTTGTTTGCTTGTGCTCGTTTGGCGGTGAGAGAGGTCGGAGTTGGCTTGGGATGTGGTTGTTCGTTTGTGGTTGGCTGTGGTGATCTTCGGTTTCCTGAGTGAGTGGGGTTGGTGGGTATTTTGGGTCAGGTTAGCCATATTGATTTGTATGCTGTCGGTAAATTTTTGTCATTGTCTTGTTGGGCTGTGTATGTGATGAAGGGGAACCATACCGGGGTGAAGGTGTCTTCTTCAGTTTGTCCCCGTGTCAGTTTCAGTTTACTGGTTAGTTTTTCTAGTAGGGCTGTTTCCCATACTGCTTGGTACCATTGGTCCATGTTTACTCCTGACAGGTCTTTCCAGTGTCTGGTTATGATGTTTCTGGATGCTGAGAGTAGATGGATTATGAGTTCTTTGTGTTGTAAGTGGGCATTATTGTCTTGGAAGATGTTTAGTAAGATCAATTCTGGGGTGATTTCTAACACTTGCTTGGTTATTTTACATATTTCTCGTGTGGTTGTTGTCCAGAATGTTTGGATTTTGGGGCACTCCCACCACATGTGGAAGTATGTGCCTGTGGAGGTGCACCCTCTCCAGCATTTTGGTGAGGTTCCTGGGCGTATTAGCGCTAATTTTCTAGGCGTTAGATACCATCTGTGGGTTAGTTTTAGGGTGAGTTCTCTTCTTTTTGTTGATATGGATTTAAAGGGGGGTTTAGACCACATTCTGGTCCATTGGGTGGGGTTGATTTCGTATCCTATGTCATCCTCCCATTGTTTTTTGATTGTATCTAGGGAGTTCGTGGAATTTTTGAGTAGTATTTTATAAATTGCGGATACCAGCCCTCTATCACTTCCCTTTGTCATTAGGATGAGATTTTCGAAGGTTGTCAGGGGTCTGGTTGCTGCTGATTTTACTGTTGGATTGTTTAATATGGCATGTAGTTGGTGTTGTGTTAACCAGGGCATTTGGGTGTCTTCTAATTTGTCCTGTATTTCTTGTGTTGACAGAGGTTTGTTATTTTTATAAAAGTCTATTAGGCGATATAGTCCTTTGGATTGCCAGGTTTTGGTTTGGAGGTTTTGTGCTGCTTTGTGGAATAGTGGGTGGTAGGTCAGGGGAGTTAGCGGGGATGGGGTTGGGGATAGTTTGCCTGTTTCTGCTTTCCATGCTTTGAACATGGCTTGTGTGTATCTGTTAAGTGTTGTGGGGATTTTTCTTAGTTTGTTTGGGAGGAATGGGTATGCTGTGGTGCAGATATTCTCAATTGTGTCCCTTTCTAGGTGTATCCATTGCTTTGTCTCGTCTTCTAATATGTATGGGATTATATGGCGTATTTGGTTGGCTCTGTAGTATGCTTCTATGTTGGGGATTCCCCATCCTCCTTCTGCGGTGGGGAGGTGTAGGTATTTGGTGTATATTCTTGGTTTTTTGTGTGAGAAGATGAAGGATTGTAGTTTTCTTTGCCATTTGTGAAGTTGGGTTGGGGGGATCCAGATTGGGAGGGTTTGGAATAGATAGGTTAGTTTTGGAAGGATGATCATTTTGATCATGGCTATTTTGTCTGAGAGAGTGAACTTCATGTTGTTCCATCTCTTTAAGTCTTTGTTTATTTGTTGCCATAGGGGTTTGTAGTTGTGGAGGTATAATTTGTTAAGGTTTTTGGTTATTTGTACTCCTAGGTATCTGAACTTGGTGTGGCAGAGTTTTATCTTGGTGGTGTTAGTGAGTTCTCTTTGGATGTAAGGTGGGGTGTTAAAGCACATGGCTTCCGATTTTTCAAAGTTTACTTGTAGGCCTGAAACCGTTGCAAATGTGCTGAGTTCTCTGATCAGGGAGGGTGCTGTGTTTGAGGGATCTGGTGTTGTGACCATTAGGTCATCTGCAAAGAGTCCTAGTTTATAGGTTCTGCCTTTTATTTCCACCCCTTTGATGTCTGTGGCTGCTCGGATTCGGATTGCTAGGGGTTCCAGCGCCAGGATAAATAGGAAGGGAGATAATGGGCACCCTTGTTTTGTGCCTCTTTGGATTGTTATGGTATTTGAGTCCATATTATTAATTCTGCATTTTGCTGAGGCTTGGGAGTATATTTGGTTGATGGTTTGTAGGAAGTAGGGGCCAAATTTCATGCTAGTTAGTACTGCTGATAGGTATTTCCATTCTAGGCAGTCAAAAGCTTTGAGGATGTCTAGGGACATGATTGTTAATGGGAGTTTAGTTACCTTGCTGTGTTCAATTAGGTTCAGTAGTTTCCTGATGGGGTCTGTAATGTTGCGACCAGGGACGAAGCCAGTTTGGTCTGGAGCTATTAGCTTGGATAAGAATTTTTTCAGGCGGTTGGCCAAGATTGATGTGAATATTTTGTAGTCTTGGTTTATTAATGAAATCGGGCGGTATGATTCTACCTTGAGGCTGTCCTTCATTGGTTTTGGGATGGAGACTATTTTGGAGAGGGTCCAGGTTTTGGGGATGGGCCCTCCTTTCATGATGTCATTAAAGAGCGTGTCATGTAGGGCATCAGGGGTTCTTTGAATTTCTTGTAGAATTCTGCTGTGAAGCCATCTGGGCCTGGAGCTTTGTGTGGTTTTAAGTTTTTGAGGATTGTGTCTATTTCCTCTGGGGTGATGGGACTGTCCATATATTCTTGTTCCTCATTAGTTAGAGTAGGTATGTTCGTTTCTGATAGGAATTCTTTGATTTTGTTCTCCGGTGGGTTACGGGAGGTGTATAGATCAGAGTAGAATTTCGCAAATTCTGCAATTATTTCTTTGGGGGAAAATGTCGTGTTGCCACCTTTTTTGGTGATGCAGTGTATTCTTGTTTTAAGTGTTTTTTTCCTACATCTATTTGCTAATAGTCTGGAGTTTTTCCCTCCGTATTCATAAAAGCGCTGTTTTAAGTATAGAATGTTGATCATTGTTTTGTTGATTTCTAGGGAGTCTATTTCTCTTCTTTTTTGTTCTATGAGTTGAAGGAGTTTTTTAGATCCTGTTTGTTTGTATCGTGTTGAAAGATTAGTGATGTCTTGTTCTAGGTTGTTAATTTTAGAGGTGGTTTGTTTTTTAAGGAGTGCTTTCTCTTTTATGCAAGCTCCTCTGGTGACTGCTTTCATTGCGTCCCACAGGAGGGGTGTTTTTATGTTGTCTACATCGTTTTCCTTGAAGTAGTTTTGGAGGGTTTTTGTGAGACTCTCTCTAATTTGTTTGTTTGTAGTTAGGGTGGGACTGAAGGACCATGATGGGGTGGTTTGTGTTTCTTCTCCTATTTTAATGGTGACTTCTACTGGGGCATGGTCAGTGATTTTGATGTTGCCTATTTTCGTTGATTCCACTAGAGGGATCAGACCCTGTGTGAGCAGGATGCTGTCCAATCTGGAAACTGTGCCATGGCGTCCAGATTGGAATGTATGGCTATTATCTCTTGGATTTTGCTCACTCCAGATGTCGTAAAGACCCCTGTTTTTTAACATTTTCAGTAATTTGTAAGAGTCCCTAATTGTTGGGGGGGTTTTTTTGAGGAAGGCTGTCCATGAGGTTGTGGGGTGGGTGTTTTTTAGGGATATGCCCTTCAAATTTAGGTTGAGGTCGCCTCCTAGGATTGCTTCCCCTTCAGAGAAGGAGAGGAACTTGTTTAGCGTTTTTTGGAGGAATTCTAATTGTTTTGAGTTTGGGGCGTATATAGAGCCAATTGTCAATTTAGTTTTGCCATCTAATGTTCCTTTGATGAAGACGAATCTGCCTTTTTTGTCTTTTAGGACTGTTGTGGCGTTGAAGTTCAGGTCTCTGCTGAGTATTATTGCTACGCCTCGGGCTTTTCCTGAGCCATTTGCCACCCACTGTTGATTGAAGCGGGGGTCGCTCAGGAGTTTGCTCCCTTTGGGCGGGTTGTGTATTTCTTGTAGGAAGGTGATGTGTGGTCTCATGGTATTTATGTATGAGGTGATGCGTTTTCTTTTGATGGGGTTTCCCAACCCCCTCACGTTTAATGTGATTGCTTTTAAGTTAGCCATCTTGCTTCTCTGTTGTGTATAGATTCCTTGCCAACCCGTCTGGGTTGTCCTGTGTCTCTCACTTTGTGTTGTTTAGTGAACCTGTGGGGTTGCGCTGACCTAGGGTGTGGTGGGGGGAGGGCTAGTGGGTTTAGTAGTAGGTTTGGGTTAAAGAGTGGGGGATAGATTGAAGAGGGTTTCCTATATGTAGTCATATAGGTGTTCGTTTGGGGTATTTTGGACTCTTTGGCATTTAGCCGGTTGGTCCTGGGTCTCAGCTGGTGTGGAGGGCCATGTTCAGGGACATGCCGTCCCCCTTGTCGTTTGCGATAAGGGGTGTCCAGTGAGACGGTATGGAGCGTCTTTGTGACGCCAATGGTGTGTACAAGGTTCAGAAGCAGTGCTACCAGTATTGGTAGCAACATTGTTGGTGTGTTAGGGTGGGTGGGGGTGTATTGGTACGCTCTGGTGCCACCATTGTGCTGATTAGGTGTCAGATTTTGGTCTGGATTTGGGTTGTGTTATGGGGGTTGGAGGAGTTGTTGTTATTGTTTTCCTCCCCCCTATTGTAGGGTGGGGGGTTGATGAAGGTGTGGGATGTAAGTTGTTGGGTGATGGGGTGTGTGGTTGGGGTTGGCTGGACTGGTGTTGGGGTGGGGGTTTCTGTGGTGTGTGGTTTTGGGGGGTGTTGATGGTGTTAGCAGCGTTTATGGCTTAGGGGGGAGGGGGAGGGGGGGAAGAATCACCAGTCCTGCAGTTTGGGTTGTTTTCCGGTTACTTCATTCAGTCGTTGCTGCTGTTGCTGTAGGGTCATTCCGCTGTGAAGTGTTGGTTTGGTTGGTCTTGGTCCGGGTTCTTGTGCTGAGTCTTCGGTGGGATGATTCTGTGTATGTCGGCAGTTGTTTGTATCGATACTTATTGTTGTTCCGCTTCTCTTGCTTCTTTTTCTTCTTAACTGTTGTCCATTCGTTTTCTGTTGTTTCATCATCGTGATTGTGGCTGTTGCCTGACGGGTCTTCCTGTTGCCATTCCGGTGGAAGATCAAGTCCGAGGTTTTCCATTAGTTGCTGAGCTTCATTCTTGTTGGTAGCCATGTATTGTGCTGTGTTGGTTGTTACAATGAGGCGGAAGGGGAAGCCCCATCGGTACTTGATCCCTTCTTGTTGGAGACGTTGGGTGCATGGGCGTAGGTTTTTTCTCCGGTTTAGGGTATCCTGGGATAGGTCTTGAAAGACAGATATGCGGTTGTCTTTGTATCGGAGGTTGGTTGAGTTTCTGAGGTTGTTCCATATCTCTTCTTTTTTTTTGTAGCGTGCAAAGCACACGATGATGTCCCTTGGGGGGGCGTTGGGTTTCGGCCTAGCTCTTAGGGCTCTGTGTGCCCTCTCCAGATCATCTGTCTCAAGCTTCAGGCCTGGAAATTGTATTTTTCAGCCAGCTTACAATTAGTTCTGCTGGACTTTTCTCATCTGTATTCTCAGGGAAATTGCGGAATCTGATGTTGCAGCGTCTGTTTCGGTCTTCGAGGTCTGCTTGCTTGATTCTCAATTCTGTGTTTTCTCTTTCCAGTTCGTTTATTTTCTTTTCCATTTGTGCGTACTTTTCCTGGTATTGTGTTATTGTTTTTTCTTGCATTTGGTTCTTGTTTTCTAGGGCTTTCACTTTAGAGGTTAGATCGTTGATTAGTCCCTTTAGGGGAGCCATTGCGGCCTCCATTTTTTCTGCTAGTTTTTCTGCTAGTCTCATTTCCATTTCCCTTAGATCTTGTTTCGTTATTAGGTTGTTGTCATCTCGGAGGGGTGTTGTTGTGGTCTCAGCATTGTTTGCTGTCTCTCTGGTTGGTGCCATTTTAGTCTCCCTGGTGGTTTTGCTTTGAGGTCTGCTTCTTGTCCTCTTGGAGTATGGCGTGTTGCGGTTAGGAGTTGTGGTGTTGGTGGTTGCTGGGTATTGCTGGGTTGTTGAGCTGATCGGGCGTTGTTGATTGGTGGCTTTGGCAGAGCGTTCAGGTTAGGCGGCCATTTGTGTTGCTTCTTAGCTGTGTCTTAAGAAATTCTCTGGGGTTTCTGTATTCACCTCAGTGGTGGCGTCGTTTCGGGGAGCAGGTAAATAGACAAATGGGTAGGCCAACAGATGAGGAGTTCGCAGGAGGGTGGGGGAGTTCAGTGGTTAGGGTTTTTTTGGGGGGGGGTTGTGATTACTATAGAGTAAGGGTTTTATCTTAGGGGGATGGGGGGACGAGACTCCCCTCTTAAAGACAGGCTGAAATGCAGTTTCGAGGGGGGGGTTGATTTAAGGAGAGTGGAGAAGAAAAGGGGAGAGGGAAAGAAAAGGAGGCTGGAGCACCAGGGTGGGGTTGGGAAGTAGAGGGTGGGATGGGAGGTATGGGTAAGGAGGGGGTGAAGGAAGGATTGTTTTTGGTTTTGATTGAAGAAAGAGGGGGGAAGGGGGGGTTAGAGGTATAGGGAGGTGGGGGTGGCTTTTTATTTATTTATTTATTTGTTTGTTTATTTAATTTGCCCCTCCCTTTACTTAAAGAGGGGAGCGGAATAAGGGAAGGGAAAGGAGAAGGAGTAGGGGTCGAGTAAGCAAGCAAACAAGTAGACAGACAGTAAGAACGAAGATGGATTCAGGGAGGGGGAGGGGAGGGGAAAGAGAAAAAAAAATTGAAGAATTTGAGAGGGGGGAAGATGTGTGTGTGTGTGTATGTATATGGGTAAAAAAAAAAAGGACAAAACACAACAAAAAGGGGGGACAAAAAAGGACAAAGAAGAGTTTATAAAAAAGGGGGGGGACTTAATAAAAATATATATATGTATAAAAAATGAAGTTCAAAAAAAAAATTGTTATTTTTTATATTAGAGGGGAAGGGTTTTTTTTTTTTTCTTATTTATTCCCCCCCTTCTTTCTTCCCTATAGAAGCTAAATAAGGATGGGGGGGCTGTTGTTTATTTACCCACTCGCCCCTCCACCCCTTCTTTCTCACCCCCCCTGGTGATAAAGAGAGAGGGGGAAAAGGGGGGGGAAGAAGGGGGAAAAGAAAGAAACAATAAAAAAGATCAAGAGGGGGGGAATTTTCCCTCTTTTCTTCCTTTCTTTAAAAAGAAAAAACAGCAAAAAGTAAAAAGTAAAGGGTAAAAAGTAAAAAAAAGATTAAAAAAATAAATAAAAAAAAACCTTCTAAGACGTGGTGTCCTTCCAGAAGGCCTCCCTCTGGGCTCAGGCCTTCTTTTTCTTTCTTTTCTTCCCCTTCCCTTCTTTTCTTTTATTGCGACGGTCGTTGGGGAGATAGGCTCCGGCCGGGCCTGTTTTCCTCCGTGCCCTTCTTCTGCCTACCTCTCCCTTCCCTCGGCGGCGGCTGTGGTGTTGGGCCGCAGAGTCAGGGCTTTGTCTTCTGTGGGTTGCGGGGACCCAGCGGCGTGGCGGCGGCGGCGGCGGCAGCGGTAGGGAGTCGGGGCTCCCCCCCGGTTTTCCCCCCCTTCCCTTGGGTTCGGGGTGATGGGGGTGGGGAAGGGCCCTCTCCCACCTTTCTTTTCCTCGGGGGGGGGGGTTGGCTGTGGCGGCGGCGGCAGTTGCGGGGACGCGGCTTCCTTTTTCTTTTTCAGCCCTCTTCGGCCTTTCCTCAGCCCCCGGTGCGCTGGCGCTTCGCGGGGCTGGTTGCGCTAGGGCGCTCCCAGGCCGCTAGGCCTCGGAGCCCTGTCCTGCCGGTGGTCGGGTGTCCCCGCTCTCGCGGGCCCGTCGGGGGGGCTCCGGTGGTCTCCCCCGGCAGCTCCCGGTAATTGCGTGGCGGCGTGGCGGCGGCGGCGATCCTGGCGGCACGGAAACCGGTCGGGAGGCTCTGCTGGCGCTGGCCGCCTTCAAGAGCTCCTCGGGTCCGTGCCGATCGCCATTTTGCCTCGCCGGAAGTCCGCTATGCCAATTCTTGATGCTGGCTTGGCTCACCTCACAAAGCACCCCCCTGGGGGGGGGTGTTTCTGGGTCCATGGCCGTGTATTGACAAGAAAAGACCTGAGCATTTCCAATCTTCCTCTGAGCTACGCTTTCTGGGAACAGAATAGAGCTATAACCTAGCAGCAGCAAAAACTGAAAGGGAATCAAGAGAATTATATAATTGCTGTGATGTTATGAAGGATTGCACGGGGGGAAAGGCATTAGTTCTAGGTAACAAAATCCCCAATTAAGCAGATCCAGCAAACAAGACACCCTTAGGGAGTGTGAAGGTCTCAGGCAAGACCTGTAATTCTGAAAGGCAGGACAGGTGAAGGACATCAAAAGCCTGGAGGAGACACAGAAAGTAGCTATTCTCTCTCATCCAATGCATGTTGCTAAGCATCTGCCTTTATGTTTCTCCTGCTCCTCTTGGCGTTCTAAATCATATCTGCAAAAATCATTCTCCACATTCCCGAAGTGCAGTCACCTCTGGAGGAAGAACCAGATATTTTAACTCAGCACAAGGTGAAAAGAGAAGATTTCTCAACACAGCCTAGACATCCAGATGAATTTGGAAAAGGAGGAGGCACAATTCAACAAGCTACCAATAACGACTAAGGCTGAACTCCAGGATAGCATTCATCACAAGCAAATTCTCCCCACGTTGAACTCACTACACCAGGGGTCAGCAACCTTTTACAGCCGTGGGCTGGTCCACCATCCCTCAGACCATGTGGTGGGCCGGACTATATATTTTTTAGGGGGGGGGGATGAACAAAATCTATGCCCCAAAAATAACCCAGAGATGCATTTTAAATAAAAGCACACATTCTACTCATGTAAAAACATGCTGATTCCCAGACCGTCCGTGGGCCGGATTGAGAAGGCAATTGGGCCGCATCTGACCCACAGGCTGCCAACCCCTGCACTACACTTACTTATAAGTAAGCATGCATGGGATCATTTGAGAGCACATATTTAACAAAAGTCATATTAACTCGGAGGAGACTGCCAATTTGAAATCACAGAGTCATCAGTATCACACACTGCAGTCCCCAAACCTCTGCTGCCTTGTGGCTATTTTTATTTGTGAGAAAGGCTTTGGGAATAAACCCCAAGGAGAAATCTATACGCCACTGACTTGTGGGACACCTTCAGGAAAAGAAAAGGCTAAGGAGTAAACCCTACACAAATCCAGAGTGCAGTCCTTAAGACTGGCTCTGTATCATGTGGTCAGCAGCAACTCTCCAGGGAATCAGGAAAAAATGTCTGCAGCCTTGCTGAGTTATTATTATTTTTTATGGACCATCTAGGGATCGAAACTTTTACCAGGGGCAGACTTTGATAATCTTTGGTAACATGGCTTCTTGAACGAGGCCAAAATTCGCCTGCCAAACATGGTTGTACCCAAGGGGAAAACTGTCATCCCAAATCAAATCAAGTAAATAAATAAAAATACTTAACTAACTCACCAACCACATCACAGATAGCTCGGTTCTGCCCCCTAACATAAATCCTGCCCCTCTAGGGTTGCCAGACCGAGCTCAAGCCTGAACCTGAGCCGTTGGCTCACACAATTTTTTTTAACTCCCCCCCCCAAAAAAATAACCCAGACATTTGCTTACAATTGTAAAAAGAATCTCCCCAGTTGGGCATGTAGTCCCCTCCAAACAGGACATGTCTGGGATTTCCCGGACGTATGGCAACCATATGCCCCGTCCCAACATAAATCCTGGCTATGCTAATGCCCCCAAATGGATCTTCTCAATTATGGATCTTCTCAATTTTGTGCCCACTTAGCTCAGTGCCCTGTGCGGGGGAACCACCCTAAATCCAGTTCTGCTTTGACCTTCTGCATGTATAGCTTCTGTTCTACTACTGAGCAACAACCCCTCATGAGAGGGACTGAATAGGAATAGCATCCAAAAGGCTTAACTGGAGCCCTGAAGATGAAAACTGTCAAAAACCCAATGCAAGATGGAGACCAAGGTTGGACCATCTTCTGAAAGAGGATTAAACAAGACTCGGCCTTTCGGGGACTAGAAATTGATGGCTGACAATATCCAGGGAAGCCAGTAGATGGCACTGCTGAATTAGCAAAAAAAAAAAAAAAAATTACACTAGCCCACCCACCCCCTCCTGGAGGCAGCTTTCTGAGTTACATATGCAGATGCTGAATGTATTATGAACTGCTTCAATCCTAAAATGTCTCCTACACATGAGCATAGGGGAAGCTGTGTACAGTTCTGGACACAATCACGTGTGAATAGTTCGCAGGGGTAGACCTTATCATCCCTGCATGGATACTCTGTTTTCTTCCCATGTTATGAAACAGACAGGTACCTTTCAGCCCACTCACATTCACATGTTATTAACTTCAAAATGTATGCAGTCTTGGGCATCTTTTTCTCTTTTCTGTGGTGACACCTCATATTTATGGAATGCCCTGCTTCAGGAAGTACATACGCTTATTTGTAAAAGTTTGCTATAAGCGCATTGTTATATTTATTTGTTATATATTTATTTTTATTTGTTATATTTATTTATTTGTTATTGTTTTATTTATTTATTTGCCCCTTCATGGATCACTGCCTTGTCGTGGCGAAGGGGCTTGAATTACTCAGGGAAGCTATGGACAGGTCAAGATGGACAGGTCATAGCGGAGAGTTTGGACCAAACGTGATCCACCTGGAGAAGGAACTGGCAAGCCGCTCCAGTATCCCTGCCAAGAAAACTCCATGGACAAAGACAACAGGCATATAAAAGATATGACGCTGGAAGATGAGCCCCTCAGGTCGGAAGGCGTCCAACATGCTACTGGGGAAGAGCGGAGGACAAGTACAAGTAGATCCAGAGCTGATGAAGCGGCTGGGCCAAAGCCGAAAGGACGCTCAGTTGCGGATATGCCTGGAAGCGAAAGGAAAGTCCAATGCTGTAAAGAAAAGTATTGCATAGGAACCTGGAATGTAAGAACCATGAACCTTGGTAAGCTGGATGTGGTAAAAAATGAGATGGCAAGAATAAACATTGACATCCTAGGCATCAGTGAACTAAAATGGACAGGAATGGGCGAATTCAGTTCGGATGACTATCATATCTACTACTGTGGGCAGGAATCCCGTAAAAGAAATGGAGTGGCCCTCATAGTCAACAAAAGAGTGGCGAAAGCTGTACTGGGATGCAATTTCAAAAATGATAGAATGATCTCGATACGAATCCAAGGCAGTCCTTTTAACATCACAGTAATCCAAGTTTATGCACCAACTACCACTGCTGAAGAAACCGAAATTGACCAATTCTATGAAGACTTACAACACCTTATAGAAATGACACCAAAGAAGGATGTTCTTCTCATTATAGGGGATTGGAATGCTAAAGTAGGGAGTCAAGAGATAAAAGGAACAACTGGCAAGTTTGGCCTTGGAGATCAAAATGAAGCAGGGCAAAGGCTAATAGAGTTCTGTCAAGAGAACAAGCTGGTCATCACAAACACTCTTTTCCAACAACACAAGAGACGACTCTACACATGGACATCACCAGATGGGCAACATCGAAATCAGATTGATTATATTCTCTGCAGCCAAAGATGGAGAAGCTCTATACACTCAGCAAAAACAAGACCTGGAGCTGACTGTGGCTCAGATCATCAGCTTCTTATAGCAAAATTCCAGCTTAAACTGAAGAAAGTAGGAAAAACCACTGGGCCAGTAAGATTCAATCTAAATCAAATTCCTTATGAATACACAGTTGAAGTGAAGAACAGGTTCAAGGATTTAGATTTGGTGGATAGAGTACCTGAAGAACTGTGGATGGAGGCTCGTAACATTATACAGGAGACAGCAACGAAAACCATCCCAATGAAAAAGAAATGCAAGAAAGCAAAGTGGCTGTCCAATGAGGCCTTACAAATAGCGGGGGAGAGAAGACAAGCAAAATGCGAAGGAGATCGTGAAAGATACAGGAAATTGAATGCAGATTTCCAAAGAATAGCAAGGAGAGACAAGAGGGCCTTTCTAAACGAGCAATGCAAAGAAATAGAGGAAAATAACAGAATGGGAAAAACCAGAGATCTGTTCAAGAAAATTGGAGATATGAAAGGAACATTTCGTACAAAGATTACCACAATAAAGGACAAAAGTGGAAAGGACCTAACAGAAGCAGAAGACATCAAGAAGAGGTGGCAAGAATACACAGAGGAATTATACCAGAAAGATATGGAGGTCTCATACACCCCAGGTAGTGTGGTTGCTGACCTTGAGCCAGACATCCTGGAGAGTGAAGTCAAATGGGCCTTAGAAAGCCTTGCTAACAACAAGGCCAGTGGAAGTGATGATATTCCAGCTGAACTATTTAAAATTTTAAAAGATGATGCTGTTAAGGTGCTACACTCAATATGCCAGCAAGTTTGGAAAACTCAGCAGTGGCCAGAGGATTGGAGAAGATCAGTCTACATCCCAATCCCAAAGAAGGGCAGTGCCAAAGAATGCTCCAACTACCGCACAATTGCACTCATTTCACACGCTAGCAAGGTTATGCTTAAAATTCTACAAGGCAGGCTTAAGCAGTATGTGGACCGAGAACTCCCAGAAGTGCAAGCTGGATTTCGAAGGGGCAGAGGAACCAGAGACCAAATTGCAAACATGCGCTGGATTATGGAGAAAGCTAGAGAGTTCCAGAAAAACATCTACTTCTGCTTCATTGACTACGCAAAAGCATTTGACTGTGTCGACCACAGCAAACTATGGCAAGTTCTTAAAGAAATGGGAGTGCCGGATCACCTCATTTGTCTCCTGAGAAATCTCTATGTGGGACAAGAAGCTACAGTTAGAACTGGATATGGAACAACTGATTGGTTCAAAATTGGGAAAGGAGTACGACAAGGCTGTATATTGTCTCCCTGCTTATTTAACTTATATGCAGAATTCATCATGCGAAAGGCTGGACTGGATGAATCCCAACCGGAATTAAGATTGCCGGAAAAAATATCAACAACCTCAGATATGCTGATGATACTACCTTGATGGCAGAAAGTGAGGAAGAATTAAAGAACCTTTTAATGAGGGTGAAAGAAGAGAGCGCAAAATATGGTCTGAAGCTCAACATCAAAAAAACTAAGATCATGGCCACTGGTCCCATCACCTCCTGGCAAATAGAAGGGGAAGAAATGGAGGCAGTGAGAGATTTCACTTTCTTGGGTTCCATGATCACTGCAGATGGTGACAGCAGTCACGAAATTAGAAGACGCCTGCTTCTTGGGAGAAAAGCAATGACAAACCTAGACAGCATCTTAAAAAGCAAAGACATCACCTTGCCGACAAAGGTCCGTATAGTTAAAGCTATGGTTTTCCCAGTAGTAATGTACGGAAGTGAGAGCTGGACCATCAAGAAGGCTGATCGCCGAAGAATTGATGCTTTTGAATTATGGTGCTGGAGGAGACTCTTGAGAGTCCCATGGACTGCAAGAAGATCAAACCTATCCATTCTCAAAGAAATCAGCCCTGAGTGCTCACTAGAAGGACAGATCCTGAAGTTGAGGCTCCAGTACTTTGGCCACCTCATGAGAAGAGAAGACTCCCTAGAAAAGACCCTGATGTTGGGAAAGATGGAGGGCACAAGGAGAAGGGGACGACAGAGGATGAGATGGTTGGACAGTGTTCTTGAAGCTACTAACATGAGTTTGGCCAAACTGCGAGAGGCAGTGAAGGATAGGCGTGCCTGGCGTGCTCTGGTCCATGGGGTCACGAAGGGTCGGACACGACTGAACGACTGAACAACAACAACAATATTTATTTGAAATGTAGGGGTTTTTTTGGTCTGTTGTTACATTTGCTTTCGTTTTGCTGTGTCGTTATGAAATTGTTTTTGTAGTGTTTGAAATGCCTTCCTCTTTTATTCTTTGTAAGGCGCTTTGAGCAGTTCTTGGAAACATCAGCAGGAACTCAACTGAGGATTTAAAGAGAACATTGTTAGGCATCAGGACAAGTCAACTGGTTAAAATAAGCAACTTAGCAGCAGGCAGTATATTCACTTCCCACAATCGCTCCACGCCTGTTACTGTGAAACTACCTTCCTCAGTGGAAGAAGCAATTACTGTAACTACCTGACAAAAGCTGAGAGGGATCTTATTTTCTCAAACAATTGCTTCTTTTTCCTACTACTGTAGAGGAAAATCAGAGATGCTACTGGAGATTGTAAATATGGATAGAAGTTGTGTATTCAGTGTTTAAAATGCGCAGTTTGCTCAGCCCAGTAATATGTCATAAGTCCATTGCTGGCTATTATGGTTTTTAAAAAATTATATTTGAATTGTCAACCTTACATACTTACACACCTAGGTAGTCTCGCAAATTTGTAGGAACCACAGTCAGTTCAGTATCATTACTACTTTGCCTCCCTCCACTCCTCCCAGCTCAGCACTGGGTTTGAATATCCCAAACCCAGTGGCAGAGTAAGGCTCCGCGGTACCCGGGGCGGCAAAGGAAACGCCCCGGGGGCGGGGCGTCGTGACATCACATTGTGACGTCATGACGCTCCGCCCCCAGGGCGGTTCCGGGGGTGCCGGCGCCGCTTCTGCAGCCCTCTTTTAAGCCGAAGAGCTCGCTTTTAAGCTCTCCGGCTCAAAAGGAGGCTGTGGAAGCGGCGATCCGATGACAGAGTGCGCCTGCGCGTCGGGCCGTGCGCTGCCGCTCCCAGGGTGACGGAGGGAGCGGCAGCCCCTGTCGCCCGGGGGCGTACCGCCCCCACCGCACCCCCCTAGCGACGCCCCTGCCCAAACCTCTTTCTGAGAGGGGTACCCTTCATTGTTTAGAAATGTATTATCTTAGAAGGCTACAAGGTCAACAGGTTTTTGCACATTTGTAGCATCCCTTCTCTAAAATCTAGTCTCCCTGGAAATGCTTTTAGATTGAATTATCTTGACTTTCCAGATGTTCCTTATTTCCAAGGCTAGGTTTCGGCTTTTGTGATATTGGCAATGCTGGGTTCTTTTAGTAGCCTTGTTGTTGTTGTCATTGTTCATCAGAATTATGCCTGACCAGTTCTTATAATGGGTTTTCCCCCCCCCCACCAATAGCAAGGTGCAACCATTGTTTTCAAAAACTGGTTGAGGATAATATTTGCAGCAAGAAGGCAGATTTTAAATGATTAGCTGGTGCAGCATAGTAATTGATGGCTTTTGCAACCTGATTATGTTCAGGAAGTTATTCTATACTGGATAGGACAAGGCAGAGACCTATTACATGTTCTGTTTCTGATTAATCTTTGCATTTTCTTTGGTCTTTGTAATATACTTTTTGATAATTGGTAGCAATTATACAGGCTTGAATAGCAGTGAAAAGCTGACCTGCTTTTCGCTCCATGCTGATAAGGTGTCATTCACATTTCCTCGGTTTTAAAGTTTTCTGGGCATTCCCCCATGCTGGGCTTTGGATATCCTTGTTTCAGTTATTTATTGATACTGAGTCTGACTTAAATGATTCATAATCTTGGGGGCCACTTTCAGTTTCATGGTGGAAGAAAGACCAGATATAAATATAATGCATTATATGTATACATGCATACACCCACCCACTCATAAATAAATGAACTTACGAGTAGTAGCCCATCCTGGAGCAAAGGATCCTCATAGAGAATCTGCAGCATGAATCCACTGCATTAAAGCATATCAAGAGTTTCAGTGCTATCACTTGAGGACTAAACTGAGGAAAAAATATTTTTAGTGCACTGTATGTGTTAATTGGCTAAGCAATGTGTGGATGTCTGTGTCATTAGCAACACTTTTGTGAATGACCGCTGCAAAGGTTGTAATTATCACTGTCTGTACTTTTCTGCATTTTATTTCCTTGTCACCTCATATTTTTTTTACAACCCCCCACTGCAACTCAAGATGAAATCATGCATTTGGTGAAGTAGATTGTAAAAGGATGTTCTTGGGAAGAGAGGAGCTGGCAAGAGTGGGAGGTGGGGGGGCCTAATCACAGTGGTTCTGAGCAAGTCTGAGTTGGGGGTTGGTGGCACTGCTTAGCAGTGGTTCTGGTCCTACTTGGGTGATCATTTCCAGATGGTGATATTTGGGGAGTGTTCTTTAGCCCCATGAAGCCTTCAATGTGCACTTCCTCAGGATTCAATTTTATCCCTATGGCATGCTGTTTAGCATCTACATAAAACCACCGATGGGGTCATCCAAAGTTTTGGAGCATGGTGACAGCTATATGCTGATGACACACAGCTCTACATCTCCTTTACATCTGCAGGTGAGGTAGCTGATGTGCTGGACTGCTGTCTTGTGTTAGTAATGGACTGGATGAGAGCCAACAAACTGAAGCTCAACCCAGGTAAGACTGAGGCACTGCGAGTAGGTGGTTCCTAGACTGGATGGATGGGAGATTGCCTGCTCTGGATGGGGTTACACTCCCCCGTAGCTTGGGGGTACTTGTGGATCCTTTGTTCATGTGGCCTTGGTAGCACAGAGTGCCTTCCATCAGCTTCAGCTGGTGGCCCTATCTCTATCTGAACAGATGTAGTCTAACTTCTGTTGTCTTCCCTCTGGAGAGAGGTTGGGGGGAGGCAGGGCATGGCTGCCTTTAGTTGACTGCAGCAAGATTTGTTGGCGTGTGTGGTGTATGTTTAGATATAAGTCTCCTTGTGTTCATTGTGGTCCAGGTGACCCAATATGCTGTACTATTAAAAATTTGTGCTGGAGATTCAAATTTCAAGTGATGTTGATCACTTAGTTTGCCTGTAATTCACACAAATGTTACAAAAAAGACACTGTACCCCTGGGTGGAAATATAGAATGCTCACATCTCCTGTAGCGCAAGAAGTATCTCAGAGCTCCTGAGAGAAAGATGTAGAAATATATTCTAAGGGATGTATAAACCGGTTAAAATCACTGACTGTAAAATGGAGATTCTGTTTGACCAGTCAATTATGTACTTTGCTCTCTCTTTCTGAAATCACTGGGCTTAACTTTACTGGATGTGTTGTGCTGGAACAGGTTCCTTTATGATTTAAAAGCCAAGGAAGACCCCACCTCATGAGGCAATTGCACTGACATGAAGAAAGGTCAATATTTTGATTACGGGGGTTAGATCTGGAATCAAAGGCAAACACCAAACATGGAACCCAAGGGTGCCATTCTTACACAGTTACTCTTCCCAGCCAGGCTGTTCTTTAACAATTGATTTGCATTTATGAATATTTTATATGGGGGCTGGGGCACAGATGTGGAGCCTAAGTGGAATGCAATATTTTATTATTGCTGATTCTTTTTTAAACGGATGCAGTTTGGGGAATTAGTGATGTGTTATCCTTATAGTAACAGGCAAAAGCAATCAATAAATGTGATTTGGCAATATAGGATTCTGTATCTGAAATGAACAGGGAGTTCAAGGCTACAGAACGGGGGGGGGGGGGAGCCACAAATACAGCAACTGTGAATCTTCTTCTTAGTAACATAGCAATCCTATCCCAACTAGGTGCCTTCCAGACTGCAACTCCGATCAGTCCCAGCCGTGCAGCTTTTAGAGTTGAAATAAATGGAACTAAGCAGTGCCTGATCTGGCCTGGGACCAGGATGTTTTGAACTCGTTCAGGTGGTTTTGTTTACTCAAGACAGCTAAGGAGGGATGCACTTAGGAATGGATATGAGGACAAAGGAAGCATAAGCTGAGTCATGCTATGATTCATCAGGTTTAAAGACTTGCATCTCTTCTATAACTCTTCTTATGATTCAGCTGAGCCATCTAGTTTTACCATTTAGTAGGATAAACTGGTACCAGCAGTTTCCAAGCAGATGATGGACCTCAAGTCATTCACATTGTGCACCAGATAGATTAGGCACTGGATTCCTTCTTTAGAACAAAATAACTTGACAGATCATTGCCTCCAACTCACTTGATACTGAACAGCTGCGGGGAACCTCTGCTCCAACAGGTCTAATTGGGCCTGCCAGTGTTCTCCATTTGGTCCATGGTGGCAAACAGTGCCCACCTGCCATTTACCCACTGTCATATGACATCAGGTGTGGGACAGTTAAAGGATTATCTAAGCAAAGGTGCTAATTGGAGATAAGCCCTCTTCCTGTTGTGTATGCTGTGAACTGGCCTGGGATAAATAATAGCAACAATGATAAAGGCAGCCTTTCTCCCCACTCTAGTACTTGGATTGGTAGCAGTAGAAATACTGCTTTTTAAAGAGTAGGCCAAAGGACCTCTGATCTGAGTACTAAGCTCTATCATTGGAGATAACCCCACTGCCTGCTTTTTAGAGAAAAGAGCAAGCAGAGGGGTTATCTCTAGTTTTAATGCTTCAGTGCTTACTGTAAAGATGGGAAGATAAAACCCCTCTCTAAAGAATCCGCAGAGGGGTCTTTCCCTGCCACCACCGCCAACATTAGAGTCCAGAGGGAAGGAGTGTGCTGTATGCCCTGTGCTTGTGTGTTCCTTACAATGGGGGGAAAGCAAGGTGCATCCATGGGGGGGGGGGTTGCTTTGTGTTTTTTGTCCCGGCGTTTCCGTGTGCTGCTCTGGTTTCGCCAGAAGTGGCTTAGTCATGGTGGCCACATGACCTGGAAAAACTGTCTGCAGACAAATGTAGGCTCCCTTGGCCAGTAAAGCGAGATGAGCACCGCAACCCCAGAGTTGTTCGTGATTGGAATTAACTTGTCAGGGGTCCTTTTCCTTTAATGTCTGTCATATCCACCAAAGCAATGTAGCCTCCCATAAGGTTGGGCAAATTCCAATTCATCTCTCAGGCTGAAATCGATTGCCCACCCCTGCTTTAGTTTCTTCATTCAGCCAGCACCTGTACGCACAAACTCTAGATGTATTCAAATGATTTAATTGCAATTACTTCACAAGTTACATAACTTCTAAAACATTGTGCTGAAGGATGAACCGCCTGATAAAGATGGTATCTGCAGGAGGCCCTCCTTAAAAAACACGGAATCATAGAATTGTAGTTGGAAAGGATCCCAAGGATCATCTAGTCCAACCCTTTACAGTGCAGGAATCTTAACTATTATTAAGTAGCATATTAACTAGATAATTCTCTGTAAAGAACTCTGCAGAGAGCCGCGGCTAGTCAGAGTAAACAGTACTGGACTACACTCTGAGATATAGCCTGACATAGGAGCCAACTCCTAGGGGCCGAGGTTCCTTCGTCTCCCCCCCCCCCAATAAGATATCAACCTCCCCAAAGTTGAGGGGCATTGCCATTCAAACGGTGTGTGTGCACCGCTTCTTGTGATCAATTATGTGGGGTGTAGCTTACCACCCCCCCTCATTTTATTCAAGATGGTACTCCTAGTCTAACTTGCTATAACTACGTAAGAAATTCAGCTGATGATGCTCCCCCAACCGCTGCACTTCCGGGACAGTGAAAGGTGCCCCTGTTGGGCTACAGCCTGCAACGCGAAAACCCCAGAGCAGGATCGCTGATAAGTTGCGAGCCCTTGCGCTGGCTCCATATTCGCCGCCCATAGGCATCTTTCGCGTTTCCGATGTGCTTCGGCTGTGCTCGGCAACTGGTACAGAGTCCCTTCCCCGGGCATGCAACTCGGGAGCAAAGCGGGGGCCGAGGCGCGCATTCCCCGCTGCTGCTGCCGCCGCGTTGCAGGAGGGCAGGGCGGAGGCGGAACGGGAAGATCCCTCGCTGCCCGTTGCTGGAGGCTCTTGCTTTCTCCCTCGTGGGAAGCCCGTCCTCTTCCTTCGTGCCATAGCTCAAGGCGCGAAGACCCCCGCTCGGGGAGAGGGGAGGCCTGGCTGGCGCGCCACCGTGGCCACGCCAGGATGCAGCTGCGCGGTCACGGCGCGCCGAGCGAACCCGGGAGGGGATGTGGGTGGGGCAGAGACCGGGTTTCTCTGCTCCAGTTCCTGAACGGAGCGACTCGAGCGAGTAGCCCTTTGCACTGATTGGGGAATTTAGCGACGGCCCCTTGCTTGGCGAAAAGTGGGTTTGTTATGGTCTCTCGCTGGGCGCCTGGAACAGCCTGACGCTGCAAACCGGAGCAGGTCTCCCCGAGCAAGTGTGCAGTTGATCTGGAAAGGGTAGACGCCGGGAAAAGCTGGCCCAAAAAAGTGTCTCCGGCGGCCGTCCTTCGATTTCACGCCGGTGCAGGCGGGAGGGAAAAGCAAGATCTCGGCTACCTTTTTTCCAGGTAGGGGAGCAATTCTTTTGCAGCCTGGTCCTTTCTCTCTTTTTTTGCACGACTTCTGTGAGGGGGGACTGCAGCGTCTCGTGAAGACGCGTGCAGAGCAGCTAGTCTCGGGTGGTGGAGATCCCAGAGGGATTGGAGGAAGAAGGGAAGGTTTGTGTGCGCATATATTTTAAAATCACGAGGCAGGAATGGCTTGGGAGGCCGTCAGGATCCGTAGGAAACCACCACCACCGACCTAAGCTAGCCATGGGGATGTGTGTTCTCCTAAGGGTCCGCGTTGCTGTGGTGAGAGATCCCATGGGAAAGGAGAGGAGGGGCTTTGCACCGGGGGCGGGGGCGGTTTGTCTGCCTGCAATGATCAGAGGAGCAGTCTTGGGGGAATCTCCTCTGCTCGCGGACCCTGCTTAGGCTGGCAAGCAGCGGCGAAGATGGGGTTGTAGTTGTAGGGCAGGAAGCCTGAAGAAAACCCCAACCAAAGAGTAGGGCCTTTGGGCCTTGTTTTTGGTCTGGTGGCGACATCTGTACGGCCCCAGTCGGAAACAGGATGGGCACCATAGAAAGGGCATGGAAATAAAAGCAGCTTCAGAAGGGAAAGAGATGCACATGTGTATGGTTTTAAAATAAAATAAAATGTGAGTGGGCCTATTTGCTCCATTATTGGAACTGTGGAGTTATCATTGTGCTGGCTATTGATGAAAGAATTAAAATCTTGCCACTTGCATAAGTTTTGCAGAGTGATCTTAAACTACAATTTCTAAATGGTAATAGATTCTATGCCAGCTGTCTACGTATTTATGAGGCACCTGTGCTGAAATTTGAGGCTTAAAGCTGCAGTCCCACTTACCTGGGAGAATGTCCAATTTAACTCAATGGGACATACTTCTGAGTAAATGGCTTGCACCCAAATATCTGAAAGAATGCCGCCTCTGTGGGTGTCAAGATCAGCAGTGAGGGCAGGTTGGGGGCACTGTCCTCAGGAGTTTGGGGTGTCTGCCCAGGAGAGCATTCTTGGTGGCAACCCCTAAATTATGGAATTTCCTCTCCACATTGGTGCATCCAGTGCCTTCGTTATGTAGGTTGCATGAAGATGCACCTCTTACCCTGCCCTTTTGACTCCTGGGATTATGTGTGTGTGAGAGAGAGATACACATTTTAAGACCTACTCCATTCTTTTGACCCTGATTTGTTTTGAACTGTTTTTAATATTTAATTTTAAAATTGCTGCAAACCATCCTGGCATGGATAAGAAATCTAATGGGTAATAAAATAAATAAAGACAGCAACATGTATAGGGTTGTACTATAAGCCTCAGGTACTACTGGTATTTTGAAGGCATTGACTCAGCCCTGGAATATATTAGCTAGTAATAGAAAGGGCAATACTGAGTGCATTTCTGTCACAAACAGCTAAGTTTCCCCACGTTAGGAGGGGCAAGGCTTCCAATTTACAGACTATGCCATATAGGCAGGCCTGATCATCACCATCTCCTTTTTCCTCTCTTCTTTTTAAAAAAGAAAGTAAGCACTGACAGAGGCCTAGTTGGGCTTCACCATTTTGGACTGCAGGTGTTGGGCTTGCACAATTGAGTTCTCCTCCCTTCAAAAACTAAAAGCATCTCAGAGGGTGAAGACTCAAATAGAACCCTTCTCCATGACTTCTAGTTTTTTGTATGGAGGGATTTTTTTGGTATGGAAGAACAATCCAACCTGTGAGATTCTCACCTGCCCTCTGAGGTGGTACAGCTCAGACACAAGTTTGCCATAATGGGAAGAATCTGACAAATCGATACCTAATCCTGAAGCATCACTATTACTGCACTAGTCGGGCTGCAATATGATCTAGGACTTTTGCTTTTATATGCTGATTTTTTAAAAAATGTACTGACCCATAAGAGAGGAACTCCCAAATGATGAATTGGGATCTCCTGCCAGCTGTGGAAACTTTTTGGGATGATAGGTTGTGATCCAGGGATTTTCATTTCAGGGACAGTGGTGGGAAGTTAGTTCAGTACGAAGGTAAAATTTTCACAGTGGCGACCTATAAAAGGAATTTTCAAAACCCACTTTTGATTTCAGAGCACACGTAACACCCCACTGTACTATGCTTATAATACCTGGAACACATAGGAACCTATCTTATATCGAACCTAGAGATGTAAAATTTCTGGAAATTTTGAAGCTCGGAAAAAAACCTGGGGTTTTTCCGGGAAAAAACGGAAAATTTTGGAAAAATTGAAAAAAATGCTACATTAGCACTTCTTTTTTCTTTTCCAGATTGAAAGTCATTCTGTTACTTTAGAAACATAAAATATAACTATGGACAATTTTAATGGGCATAAAATTATCACAACTAGCATATTAAAAATATAGTGTATCCAAACAATTATTACAAACAGAATTTACTTTTAAAATAATATTTATTTGTATTTGTAACAAATGGAGCAACAATCTCCTGAACTGTTTACTAGTTTATGTGGAACAAAAAAAACTCCACAAAACAATTTTTAAAAATCCAGAAGTAAATTTCCTCTCCACAGTATTTTTTTAAAAAAAACATTCTCATAAAAAGAACTGAAGAAGGAAGTGGGACTAAGTTTCAATGAATGGGCATGAAATTTAATCAGAATCATTTTCTGAGCTGTAATTAAGTATATACTTTCAGGCCCTTTTTGTTGCTCTATATTTTCTTCCAGTGCTTTGAGGCCTAGTGAAGAGGAACAGAACCAATGCATACCACACACATGCAAAAACAAAACTGAAACACACACATATCTGAGAGACAGAAAAAGAGAAAGCATGTACACACATATTTCACTTTCCCAAGAGATCGGGGTAAAATTCGGATCTAGTAGAATTAATCTGAGCCTTAAATAGAACATGAGAGCTGAAAGAGGAAGTAGGGAAGAGTGCCACTCTTGCAACTTCCTCCCGCAACTCTATGTACTTTTCAAAGGAGAAAAAGATAACAACACTCATCACCTCACAGCCAAGAGAGCAGCGAAGAGGAGGGTCTCTCAGAGATTCTGTAGGAGTCCGGAGAAGGTGTCAAGGGTGCATCTGCATGCTCACAAGCACAGTGTTGGTGACCCCTGGCCTGCTCTGACTGGCCGTTCCCCTACAAGGACCGAGACAGGAGTCCTTTCCATCTTTTAAACTGGAGAAACCAAGGATTGAAGTCGGGACTTATGCTGATGCTCAGGTATTGATCTACGGCTTTGCCCCTACAATAACCCTGTCGTTCATAACTTCTATATCCTTGTATGACGGCCCTAATCATGAGTGCTTTGTGAATGAATTCTATGACTGCTGGAACGGGAGTACCGGTAGCTTCTGCACTGGAGCTGATGAGCTAATCAAAAACACAGAGATCATAAAGACCGCTGAGCTCCTTTATAGTTTGCTTGCAGAGGGAGTCGGTACTCTCAGAATGTCAGTATATTTTCTCCTGCTGAGGCTTTTTCTAAACTCTTCGGTGACGTATGGCCTCTTCCTCACACACACACCTCTTTAGGAATCCATTGAAGTGAACTACGTGGCACCTGCCTTTTCTTATCACTGCTCTTTATTCTGGGCCTGTATTTATTATCGCACCAAGTGCATGAACCTTCCTGGAAGAGGAGAAGGGTGTGTCTTGAATACACATCTCAGTGTACTGCAGTGCCGTAACCTGTGGCCCGCTGGGAAGCTTGGTTCAAGGCACTGCCCCCCACCATGGCTTCTGAGATGCTCTTTGCACAGTGTCATTCGGCTCGCCATAGCCACCAGGACTAGAAATTTCCTCCTTGTTTCTGAAATGGAAACTACAATTCTCTGCTTGTTTTGGGATACAACATGGGTGTTTAAATATATGTATGTTTGTAGGAAACCCTGGCACACCAACAGTGAGCACAATTGCTTTCCAGAGTGGTCCTGCTTAAACTCCAGGCCCCTGGGAAATCTGTGAAATGATATATAATGAACTGAATAAAATGTTTAAAATAAATTTAGTTAAAAAACCAGGACCTTTTCTGTTAGAGATAGTGAATATAGAGATTCCAAAGGACCCTAAAAATTTGTTCATGTATGCCACAACTGCAGCCAGAATGGTGTTTGCCCAGAGGTGGAAAGATGTTATACCAGCTAAGGAAGTGTGGCTGATTAAATTGATGGATTATGCCGAAATGGCAAAACTGACAGGTGTAATAAGAAACCAAGAGGGATTTATAAAAGAAAAGAAAGAAAGAGTGAGGAAAATTTGTAGAATATTTGAAAAATTCTGGCATACAAGCAAGTTCATTGGCAGTTAAATTTGTACTAAGATAAATGGAGGAATAACTTTAAAAAGTGGAATAAAGTGGAAAATGCAATGTTAATTTAAATTAGAATAGGAACCACAAAAGGGGGTGGGGGGAGGGAAGTCAAATATGCAGTTGTACTGGAGGTATGTGTTTGTAAGGTGTGCATTTGTCAACTTGTGAAAAATTGAAAATAAAATTTATATAACAAATAAATAAATAAACTCCATGCCCCTGGGGTGAAGTTGGGGACGGGAAAATCCTCTCCTAGAAATAGGGTATAGCGATCCAATTTTGCCTCCCCCGTAATACATTGAAGGAATCTGTATTTCATCGTCGTGAGATTCTTGCTTGTTTCTGATTTGCAGTGAAAGAGAAGTGGCCATAAATCACAATAAAAGCGACAAGAGGGATGCAGATGCCTGGGAATGCTTGCACTGCAGGGTATGACGGGTTATATTGGTGCATTGTTGCCCAGCAGCATCTCTCGATGCCATGGCAACCTTATTGGTGGGCAATATACACTGTTTTTCTGGCCGGATGGTAAACAGATGGGGGGGGGGAGTTGTTGGAAGAGCTCGCAGAAAGGGTGTGTTGTAACTGGATTCGGCTGTTAATCAAAGACACGGTCATCTTAATTCTGGAATAGCAATAGTTATCTCTTTACTTTCTTTATTAACATACTTCTTTTTTTTTTTTTAATAAGAATTTATTATTTTCCATTAATACAAAAGAAAAAGCATACAAATCAACATACACATTATAAAGAAACACAATACAAAAACACAATATAAACAACAACAATATAAAAACATAAAGAGAAAACACATACAAACCTTAAATCAACACCTATCTTTGTAATTTTCTTGTTCTTATCTTCTTATTTAAGGGACTTCCCCTGCTCCCTCCACTGTCTTCACAATCATATATATGTTATAGGTAGCTTTATCTCTTATTCCATTATCATATACCTTATTTCTTAATAATCTTAACTTTACTTACTTAATACACTTGACTTTGCTTTATCAAATATAAATCAAAGTTTAAACCCAAAATCTTAACATATTCTTTAACAAATAAATCATTCACACCAGAAAAAGAAATATCTTCTTATCAATTATCTAACATAAAACTACTAAAGCCGCTATTCTATTTGATTCTGCTCAAATATTCAATTTAACTGATTTAACTAAATAGTCTTTAAATTTTTTCCAATCCTGTGACACCCTCTCCTCCCTCTGGTCCCGGATTCTGGCGGTCAGGTCTGCAAGTTCCATATATTCCATCATCTTCATCTGCCATTCTTCCACCGTTGGTATCTCTTCTCCTTTCCATGTTCTTGCCAATAAAATTCTAGCTGCTGTCGTGGCATACATAAAAAACACTCTATCCTGACTGGGTATCTCTTCATTGGTTATGCTCAGAAGGAATGCCTCTGGTTTCTTACAAAAGGTAACTTTCATTACCTTCTTAAGTTCATTATAAATCTTATCCCAGAAGGCATTCACCACTGGGCACAACCACCACATATGAAAAAAGGTACCTTTCGCATGTTTGCATTTCCAACATACATCTGACATTTTGGTGTTCATTTTAGCTATCTTAACTGGTGTCAAATACCATCTATACACCATTTTCATTATGTTTTCTCTTAAACTATGACAAGCAGTAAATTTGATACCTTTCTGCCACAATCTCTCCCAGTCATCCATCATAATATTATGTCCTACATCTTTCGCCCAATCTATCATTGACGATTTAACCAATTCATCTTTCGTATGCCACTCTAGCAAAAGATTGTACATTTTGGAAAGGTCTTTATTAACATACTTCTAAGGTGTGTGGCAGCGTATCAGTTCCTGTCCTGCTATATGTATCAAAGGCTTCATTTTTAAAAGCATTGGTAGGGTTTGTTCCTGTCATGTTCTTCGCACTTCGTAGCGTTCTGCTAAAACGTACCATTGCCACGTGAGTAACAGGTGCATACACATCCTCAAAGCTGTTGTTACTGCAATTTAAGGAACTTAGGCCATGTAACTTGCAAATGGGTAAGACAGTTAACAGGAGAGTGCCTCCTTCTGGAAATCCATTGCGTGGCAATGTCCCTCCCCTCCCCGTGGGAAATAATGACACTGACACATCGTATAAATTTAATGGGCGAAAAGGCCACAACTTTATTGGTTACGGATGTTGAGTGGTATTGGCTTAGGCATTGGACCCTAACAGACTATATCCGACCCCAACCCGTGTATTGGAAGTCCAGGAAGGGTTAATCACCAGTAAGGAGCCCAGTGATGCACATAGACTGAAACTCCCCCTGTGATCACCGTTAGGGGTGTGCTTTAGGCCCTCACCTCCCTAGGCTTCAGACTGGGCCACGCCCCCGGAATCCTTTAACGGAATTATTAAATATTCAGGAAAAGTCAGAAGCCCAATGCAACTTCGTTTATTCAACAGCTCACTCCCATATTAAACAAGAACACACTCTGAAAGCCCCAGCAAGAAGTGCCAGTTGGCAGTTGACAGTGCTTGCCATTAGAACTTTCGTCCACCTACGCTTCTACGATTGGTTAGAATCATAACATGTGTTAAACCCAATACATAACACTCCTCCCCCCAACTTCCTAACAAAAGGAACAAACATAGTCATCAAGGTGTGCTGGCCTTTTCCGCTCCCACTGGGACCGTCGTGGTTCCTGTGCCCAAGTGGGTGACCCAGGAGGTTCCTCCGGTACCTGCGATCTAAGTGGGGAGGCCAGCTCCGAAGGGGTCATGGCCGATGGCACCACTGAGGACTCCGGCCTGAAGTCACCCTGCTGGGGTAACCGGCAACCCATCTGGTTCCCACCCTGGCCTGGGCACAGAGTCTCCCAAAGTACCCATTTCTCTGTCCTCTAGTTCCGCTTGAAGTTCCCTGTTCGGAGGTGTCCTGGTTCTGATGTGGTCGAGGTGTCTCTTCCAAACCAGTGCTCCCTCCAACCCTACCTCATAGGAGACTGGACCTGTACAGCGGGCAATGGTACCTGGGACCCAACCCTGTCCGGGCCCATAGTTCCAGACGTACACAGTGTCCCCTGGGAAGAACCCTCTAGGAGCCCCCCACCACAGTTGATGGCCGTTGCTCAAGAGTCTGGTCGGGGTGCATACGATCAAGAAGGGTAGTGAGCCTCCTTCCCATAAGCAACTCCACTGGGCTCCGGCCGGTCACTGCGCTTGGGGTGGTGTGTTGGGCTAATAAGAACTCCGCTAACCAGAGAGTCCAGTCACCATGCACTATGCGCCTAAGTGCATCTTTGATAGTACGGACCATGTGTTCAGCTTGGCCGTTAGTGGCCGGGTGAAAAGGAGCAGAACGAATGTGGCAGATTCCATTCTTTGTTACAAATTCTTTGAATTCCGCTGAAGTAAAAGTGGTCCCATTATCACTCACCAGCGTTTCTGGCAAGCCGTGTGTTGCAAATAGCTTCCTAAGCGCGTTTATAGTTGCTCTCGTGGACACGGTTGAGGTCGGCACCACCTCTAGCCACTTGGACTGAGAGTCGACCACTATTAGGAAGTGTTGGCCCTGAAAAGGCCCCGCGAAGTCCACGTGCACCCGGGACCATGGGGACTGTGTGGACTCCCAGGACTGTACTGGAGCCTTGGGTGGATCCGGCCGGGAGACCTGGCAGGGCTCGCAACGTTTCACCCAACCCTCTATCTCCGCATCTATGCCTGGCCACCACACATAGCTACGGGCCAATGCCTTCATCCGGACAATTCCCAGGTGAGACACATGCAGCCCTTCTAAGACTTTTTTTCTTAACAGGGTGGGGACTATAACACGGCTACCCCATAACAGGCATCCTCGGTGAGTAGACAGCTGTGTAACATGAAAATTCTGGACCCGGCTTCCCGGGCCACCCCCTCCCCACCCAGTCCAAGACGGCGGGCCAATAGCCTGTCCTTCGCGGTTGCGGCGGCAATGTCCTTCACATGCAGGGGCTGGTCAGGTAAGTCTTCCAGCCGCAGGATCTGGTGGGCAGGAGCAGGGTCAGGGCCGCTCTCTGGCAGTGGCAAGCGGCTGAGCGCGTCTGCATGATCCATGGCTTTCCTGGGTTGGTGCTGTAGGGAGTATTGGTACCCGGCCAGGAAAATGGACCAGCACAATACTCGTGGTGAAAGCTTTGGGGGTGTCTGGCGGTCGGGGACAAAGAGTCCCAGGAGTGGCTTGTGGTCTGTAACAATTGTGAAAGGCCGACCATAAAGGAAGTCATGAAACTTTTTGACTCCTTTAACTATTGCCAAACCCTCCTTGTCGATCTGGGAGTAGTTGCGCTCTGCCGACGTGAGAGTTTGGGAGAAGTAAGCCACTGGAACTTCCCTCCCGTCTGGGAGCTGGTGGCCCAGTACTGCGCCCACTCCATAAGGGGAAGCATCGCAAGCCAACACCACCGGAAGCTTTTCATCGAAGTGTGCCAACACTGAGTTGGACACAAGCAAGTCTTTGACCCCTCGGAAAGCCTTGGCCTGTCGAGGGCCCCAGACCCATGGTGCTTTTTTGTCCAGGAGCCTGTGCAAAGGCTCAGCTACGGCTGCCTTGTGTGGCAGGAACGCATGGTAAAAATTAAGAAGTCCCAAGAAGGCTTGTAACTCTGCCTTGCTCTTTGGGTCTAGGGCATTGCAAATGGTGTGCACTTTGTCCTCTGCTGGATGGAGGCCGTCCACATCAACCCGGAACCCCAGGAAATCCACACTGCTAACTCCCAGCAGGCACTTTTTCTGCTTTACTTTAAGTCCTGCTGCCTGGAAGCGTTGGAGCACTGTCGGTAATCTGGTGGTAAAGTCCTCTTTTAATGATGCAGCAATCAGTACATCATCAAAAAATGGTGTGACTCCAGGGATGCCTTTAAGGAGACAGTCCATTAGGCTCTGAAATAACCCTGGGGCCACGCAAACTCCAAACTGTAGGCGTTTGACCCTGAAAGCACCCCTGTGAGTCACGATTGTCTGGGCGTCTGCGGTGGCCTCATCAACGGGCAGCTGCTGATAAGCTTGCGCTAAATCTAACTTCCCGAAAATCTTGGCCCCAGCCAGGGTCGCTAACACGTGGTTCACTACAGGAACTGGGTACACGTGGTCCTGTAAGGCCCGGTTCAGGGTGCATTTGTAATCACCACAGATACGGACTGAGCCGTCCGGCCTAACCGGTGTGAGATTGGGGTTTCCCAGGTTCCCAAATCTACCGGTTCTAAGACCCCTTGTGCGACTAAACGATCAAGCTCCTCATCGATCCTGGGTTTAAGCGCAAACGGGACTCTACGGGCCTTGACCCGGATGGGTTGCACTGTGGGGTTCAGCCGTAGGGAAATCGGGGGTCCGTTGTACAGGCCCAGGGTTCCATCAAAGACTGATGGAAACTCCTGGCAGATTGATTCGAATTCTGCCCCTGGGGAAATCTGATTAAGCCCTGAAATGCTTAAGCCTAATGGCCCGAACCATGCTAGGCCTAGAAGGCTAGTGAATGGGCCTTTAGTTATGATGAGGTTCAAATTCTTGGTGTACTTCTTAAACTGGACCTTGAAGGTGCCCATACCCTTTAGCTGTATTCTTTTCCTCTGGAAGTCCCGCAGCACTATGGGGGCCAGGCGGAGAGGAGGACCGCCGTCAGGACAAAGCTCTTTCAGAGTCTTAGCAGATATTATGGAGTAGGATGAGCCGGTATCCAACTCCATAGTACACAGGGATCCCTCTATCTTGAGTTGCACCCTAAGCTTATTGGGCCCCGGGGACGGAAGTTGCAGTACCCTGGCTGACGAGGTGGACTGTAACTCCTTCTCTATGTAGGCCTCATGGACACGTTGCTTGGGTCATGCTCCAGAGGTCTTAGAGCGGCAGACTCGACCAATGTGTCCAGTCTTCCTACAGCGGCGACATGTGGCATTCCGAAACTGCATGTCCGCCGCTCGTTTTCTCCGCAGCTGGCGCAGGTCCCTCGAGGTGCATCAGATGATCGCTGGTTCGACAATGTGCTCGTAGCTTGGGAGCTGTGGTGTTGGTCGGATTGGTCCGAAGCTCGGTGGACATCCTCATTGTGGGAATCTATGAAAGATGACCAGTCTCGCTGTATGTGGTGAGTTCTCCTTTCGGCATGTGGGCTGTAGGCCGCCTCGTGGGCATTATCCTTCTCAAAGGCTGTGGCCATATTTATTGCTTCCATCATGGTGATGCCATCTTTTGCCAGCAGCTTGCGGCGGAGACGGCTGTCTCGCACGCCAGTGCTGAACCTTTCGAGAAGTCGTTCCTTGATGTCAGCGAATTGGCAACACATTGCAATCGCCCAGAGCGCAGTGATGTATTCACTCGCTGACTCTTGCGCTTGTTGCACCCTGTGCGCCAAGTCGTAGCGGCGGTGGTTCTTAGTTGGCTGAGGCACGAGGTGTCTTGTCATAGCCTGTGTCAGCTCATCGAAAGTGCAGGCCTCTATGTCCCTGGGTGCCATCAGACCTTCCAGTAGAGTGATGGCGGAACTTCCCAGCACTGTCAATAGCACATCCACCTTGTCTGCCTCCCTAGTGAAGCCTTGTAGTCGGACGTAGCTCCTTATTCGGCGGAGCCACTGCGGCCATTCTGCAGGATGGCTCATATCGAAGTCCGGTGGCGGCCGACTATGACTGGTGGCCATCCTCAGACCTGAAGTAGTCGCTTGTGCGATTATGGGTGGTTGCGAAGACGCGGCAGGCGCGGTCTCGTTTCCGGGGCTTCTTGCTGAGTCCAGCGTGGCGGTGTTGTGATTACTGTGAGGCGGCAGGCGGCTGTGCTGTGTTGCAGTCTCAGGCCTCTGGTAGCTAGCGGGAGCTCATGTATCCCATCCTCGTCGCCAATATTAAATATTCAGGAAAAGTCAGAAGCCCAATGCAACTTCGTTTATTCAACAGCTCACTCCCATATTAAATAAGAACACACTCAGAAAGACCCAGCAAGCAGTGCTAGTTGGCAGTTGGCAGTGCTTGCCATTAGAACTTTCGTCCACCTATGCTTCTACAGTTGGTTAGAATCATAACATGTGTTAAACCCAATACATAACAGGAATACCCTCCCAATTGAGGGGCAGGTGATGGTGCTATCTCCCCTCCTTTCCTCTATAGAAATTTTCCAATGCCTAACTGCCAAACCAAGAATTGTGACAAATTGCTACGAGGTAGGCGAAAAAACCCCTTTGGCTAGTCCAAGAGGGAAAAAGTCCTACCAGGCCCCCTGGCCAACTAAGGTGACCAACCGAGGTCCATAGCAAGGTCGAGAGCTAAACCTAAATGGCAGGTGGGCAGGTGAACCTGTGCAGCTGGATAGTGGGGCGAAAGAGAAAGAAATTCCCGCCCATCTCTTGCTTAAAGGAAGCAAGACACGCCCCCCCAGCTGACCGGGTTGGTCGGCCCGAGAGCGGTGCGGGCGGGAATCCCGCCACAACAGGAGAGTGTCTCCTTCTGGAAATCCATTGCCATGTTTTACATACTGCTCCTCTAGGAATACAGTCAAACGCCTCTGTTTTGGAACGTGTTCCGGTTTTTGAATGTTTTTCAGAAGCCGAACATCCAACATGGCTTCTGCAGCCAATTGAAAGCCGTGCCTTAGTTGTTGAACATTTCGGAAGCCGAACGGGCTTCTGGAACGGATTACGTTCAACAACCAAGGTTTGACTGTATGCTTGTTTGGGAGAGAAATTGGCCAGTGGTGTAGTGGTCCGGGGTTGCAGGGTACCTTTTCCTATTTTGGCAGCAGGGTCTCCAGTATCGAAAGCCACAAGGTGCTTTGGTTTCAAGAGAATGGAGTGCAGGTTCTGCTATGCACAATGGAACTTTATGAAAAACGCAGTTTAAGTTCCTCTGAAAGAAGATACTGGAGCACTCCGAATCATTTGCCCATGTATGTGTGCAGAAAACAGTGGATCTGGCTGAAAGACTAGATCTGTGTTGATTGGTACAATGCATCCCCAATATTTATTATTGCATAATTATAATTTTATTGTATAATCTTAGAAGGGGCAAGACTGTGAAGGGACATTGCTGTAACTATCATGAAAGGACCCTGCACATTTGATTTTGCCAGTACACTACTGCTGAATCCAGACTGGTGTTGTTGCAGTGCATGGGAATATAATAATATTCAGATGTCTGCCACAGACCTACTGGCCTTCTGTGCTTTTTCATAGCCACAAGAAGTTGATAGATTGGAACTGTCATCTAACTTTATTTAGGTCTTCAGGCCCTGGAGCTTCTTCAACCTGTTCCTAGCCTGGTCAGAACACATCCTAAAAACATGCTCCTTAGGAATGAGGCAGACTGTTCTGTGGTGGTGGTTGAGCTAGGATTTGAGCAGGGTTATGGGAGCCAATCTCCTTTTCATAGCAGCAGACTGTTTGGCAGGCAGCAACTGCAGCTCAACAGTAGAATTTGTAGAGTTGGAAGGGACCACAAGGGTCATCTAGTCCAACCCCCTGCAATGCAGGAATCTTTTGCCCTATGTGGGGCTTGAACCCACAAATCTGAGACTGTGACTCATGCTGTACCCACTGAGCTATCCCAGCCCCAGAACACTTGCTTTGAATGCAGCTCACAGGTTCAATCCTTGGCACCTCGATTTAAAAGGATCAGCTAGGCTGTGGTGGGAGAACCCTTTTCAAGAGACCCTGGAAAGCCACTGCCAGTCTGAATAGACGGAGCTGAGCTTGCTAGATTAGTGGGCAGGTAGTACAAGCTACCAGCTTAAATTCATACAACAGAGGAGAAAGGAATTGCATTGTAGCTGTGCATTTCTTAATTCGCCCATCCTGCCCCTCACCTTTGACGGAGCTAGGACTTCAGCTCCAGCATTCCTGCTTAGAAGTGGAGATTACCGTAGTTCCTTTGCTGCAGATGAATAAATATCCTCCTCCCTCAGGTTTTCACTTGGGAGGCTCAATTAGATGTACAGTGTTGTGCGGACTAAAACAGGGCCACAGACCCACATGCCTTTTCTTCAAGCATACAGAATTATGCACTGTTCCAGTAATCTTGTTTATCCTCCTCTCCTTAGCAAGGGGAGGAGGAAGCCAAAGTTGAAAATGGTCTGTCAGTGTTTGTGGTTATTGTAAATTGATGTGAAATAAGCCTCTTCACTACTATTTTGACTGTGGATTGATGGGGCTATGGCATATTTTAAAATGGGAGCTGTAGTTTTTCCACACAAACACAGACACAGTTGTTTCACAATAAATGCCTATCTTGATCCTTTAATCCTGTTTCAATCAAACTGTAAAAAGCGGAGGAAATGCTTGTTTTGGCAGGAGGATATTTCTGTCCATAATAACTGGCTTTGTTGTTACCACACTAAGAGACATCAGTTGCCCAAGACTATGTGATTGGATGGGTGCCAGGAGCCAAACATTCCTCTAGGCTTTAGGGTAAGGGTTGTGACTCGGTAGTAATGCCACATGCTTTATATGCAAAAGGTCCCGGGTTTAGTCCTTGGCATCTCCAGGAAGGGCTGGGGGAGACTCCTGAATCCTGAAGGGCCACTGGTGGTCCACATATACAGTGTTAAATTAGATAGATTAAAGGACTGAGTGGGTCAGCTTCTTCCTGTATCTTCTTGTGTTCCCAGAATCCAAGTGTACCTGCTGTGGCTGGATCAGATCAAACAGCTGCCAGCTGAAGCACGCAAACTGGGCATGTGGACGTTGACGTTGTCCTTTTTTTTGTCACCAGAATCTGGTCTTCAGAAGCGTGCAGTGTGATTGCAAACCCAAGCTTTGTCTTTCCTAAGCTGCCACATGATAAAAGGGAGGGGAGCTGAGCATGACTCCCTGCCACTTGAGAAAAGCTGTGCATTGGTAGATCAGGGGGCTAACTGAGCCGGCACTGAGAACCCGAGCTCTGATAGATTGCCTGTCCCTTGGAAAGGAAGTTTGCTTACCACTTAGGGGAAGTATGTAAACCTTGCTGTTCCATTTGGCAGGAAAGCGGGCCGGGATTTATGGGTTTGCACAGCCGTCACTGGAGCAGAGGGATCTTACACAGTCGAGCATTTAATGGAGTGATAAGGACTGCCTGTCTTCTCTGCGCTTGCTCTTGTTGAGGTGTCTGGAAAAGGTTGGAACAGAGTGTGCTGTTTGCATAATGCACGTCTGCAGCCCTCTGTGGGCTCATTTGTGAGCAGAGCCTCCCCTCTGCCCTTCCTGTTTTTTTGGCTTTGTTTTTTTAAATCTTTTTTGCTTTTCCTGGAAACTGTGTGAGATGGAACCATCTATGCAAAACAAGGGATTGGGGCTCAGCTGAGTTGCCTCTTGTCAGTCTCCAAAAAAGGAGAGTTGCCAGATGCCTGCTCAAAATATAGCTTGCTTTTATGGGCAAGAGAATCCCAGAGCACCTGGAAGCATTTCAAGGCTCTGCAGGGAAGGTGGAGCTACTAGGGGGAAAAGGCTGCAGAAAAAGGCATGTTTTAATTAAATGCCCTCTTGGCAATCAGGGTGCTCTGTTTTATTTTTAAAAGGCATTTGCTTAAATAGGCACTGAACCTCTAGCACAGGGGTGGAGAACCTCAAATGCGGACCCCAGACCTGGGGGAGGACTGACCTGCTGGGAGCCTGAAGGGACCTGCCCTGCTTCTCTTCTTCTTCTCTCCACCTGGCTTGGGGCAGGGCCTGGCAGGCTCCATAAAGGACTGCTGCTGCTGTTGCTGGGCAGAGAGGGCTCCATTTTTGTTTTGGTTTTTTAAATTGCTTTTATATTTTATCTACGTCATTTTAAATTGTGATTGATATTAATGCTGTAGTCTTAGTTTTAGATTTTATTATTTATGTGGAAATCGTTTTCCATTTGGTTGTGTACTTTTTGATGTGTTTTATTTATTGCTTATGACTTTTGTTATAACAAAATAAAATAAAAAATTCCTTCCAGTAGCACCTTAGAGACCAACTAAGTTTGTTCTTGGTATGAGCTTTCGTGTGCATGCACACGAAAGCTCATACCAAGAACAAACTTAGTTGGTCTCTAAGGTGCTACTGGAAGGAATTTTTATTTTTATTTTGTTTTGACTATGGCAGACCAACACAGCTACCTACCTTTAACTGGGACTTTTGTTATGTTGGTAATTATGTAAATCTCGTCATGTTGTAAGCTGCCTTGAGCATTGTTTTAACTATGGAAAGGCAGCATACAAATAAAATGATGATGATGATGACCACCTCTCAGCCTGGCCCTCAGAACCTTCCCCAGACCTCGCCCCTTACTGGCTCTGCTCAACACCCTCCTTCGTTTTTTCCCTCTGGCTGGAATGTGCCCTTGAAACATACCAAAGCCTCTTCCTTGCTTGGATGGAAAGATGTACATGTAGAAACCTCTGACTTTTGCAGGGCTGGACTGCAGATACTGTACAAATATAAGAATCGCTCCTGTTGCCCAAGCCACCACTAGCATGCAGCTGCAGGCTCAGAAGGTAGCACTCAGGGGAAGGTGGTTGTTGGACAGAAAAAGCTTGCCACCCCTGTTCTACAGGCTCTTCTCTCTGTGTAGAATTAGACCCCCAGCCCCCAGCCATGTGAGGATTGATGGCTTCAGGCCGGCCTCTGTTTCCTTCATGATCTAGCACCAGTGTAATGGAAAAAATGTTCCCCCAAGAGATGCAAGAGATTCTGTCCAACACTTCCAGGGCACCACCACATTTGGAACTACCATCTGTTAGGTGTGCTAGCTTTGGTAAGCAGTCCACCTGCCAGTTGGATTATAGAATCATAAGAGTTGGAAGGGACTCCAAGGGTCATCTAGTCCAACCCCCTGCAGTGCAGGATTCTTTTGCCCAACGTGGAGGTTGCCCAATTAATGGAGGTCAGCGCAGGATTGGCCCAATCTGTGTTTAGCCTTCTTGGTGTGTGCAAATGGAATGGAATTCCTCTTCCATCCCTTGCCACCTCTTTTCAGTCTGCTTTCCCCCCTGTTGATTTTGCACTGCTCTTAGAATGGCAGTAGCTGTGGAAATGCGGAGGCTTGCTTGGTTGCTCCCCCTCCCCGAGAGATAAAAGTTGGCTAACTTTACCCTTTACAGCAGCTACTACCTGATCACTTCCCAGTCTTGCTTATACAAGCTTGTTACTTCCACAGTGGGATGGATCAATCATACATGCAGTGAGATGTCTCTTTCCCAGGGATCTTGCATTTCTGTTTGCGAAGGTGTTGGCTGCTTTTGCTGGAGCTACAACATTGCAGGCATGAAGAAGGAAGGGTTGGGATTTGTCAAATGCCTGCTAGTTATTGCAGGCAGAGCAGAAACTGTTAATTGAACCCATTGCACAAATCCACAAAGCCATTGCTGGTGATGGGAGAGTGGCTGGTGGAGCATGGACCAATTTCTAAGCCATGGGCCCCAACCTGCCCATGTAACCAGATGCAGGTGCCACCTGCTGCAGGTTAGACCTCCCAGTGAAATGTGTGGGCAGGTAAACTTGCCGATAGGCGAGAATCTGTTGAGTGAGTGATCTCCATGTAAATTGTGGGCATTTACATGTTACCCTGCTGCATGGAGCATTGCTGTAAGGAACCGTTTTCTGCCCTCTGCTTGAGAGATGGGACAGTGAAATGGACTGTAAGCTAAGACTTTGAAGACCTTAAGTGCTGCTTTATTACTGCGGCCCTCTGCAATTGCATTAGGGCGAGAGATGCTGGAATGCCTTGGGGCTGTGCCAGCCTACCTGGAAGCAAGCCACACATTACATTGCAAGGTCCACTCTCATGAGTTGGCAAAAGCAGCTCAGACAGTGCAGGACTCCACCTCTTGGTCTGCATTAGAGTTATGTTGCCCCAACCAGAAGTTGCTTTAGAAATGACCCAGGTAGGTCTGGAGGTCTGGAAAAGGTACTGGGTGAAGATTACAGGTGCTTTCATTCCTAAGCTTACTCAGAGTAGACCCATTGAAGTTAATAAGCTTGACTAACCTAGGTGCATTAATTTCAGTGGGTCTAATCTGAGTGGGACCTGGTTGCATGGACAGCCCTGAATGGATACTGTTTATATGTTGATGTAGGAAAGGGGTGGGGAGCCTCCGGCCTGCAAGACCGTCTTGGCCCACCAAGCTGTTTCTTGCAAACCACAGCCACCTGCCTGTCAATGGCGCTTGCAGCCAAAGGAACGCACCCAGCAGAGGATTCACTCTATGTTGTCAAAGATAACACTTAGCGGTTGCTTCTACAGCTCTGGATACCGAAGCACACCAATTTAGCATCTAGGCAGCTGTTCCCAGGTCTGCTTTCTATGGAACAGTTGCAGCAACTGGGGACCAGCCTCCCTCCACCAGTTTATGTACCTTCCCACGATGGGCTGTGCGCACGTAGCCGGAGACTATGCCTGCGTGACACCTGCCTCTGCTCTTCCCTCTTTAATCCTCTCTTGGTTCTAGGAGACAGTGGTGCAGGAGAGAGGGTGGGTTAGCAGCACCCAGCTCTTCACTTGCCTGGCCTGCCTCTTCCTCCAGCTCTGAAGCTTCCCCTGCCTCTGATTCTTGCCTGCTGGTTGGTACAGGTCCCCCAAAACCCTGCCCCCCCTCCCAAGTTAGACTTCAGCCCCCCTTCCTCCCCATGCATGCTCAACAGCATCCTGCCAGTCCTTGACACTGTTTACCAGATGACATGACTGGATGTCAACTGGTGGGTGGGAGCGCAGGGTTCCCTGTGTTGGCTGTGCTGCCCTGTTCCCAGCAAGGAACAGGATTGGGCAGCCTAGGCAGCTGGATTTAATCTCTGCTCATCAGCCTTCTCTTTTAAGTGGGGGGAGATGGGGAGCTCCCTCCAAGCCCTTCTGCTGCCTCCCAATTACAGGAGAAACAGAGCAGGAAGTAAGACCCAATGACCTCCAAGACCCCTCCAGCTCTCCAGTTCTATTACTGTATTTATTTCTGTAAAAGAACAACAACAATCATGTCCCTCTCCACCTTAGTTCCAGAGATGGGTTGCAACAGTTAAAAAAAAATCAATAAAACCAATAAAACTAAAACAAGACAGAGCAGAAGTGAAAATGATTTTTTTAAAAAAAAATAGTCGCAGAAGCAAACAACAACAGAACAATAAGAGCAAAAGAGCATCAGCATGCATCAAAGATTAAAATGTGCCGGGACACATCTTAAAAGATCCTAGACTCCATTAAATGTGTGAATATCTAGCTGTGTTTCTATGTGGCTCTGAAGGTCCATCCAGGAAGGCACTGAGGAAGTGTGCAAGGGGAGGGCCTTGCATCATCCAAGTGCCACGACAGAGAGAACCTTCCTTTGTTACCACCATCTCACGTCTGATGATGGTAGCAACCCAGCAATGGAATATCTTTATATATTGGCAACCAAAGCTGGCGAAAGATGCTAAAAGCCACAAAAGATGTCTGAGCAGCCATCAGGCAAGGCTTAACAGTGCACAGCCCAAAGCTGCACCCCGGGACCTTTACAGGGAATGTGATTCTGTCTGGAACTGGTCAGATCCCTTCATAAACCACCTCATCTGAGCTTGTTGTGGAGGGAGTTGCACTCTCCCTAAGAGCCAGTGTGGTGTAGTGGTTAGAGCAGGGGTGCCCAAACTTTTTTCAAAGAGGGCCAGATTTGATGAAGTGAACATGCATGAGGGCCAACCAAAGTTGGTGAGCTTTTTAAAGGATTGAAGTTGGTGAGCTTTTTTTTTTGCAGTTTGACCCCAAAGTTATTGAGCTTTTGGGGGGATTTTACCCCAGGACATGTGCTGCCACAGGGGCCAGATTAAATCGATTGGTGGGCCGGATTAGGCCCCCAAAACGGACTTCGGACATGCCTGGGTTAGAGTGTTGGACTGGGACGCAGGAGCCCAGGGTTGAAATCCCCATTCATCTATTATACTCATTGGGAGAACTTGGGCCAATCACTCTACATCTCTATCTAACTTATCTTACAGGTTTGGTTGGTTGTTGTGAGGATTAAGTTGTGAGGAGGAGAATTATGTATGCCACCTTGAGCACCTTGGAGGAAAAGTGGGATATAAATGTGATTTACATACATACATACATACATGACTTCCATAAATAAATGACTAGGTTTGGGGTCTGGGAATGATTTACAGCTTCACCTCGGGCAGAAGGAAAGGAGAAAGCAATATCTGTATGTCCATACTTTACTCCACACAACCGTAGCAATTGCAACCATGGAATTAACGGGAGAAATTTATCCAGCTGTGTCTTGGCAAATGCAGTTTTCCTGCAGCCAAAGTACCAGCTGGAGTAAGGATATGTGGTTCTTCTCACATCAGATGGGCAGATTTTGGAGAACATTGTCTGGGTTCTGCACTGCCATTACATTGCTGCAGTTTTTATAATTGTTGTTGTTGTTGTTCAGTCGTGTCCGACTCTTCGTGACCCCATGGACCAGTGCACGCCAGGCACGCCTATCCTTCACTGCCTCTCGCAGTTTGGCCAAACTCAAAACTGCGAGTTTTTATAATACTCTGCGAGTTTTTATAATACTAATGAGTTTTTATAATACTCATTCAGAAAGGTCCAAAGATGCTCTTCAACAATATTCCTGCGTTGGGAAGGTGCTGTTTGAGCTTCTGCAGGTGCTTTAGCCCATCTGCTGAGCCCCATCCATTAATAAACATCAGGAAGGCTGATCTCAGTGCAGAAAGCCTCAAGGCTCAGTCCTGACTGTTGCTTTCAGCTCCTGCTGATACTGCTGGGAAATTGTTGATGCCTAATAAACCTGAGCGCTACATATTCCCCTTGGAGAAGAAACAACAAAGCTGCAAGCACAACAGTAAGAGGCAGACATTGCGGGGTGGGGGGGGGTGCGGTTTGCAGAGAAGGGAAGCTTGTGGAGGAATGCATGTGATCAATAGTATTGTAACACCAATTTCTGTTGAATTTTGCAAAACAGACTGTGATCAGAATATCCCGGCTGTGCATATTGACTACAAAAATCAACAAGAGTTTTGCATTCCAGCAAATCATCTTCCCACCAATGTTCTTTAGTGGGGCAAAATGTTGACTCTGAATTGACCCTTAGGTGAGCAGCAGCAGACATATTACCAAGGCAGAGCATTCTTAGTGGGGCCGATGCCCTGGTGTTGAAGCTCCCTTCCCCAGGAGTCATATCTCATTCCATCTATCTCCTCCTTTGGATGAACCCAAAGTGGGAAGGAACACGTCACAAAGAGGTGGCCCAATCAACCAATGAGAGGGTTTTCTGCTGCAGTCACTGATTTGAACTCTGCCATCTGCCCTGATCCTTCTAAATCTGGGCTGGGAACCTTGTGGCTCTCCAGATGTTGCTGGACTACAACTCCCAGCATCCATCACCATTTGCCATGCTGACTGGGGGCTGATAGGAGTTGTAGTCCAATAACAGAGGTTCCTTAGCCCTGCTCTAGATTCTAGTATACTTCGTGAACTAGAGACGGGACTGGCCCCACCACTTTGCAGGCTGAGACAGCTGCCTCAGGCGGCAGATGCTGGCAGCAGCCCCAGCACCATGCTCCTGCAGTCCCTAAGTTACTCTGCCCTGTGCTCCCTAAATAGCCCCCAGGAACACTTCCTTCCTATGCCGTCCTCAGGTGCAGTAGAGAAAGTTTCCCACCAGTGGTGTTGATAGAAGGTTTAACAGCTAGTTCAGTTGACTTCTCTATAAGAAGTGGAGGGGAAGGTGCCATCTTGTCTTTTGCTTTGCTTCAGGTAGCAAAATGTCTTGGGCCAGCCCAGTATAATGTGAGCCAGGGACGTTTCTAGGCTGTATGCATCCTTTATCCACACATATGCTGTTGCGTGCATTCTCTTATGAGGTTGTGATTATGCCCGCCTAAAAAAATGAAGCAACTCTAAATGTGCACACATAATTGGATCACCTCCATACTTTTTAGTATTAACCCACCCACCCCAATTTGTGGGTGTTTTGTTTTAGCTTTTAGCACATATCTGTTTCATTTAGTATTGCAGTGTTCCTGGTATGTGGATTAGTGGCATGTGGAAGGGAGCGGGTGGCACTGTGGTCTGAACCACCAAGCCTCTTGGGCTTGCTGATCGGAAGGTCGGAAGTTCGAATCCGCATGACGGTGGTGAGCTCCCGTTGCTCTGTCCCTGCTTCTGCCAACCTAGCAGTTCAAAAGCACACCAGTGCAAGTAGATACCGTAAATAGGTACCGCTGTGGCAGGAAGGTAAGCAGCGTTTCCATGCAATCTGACACTCGTCACAATGTCTTGTTGCGCCAGAAGCGGTTTAGTCATGCTGGCCACATGACCCAGAAAGCTGTCTGCGGACAAACGCCGGCTCCCTTGGCCTGAAAAGCGAGATGAGCGCCACACCCTATAGTCTCCTTTGGCTGGACTTTATCGTCCAGGGGTCCTTTAACTTACCTTTACCTATGTGGATTAGTGCTCTCCTAAAGGTGTCTGCAGACAAACGCTGGCTCCCTCGGCCTATAGAGCGAGATGAGCGCCGCAACCCCAGAGTCGGACACGACTGGACCTAATGGTCAGGGGTCCCTTTACCTTTACCTTCAAAGGTATCTGTGGCTTTGGTGCTAATTTCCAATGCCTTTCACAGGCACGTAGGTGAGGGTTTGTGGGATGTGTGTCACCTCCCCAAACCTCTCTGAAAAGGGATGTTTTTGTTGCCTGGAAGTTTTAAAGCCCAGCTGCCTTTGTACATGTTAGAGTGAAGCTGGGAATGGCAAGACATTCTGCCTGGCGCTTCTTAGTCAGCCCACACCCGCCCACGCAAAAAGAGAGACAATAAGCCTCTCTACGTCAGCTGCTAGGAAGCAGTGCTGCTGAAGGCCAATTGTTGCTCCCATAAGCAACATGTGGAGATCTGAATTGCCATGCCTGCCCTTCTAGCAGAGATTTCATACCTCCTGCCCTGCTTTCGACAAAGCCCCTAGCAAATCCCTCCTTCTATACACCCCGTTGGAAAGAGCGTGTGTCTGCATTCATGCCCTCCGCCCTGTGATGTTTGTTCCTCCTCGTTCTGGTACGCTTCAGCATTGCAGTGTGATGGTTGACGTTGGCTACTTCAGCAAGGATGGTACTAGTCTGTCTTTCTTATAACACAGTGTGCAGCAATCCGATTTGCGGGGGATCAAAGAGAAAGAAAAGGTATTTATGTTGCAAGAAGAGTTACTAGCAACCCTGGATCTTCCAGTCTGGGATGCAGTGGGGCAGTGTTAGAAACAGAGGTATGAAAGCTAGGAGCTAAATGGCACCTTAAACCTAGATTATGGCCGCAACAACGGAATGTCTAGGTGCACTTTTTTTTATAACAAGAATACAAAGCTGAAAATGAATGAATGAACTGCAGCTGAAATCTTATGTTCATTTTTCGTTCTCATCTGATGATTGCAAAAAACAAAGGCATGCTTCCCCTGCCCACCCCTCTAATATTCATAAGAGGGTCTCTTCTGCAGTCTTCAGAGAGTGGCTGGAGGTGGGGAGGCACTGCAGCTTTAATCTGAAATCTTAGGCGCAGCACTGTGCCCAGAGCTCAGAAACTGCCTGTGCTAATGAAATTCCCTTTTCGCAAAAACGTGCCTAGAACAATGGGAGTTTCAGACGCTGCAGTGGTGGGAAGTGGGATAGAAGTTTAACCAGTGCTATTTTTCTAGAAAAAGAGGTGCTGGAACTCACCATGAACACCTCCCTCGTTCTCTTAGAATGGCAATGGCGCCCACCTGAGAGGTGCCGGAACTGAGTTCCAGCTGGAAAAAAGCCCTGAGTTTAACTGTTTCTACTCTTGTAAGCTGGGTATAGCTTACAAGGAACCTGCAGAGACGAAGCAGAGGAGAAACTCACATTTAATAAAACAAACTATTCTCCCCCACCCCAACAGACTGCAGGACATGAGATTTTAAATCTTAGACTGAACATCCACCCACACCATCTTTCCAGTCAGAGGGCATTTCACTACTACACAGACTCCCCCCCCAAAAAAATATGGCTAAGTCTCCCATCAGAGATCTGGTGGACTCTCTCAGCGATGTGTTTCTGCAGCAATTGAAGACATTCTTGTTCGTCCAAGCCTTTGTGAATACTGCATCATCAACTCACTTGTGTCCACTGTATGACGTGTATGTTTCTTATGTAGTTTTATGGTGTTGTATTGTTGTTACACTGTTGTGTGCCACCTTGGTACATGTTGTGAAAAGTGGGAAAGAAATCTTTAAACAAGTAAATTGAAAGACTGTGGGAAGAGAGAGTACAGGTTCCCTAGGGGGAAGGTAAAAAGTGGGACCCCCAAGAATGTGTATTTCAACCTGCCCTTTTTAATTTGTTCTTGAATTGTATGAAGTTAGAAGTGAGCAGTGGGTTGACCCAGGTTTGCTGATGGCACTGAATTACTCAGGGGTTTAAAAACAAAGAAGAGATTGTAAGGAACTTCAAAGGAATCTCTTCAAACTGGATGACTGGGCATGACAATGAGTTGCACAATTGGGCAAAAGAACCTAACATCAGATATTCACTAATGGGGCATGTACTGGCAGTGACTGGTGAATAAAACGATCTTGGAATTGTGGAGGATGGTAGCTTAATGAAAAGGTTAATGCAGTGTGGGACAGCTGTGAAAAGAATAAATTTCATGTTGGGGATCATTAAGAAAGGGTTTGAAAATAAAACAGCCAATATCTTTGTACAGCCTTTGCACAATTTTATGATACAATCACACCTGTGTACAGTTCTGGCTACTGCACCTCAAAAAGATATTGTGGAACTGGAAAAGGGTGGTGGGTGTATTTAAGGGCAATCAAAATAACCAGCAGGCCCGGACCACTCTTCTTTAAGGAATGGTTACAGCATTGACAGCTCTTTAGTTTATACCAGGGGTGGCCAACTTCCAAGAGTCTGCGATCTACTCACAGAGTTAAAAACTGGCAGTGATCTACCCCCTTGGGGGGGGTTCAGGTCGAGGTTGTTGAGCTTTTTTTTAGGAAGGAAAGCCCTTTTGGGGGGCTTCAGGGCAAAGATGTAGAGCTTTTTTTAGGGGAGCCAAAGTTGCTGAGCTTCTTTGTGGGGGCCCAGTGATCTACCACAGATGTCCAGTGATCTACCAGTTGGACATGCCTGGTTTATACAAAAAGGTGACAAGGGGGGGATCTGTAGATAGAGAGAAGTTTTCCTTCCTCATAATTCCAAAACCCAGTGATGCTGAAAGGTTCAAGGCAGAAATAAGAGATTCTTCTTCAAGCAGCACATACTAAAACTATGGGATTCAATACCGCAAGATGTAGTGATACCAACCATCTTGGACAGCATTTGAAGGGGGATTAGGCAAATACATAGAGAATTGCTTTTCAATCTTTTTGGGTCCACGGCTCCCTTGACCAACTACATTCTTTCTACAGCACCCCTGTGGGGCTCAGGTTATGTCACCCCTTGCCTGCAGAGCTGGCAGCCTCTCACCCGTCTCATGTGGAATGTTCCCTCAACCTCCTCCCCTCTCCTTGGGAGTCCTCTGGATAGCTGTACCTGCCACCCCTAGTCTCTGAGCTGCCCCACTCTGCCCCAAAGAGAGTTGCCTCGTCACACTGCCCCACAGGGGCTTGAGAAGCACCCCCTGGCCATCCCCAGAGGCACCATTCACTCTGGGAGCTTGTAGCCAGGGCTGCTGCAGGAAACAGCTGTGCAAGCATTTGGGAGGCAGAGATGCGAGAGAGCATCAGAGGAAGGGAGGGAAGGAAAGAGGGACAGAAGCCAATGTTGGCCACGGCACTCCTGACCATCATTCAAGGCACCCCAGGGTGCCACAGCACACTGGTTGAAAACCGCTGACGTGGAGGATAAAGCTCTCAGTGGCTACTCATCTTGTTATCTAGTGTCAGAGATGGGACTTGGACAAGTGTTGCCGCATTCACGTCCTGCTTGTTTGTGGGCTTCCCATGCACATCTGGTTGGCTGCTGTGAGGACAGAATCCAGGGCTAGATGGGCCTTTGGTCTAAGGGGGGGTGGGTCTTTTTATGTACTTAGGACTGTAGCAATAGCATTGCCAGCAGGGAAGGAGGAAAGGCCTTGGCTTTGGGGAGGGCAGTGCAAACATTCTGTATCAATCAATCAATCTGGGTGCTACTTCTAGGGGGTGCCAGACTCTGTGATGCTGCAAAAGAGAAACTCTGCAGCTCTGCAAAATAGTCGTAGGATTAAGTTGTGAAGTCACGGGTAGAACAGTGCCAAGACCCTGCCATGGGGAGCTTGCCATCTAATTAGTTAATGTTTGCTTAGTGCTTTGCTGATGTATCATGCAGCAGTTGTACTAGGCATTACTGTTGTCAAGGTACAGTGCATACACAGGAGGCTATTAATAAACAAAACCAACAAACGGGGAGGAGGGGTTTCTAAGAGGCTAGGGGCAGATGGCTGTCCTTTATAGTCCTGCCTGGTGGCTGCTGTTGAAAGGTTTCGGGCAGAAGTCCAACAAAGCACCTGAAGGCACCACAACATCCTTGGGCACATCCCATGGTGATTGTCAAGATCCCCTGTCCCTTCCAATTATTTATTTTTTGCAACTGACTTGTTGTTGTTGGGGGGGGTGCCTGCTTGCTTTTTTCTCTGTGTTTTGTTTATTTTGGGTTCTGTGTAAGTGTTTTCCCATCTGGGGACTTGTGTTTCTCACCATCGCCAGTTTTTCTTCTGCAAAATGAATGTTTCGTTTTGCCCAGCCCATGAGATTTTCTTTGAGGATCATCTCATCCAACCCCTTGCAATACAGGAATATGCAGCTGTCCCTTACAGGGATTGAACCTGCAACCTTGGCTTTATCAGTACCATGCTCTAGCCAACTGAGCTATCCAGCTGCTTGTAAATACTAAAGTGGGGTGGGGAACCTTTGGCCTGTGGCCTGATTAGGTCCACAAGGCCTTGGAGGTTGGCCCGCCAGGCTGTTCTGGACAGATCATGCCTGGCTTTCCCCTGCTCCTGATTTTACCTTTAAGTGTGTTCCCAATTATTTCTTTTCTTTGAATGAAAAGCTCACCAGCATTCTGATGCAAAGGAACACGTTTAGAGTGAATTCAAACTGGCATCATTGGTGTAAATGCAGCCAATGTACCTGCTGTTGTGAAGTGTGAATCAGCCTCTAATTTGAGCCTTAGAGACTGCATTCTCTTAAGTCCTGGCCAAAGAAAAGAGGCGGAAGCATTTTGACTCTTTAAAATCAAAGGTTCGTGAACTTTCCTCCTGTTGGGGTAGGTGAGCAGGAACAAACAGTCTTGTTTACTCTGGAATGGCGGTGCTCACAGTTCCATAGAGAAAGGCAGCAGCCCATGAATGATGACCCAAGTTATTCAAGAAAGGTGTGAGGTTGAAATGCCCTTATTTGCATTGACAAGGATAATTATTACAAGGAGGCAACCAGGAAATAATATCTGAATCAGGATTGGGTGAGCAATCCTAGGTGTGCCTTGGAGGAAAGACTGGGACCACGTCATGTAGTCTTTAATAGGCAGCCGATTAAATTCATTGTGTAATCGCTGTATTCATCCCTAGCTTGATTAATGAGATGCTTGTGCTAAACAACATGATGCCACACTGTTATTATGCAAATCTGATTTGACCATGTACAGTTGTGGTTGCCATACCTCAAAAAGGACACGGTCAGTGGCGTTGGAAGCTGCTTTGCCGCCCGGAGCGGCAAATGCGGAGGCACACCCCCCCCCGGGGGCGGGGTGCCGCTCCCTAGTGCGCGCGCGCACACGTCATGACACATGTGGTGTGACGTTACGACGCACGCGCAGCATCCAGGGTGGAGTGCGCATCCAGGGTGGAGTGCGCAAGCGGCTAACACCCCTTCAGTGTGGGCAAGGCAGCGGCAACTTTTAAGGCCGCAGCGCGCAAGCAGCAGCACAGACAGGTCTGTGTTGCTGCTCGCGCGCTGCAGCCTTAAAAGTTGCCGCCGCTGCATGGAAGGGGTGGCGGGCGGCGGCTTGGGAGTGGGGGTGGTGGTGCCAAGTGTCACCCTCCCCCCAGGCTGGCACCTGGTGCGCTTCGCCCGCCCCCCCTTATTACACCACTGGACACGGTAAAGCTCGGGAAGGATCAGAAAAGGGCCCCCCAAATGGTCAAGTGTCCAGAGCAAGCTTCAATAGAGGTGTGGAAGATGGTGCAGAGAAAAGAGATAGAAAAAGGTTTTTCTTCCTTTCTCATAACACTAGAACTCAGGGCCATCCAGTGAAGTTGAGTGTTGGAATATGCATGACAGACCAAAGGAAGTAGTGCATTGTTAAACTGGAATTTGCTACCATAAGATGGTAATGTTAGCCACCAACGTAGATTGCTTTAGAAGGCTGTTAGACACATTCATTGAGGTTATAAGGCTATTTTGTGCCTCCACTCCCTGAGACAGTATACTTCTGTATACCAGTTGTTTGGGGTCACAAGTGGGGAGAGTGTTGCTGTGCTCAGGTCTTGCTTGCAGGCTTCTTATGGGCATCTGGTTGACTATTTTGAGACCAGGATAGACTAGATGGGCCTTTGGTCTAATGCAGGGATTCCCAAACTTGGGTCTCCAGCTGTTTTTGGACCAGAACTCCCACCATCCCTGGCTAGCAGGACCAGTGATCAGGGATGGCGGGAATTGTAGTCCAAAAACAGCTGGAGACTCAAGTTTGGGAAACCCTGATCTAATCCGACAGTTCCCATCAGCACCAGCCAGCATGGCCATTGGTCAGGGATGATGAGAGTTGTAGCCCAAAATGTTAGGAAGACGTCAGGTCGGGGAAGGCGGTACTAAACTGAGATCAGAAACCAGGTGGATTTCGCCGCTGGGTCTGCACCCAGGCTTCTATCTCTCCCCTCTTAGTTGCTATATGAAAGGTAATAATTTGCAGGCCTTTTCTCTGAAGAATCCGAATAGGCTGAATGCAGCACAGCAGGACAAATGCCTGCCAGGTTTTTGGACTGGTAATACATCTCTGGTTGTGACACTTGATAGTCCCTGGGGGGCAGAGGCACCAGGCAACTTATAAGGCCCACCTCTCCCCCCCCCCCCGCTTGCAAATTGTGACCTAGCTGTAGCCGACAGCCTTCCCACTCCAGGAATAACTGAACGGCAAGTGCTGAATCAGATGAAATTGATGAATTACTGCAGTGACAGGGGGATGGAGGGGTGGGGGAACTCTGTGTGTATGTGCCTGGCGTGTCTGTGTGTGCAGGAGTCCTCCCACACACTCCCTGGCTGATGCTAAGTGCCGGGAGCTGTGCTCCAGCTAAGCATGGTATATAAATGGCAAAGCTGGGAGAGAACTGTTCTCCGATGGCAGAAGCCCATCTGAAGTGACGGAGGATGCCGATTCTTCTCCGGGGGTTTCTTTGGGGGGGGGGGTCTCTGCTTCCTGGAGCGGGGTTGTGCCGCTTTGTTAATTAGAAACCCTCTTCTGGCAGCTGCGCTTGACCCATCCTACCTCTTTCCTCCGCCAACCAACGCAGGGTTTGTTTCCAGTGCCCTAAAAGGCAAGGGCTGGGGAAGGATGCCAATTCTTCATGCATCATAAGCTGCGTATACAACTGTAGAGGCCTCAGATGTACTGACAGCAGCTTCCCTCTTGTGTCTCCAGGGGGCTTAGGGCACAGCTGCCGCCGCTGCCGCTGCTTCATAGCAAACATCAAGACTCCAAGGCTGATTCTGGGAACTTCGTCAGGACCAACTGAGAGACAAAGCCTTGTGCGAACCAGGATCCAAGCATCCCCTTTCCCCCACCCGGTTAATCCCAGTGGCATTGTTATCTGTGTCTAAGCCTGCCTGGCAGTTTCCCCCAGGTATGTAGCAATTTTAATAAGCTTTTATTTTTCGTGAGTGAGGTTTAAGCTTCTGAGTGCCTAGCCGTCTCTTAAAACTCCGTTGTTTTGTTTATACTGAAGTCTCACGTCTAGTTTGGCTCCGGGTGTTTCACACAGTTTAGACGACTAAGGATTTTGATGCGCCTTTCAGCCTTGGAATGAGGCAGTGCCAATCATTTGACATGGGCACCCATTACGTTGAGAAGCTGACACACTCCACCCTTAGTAATATCTAAAGCTGGCTTATGCTAAGTCAGACCACTGGCCCATCTTAGCTCAAAACTGCCTAGGCTGATTGGCAGGAGTTCTCCAGACAAGGGCCTTTGCTAGCCTTACCTGGGAATGACTGGGGTTGTACCTGTCGCCTTCTAATGCAAAGCATGAGTTCTACCACTGGGTTACGGCCTTTCCCCCCTAATGATGGTGCATGGAGTGAGGTGCATGGGAGCTTAATGGTGGAGAAGCCGCATCCCAGGGAATTTTGGGCTTGGCAGGAGAATGTATTTTGGATTGTGTTTTTGTTTTTCCCTTGTAATTTAGTTTTATGATTTGATGTGTTTTCTGGTTTCATGTGTGGTCAGGCGCTTCAGGTCCACCTCAGTGGGGAAAGAGCAAAGTGCAACTCATAAAAAAATAAAAATTTGTGCTGTCTGGAAAGAGCTGGTGATTTTGTGTGCTTAGGAGAACGTACAGTCATACCTCGGGTTGCGTTCGCTTCGGGTTGCGTTTTTTGGGGTTGCGAACGTGGCAAACCCGGAAGTTACTTCCGGGTTTCGCCATGCGCAGATGCGTTCTGTGCAGTCTGCGCATGTACAGAAGCGTCCTGCACAGTTCGCACATACGCAGAAGTGCGATGTCGCACTTTTGCGCATGCGCAAACGCACCGCTCGGGTTACGGACTTTTCCCTGGAAGGGATCAGGTCCGTAACCCGAGGTACCACTGTATACTAATCCTACGGAGTGAGCCTCAAATACACTAGTGTCAAGTTGTTGCTGTTTTAAAAGGTATTAGTTGTTAAAAGGTAGCCAAAGTTAGGAGAATTTGTAAATTATGCTGGGGGCGGGGGGTGGGCCTGTAAACATACTTTTGTTGCTCTTTGATTTGAAAAATACCATGTTTTAGTGGTGGGAAATACCTGGCAGAGAGCTGCTGCCAGTTAGTGTGTAGTGAGGTAGGAGGAGCAATATTCTGGTACAAAAGCAGCTTATTATTCATTTATTTATTAAATTTGTAAGTCGCTTTATCTTGCCGAAGACAAACCAAAGCAACTTACAACCAAGTGGACAATGTTGGTTGCTCCAAGAGGAGCTGTCTTGATCCTTTCAGTGCTGAAGAAAAACAGCCCACTGCTTTCCTATATTAAAGGAACCCCCTTCCTCCTCAACCCCCCCCAAACCATTTTGGAGGCCCCCCCATGCAAAGGAGGGAGCTCACAGAGAGGCAACTAGCTGAGGGCTCCCTCAGTCCTGGAGTTGGCCTAAGGGCGTGCAGTCTAGACCTGAAGAACACAGCTCTTGCTAGATGAGTCCAAATCTCCATTTAGTCCAGCATTAAAGCTTCCAACGAGGGGCAGGCAAATGCCTCTGTGAATGGACAAGCAAACAAAGAAGGTAATGGTGTCCTTCTATGGCTATTCCTCAGAAGGAGCTGGATTTGAGCACCAAGAACACTGAATGCCAAAATACAGGGTTGCATGGGGTTGGGAGTTACCAAGGGCAGTTCTACGACTTCTTAATTTTAAAACATTTCAAAATGGCAGGAGGAAATTTGCAGGCCGCGGTATATCGCCGGTCACCAGTGCAGGAGCTGGGGTTGCACCTGCACCCATAGTACCACCCCCTGGCTCCCATAGGGTCCCATTCCTGCTGCCTCTCCTCCCCCACTGCCCCAGTCAGTCCCCTGCTGATATTAGAAATTGAGAAGGTAAAGTCTTGTCTGCTCAGCTGTACTTTTCAAGAAGCTCACCTACTCCCTTGAGCCGGGAAAAAAGAAATGCCAGGCCTAAATGCTGGCAGGGAGGAGGGAAAGAGAGTGTGCATGTGTGTGCATAGTTGCAGGGCATGTGTGTGTGTGGTTCTGGTAGATCTGTGGTACCATGGCAGTTGCCTTTTTCTTTTACAAATGTGTCCATGGGCCTGAAAATTTGGATGACCCTTGTGGGTACATCTTCTCTTCCCTGGAGTAATGGACCAGAGGCTCTTTAAAGTTATCCTTTCAGCCCAGCTTCCCCTGCAATTGCACCCACATGGATCTCCAGTAATCATGCTCTAATTAAATGAAAATGGGCTGTTGCAGTTTGAGCAGTAGGGTTTTTTAAATTGTTCATTACTATTATATGGATGCTAACTACAGCTGCTGAGATCATTTACGTCCCACATAAACAATTAGGACTAATTGACTGCTAATTATTCCAAGAGAAATGTATAGCCTGGTGAATATCACTTAGTTCCTAGCCAACTACTTTTTTTTAATTAAAAAAAAATCAAGATCTAAATACGAACTTGCACACAGAAAAGTAAAGGGGTTCCTGTGTCTTGTGTGTACACATAGTCACACATAGTGTGGTGTAGTGGTTGGGACAAGGGAGACCTGAGTTCAAATCTCCACGGTCTTGGAGCTTGCTAGTCAATACCTCTCCCCTTCCTAATCTCTTCAGTGCTAGCTTGGTTAAGGTGTTCTGGAGCAATTTCAGGGAGGAAGCTACTGCTGGGAATGTGGGAAAGACAAGCTGCACTGTGGATATAAGGAGATCTCAGCCAGGAATTCATTCAACCAGGGCTAAATGTGCTTCTGCTAAGATGTTTGTTTCTGCTAAGGTGTTTGTTTCTGGCTGTGTGTGATTAAGTTGGTTTGTGATTAAGACTAGCTGTGGGCGGAGCTAGTCAGTGCCTGGAGGGCAGCAGTTGAGGAGGGAGCACAAGGTGAGCTGAGCTTCAGGGACACTCTGTAGGTTTTGTGGGTTTGTCTTTTTGGGGCTGTGTGTGATTAAGTTTGTGTGCTTAATTGTTCCTTATTTGTTTGTGTGCTTGTTTTCTAGGGTTTCCGCCTCTGGGAATTGTGGGACTATCCAGGCTTGTGTGTGTGTTTGTTTCTGGCTGTGTGTGATTAAGTTGGTTTGTGATTAAGACTAGCTGTGGGCGGAGCTAGTCAGTGCCTGGAGGGCGCGCGCAGTTTGACCCATCCTTTAGATAAAGGGTAACTGGTCTCAAGCATTTATTGGGGCAGTCCTAGGTTTCCTTTTTGTCCTGACTTCAAGCTTTTCAGGATGGAGGGTGAGGGGACAACCGTAGTCACCTGCAATTCCTGCGCAATGTTTGTCTTCTTGCCAAAGGATGTAGGCAGCTACACCTGCAGCAATTGCAAGTTGGTTGCCCTACTAGAAGACAAGGTCCAGCAACTTGAGGCCCGTATATCTACACTTCAGAAAATTAAGGAACTGGAGCTTTTCATGGATACAGCAGAGCACACTGTCTGCACCAAGGGGGAGTCAGGGCACACCCCTGAGGAGGAGGACAGTTCCCCAACACAGGAGCCAGATGTATGGAGGAACGTGACTCAAAGAAGTAGAAAGCCCAGGGATCGCTCTGAGTGTTTGGAGCTACGCAATCGTTTTGATGTGCTCTCCCTTGGCATGGAGGATGAAGAACAGACTTCATTTGAGGACCTCTCCCTCATCACAGTTGATGAGGAATATGAAGACGAGCAGCACAGTCAGTCCTCCGGGATTGTGCAAAAGACTTTGGAAGGGACTGCACATGGAAGAATCCCAACCAAGCCTAAGAGGAGGCGTGTAGTGGTGATAGGAGATTCCTTACTGAGGGGTACAGAAGCGGTGATCTGTGGGCCTGACAAGATGTCTCGAGAGGTGTGCTGTCTCCCCGGGGCCAAGATCCAAGATGTAACAGAGCAGCTGCAAGGAATCATAAAACCCACTGACAAATACCCCTTCCTTTTGGTCCATGTGGGAACCAATGACACTGCAAGCCATAGCCTCCAGAAGATCAAAAGTGATTATGAGGCTCTGGGCAGGAAGTTGAAGCAATTAAATGCACAAATTGTCATCTCATCTGTCCTCCCAGTTGAACGGCGTGGCCCAGGGAGAGAGAGAAAAATAGGGGAAGTGAACACCTGGCTTCGCAAATGGTGCCAGCAGGAACGGTTTGGATTCTTAGATCACGGTCTGAAGTTTCTTGAAGATGGACTTCTGGCAAGAGATGGGCTGCACCTCACAAAGGTTGGGAGGAATGTTTTCGCCAACAATCTCAAAAACCTCATCAGGAGGGCTTTAAACTGACTTATGTGGGGGAGGGAGATAGTGGTCCTGAAGGTAGGAGTCTATCAAGTGCTGAAGATGATCATCCAAATGTCAAGAGCCAAATGGAGCAAACAGCATGCAGACCTAGTAGTGGGAAGGAAAAATCCTTAAATAAGAGACTAGGGGGAATGATCAATGGTCTTCAATGTCTGTATACTAATGCACAGAGCATGGGAAATAAACAAGATGAACTTGAGCTCTTGGTACACCAAACTAAATATGACATAATAGGCATCACTGAAACCTGGTGGGATGAGTCTCATGATTGGAATGTAGTAATAGAGGGATACAATCTATTTCAGAGAAATAGATCAAACAGAAAAGGAGGAGGGGTGGCATTATATGTCAGGGATGTGTATACCTGTGAAGAGATCCAGGATTTAAAACTTCAAAGCCAAACTGAGAGTATCTGGGTCAAAATTAAGGGAGAGAAAAATAACAGTGATCTCATTGTGGGAGTTTACTACAGATCGCCAAGCCAAACTGAGGACACAGATGATGCTTTCCTGGAACAGATGACCAAGTATTCAAAAGGAAGTGAGATAGTAGTAATGGGGGATTTCAACTATCCTGATATTTGTTGGATGTCAAACTCAGCCAAGAGCACAAGGTCGAACAGATTCCTCACTGGCCTTGCAGACAATTTCATTGTCCAGAAAGTGGGAGAAGCAACAAGAGGATCAGCCATTTTAGATCTGGTCTTAACCAATAGTGATGACTTGGTAAGTGGGGTAGAAGTGGCAGGATCATTAGGTGGGAGTGATCATGCTCTTCTGGAGTTTATTATACAGCGGAAAGGAGCAACCAAGCATACTAAGACTCAAATTCTAGACTTTAAGAAAGCTGACTTCAGAAAATTTAGGGAAATGCTGGGTGTGATCCCATGGTCAGTAATACTAAAAGGGAAGGGAGTTCATGATGGATGGGAGTTTGTTAAAAGGGAGATATTAAAAGCACAACTTCAAGCAGTACCAATGAGACGAAAACATGGAAGGTGCCTAAAGAAGCCAGGGTGGCTATCTAAAGAACTTTTAACTGATTTAAGATTTAAAAGGGATATGTACAAAAAATGGAAAAAGGGGGAAGTCACCAGAGAGGAATTCAAACAAATAGCCAGCAAGTGTAGAGACAAAGTCAGAAAAGCTAAAGCACAGAATGAACTCAGGCTTGCTAGAGAGGTTAAAAGCAATAAAAAGGGCTTTTATGGGTATGTCCGTAGCAAAAGGAAGAACAATGAAACAGTGGGGTCACTTAGAGGAGAAGATGGTGAAATGCGAACAGGAGACAGAGAAAGGGCAGAACTCCTCAATGCCTTCTTTGCCTCAGTCTTCTCAAAAAAAGAAAACAATGCCCAACCTGAAGAATATGGGGCAGATGATTCAGCAGGGGAAACACAGCCCAGAATAAGTAAGGAGGTAATACAAGAATACTTGGCTAGTTTAGATGTATTCAAGTCTCCAGGGCCAGATGAACTACATCCAAGAGTATTAAAAGAACTAGCAGAGGTGATTTCAGAACCACTGGCAGTAATCTTTGAGAATTCCTGGAGAACTGGGGAAGTACCGGCAGACTGGAGGAGGGCAAATGTTGTCCCTATTTTCAAAAAGGGGGAAAGAGAAGACCCAAACAATTACCGCCCAGTCAGCCTGACATCAATACCAGGAAAGATTCTAGAGCAGATCATTAAGCAAACGGTCTGTGAGCACCTAGAAAGGAACGCTGTGATCACTAAAAGTCAGCATGGGTTTCTGAAAAATAAGTCATGTCAGACCAATCTGATCTCATTTTTTGACAGAATTACAAGCCTGGTAGATGAAGGGAATGCTGTGGATGTAGCCTATCTTGATTTCAGCAAGGCCTTTGACAAGGTGCCCCATGATATTCTCGTAAAGAAGCTGGTAAAATGCGGACTAGACAATGCTACCATTCAGTGGATTTGTAACTGGCTGACTGACCGAACCCAAAGGGTACTCATTAATGGCTCCTCTTCATCCTGGAGAGAAGTGACTAGTGGGGTGCCACAGGGTTCTGTCTTGGGCCCAGTCTTATTCAACATCTTCATCAATGACTTGGATGATGGGCTTGAGGGCATCCTGATCAAGTTTGCAGATGACACCAAATTAGGAGGGGTGGCTAATACCCCAGAGGACAGGATCACACTTCAAAATGACCTTAACAGATTAGAGAACTGGGCCAAAGCAAACAAGATGAATTTTAACAGGGAGAAATGTAAAGTACTACACTTGGGCAAAAAAAATGAAAGGCACAAATACAGGATGGGTGACACCTGGCTTGAGAGCAGTACATGTGAAAAGGATCTAGGAGTCTTGGTAGACCATAAACTTGACATGAGTCAACAGTGTGATGCAGCAGCTAAAAAAGCCAATGCAATTCTGGGCTGCATCAATAGGAGTATAGCATCTAGATCAAGGGAAGTAATAGTACCACTATATTCTGCTCTGGTCAGACCTCACCTGGAATACTGTGTCCAGTTCTGGGCACCACAGTTCAAGAAGGATACTGACAAGCTGGAACGTGTCCAGAGGAGGGCAACCAAAATGGTCAAAGGCCTGGAAACGATGCCTTATGAGGAACGGCTTAGGGAGCTGGGTATGTTTAGCCTGGAGAAGAGAAGGTTAAGGGGTGATATGATAGCCATGTTCAAATATATAAAAGGATGTCATATAGAGGAGGGAGAAAGGTTGTTTTCTGCTGCTCCAGAGAAGCGGACACGGGGCAATGGATTCAAACTACAAGAAAGAAGATTCCACCTAAACATTAGGAAGAACTTCCTGACAGTAAGAGCTGTTCGACAGTGGAATTTGCTGCCAAGGAGTGTGGTGGAGTCTCCTTCTTTGGAGGTCTTTAAGCAGAGGCTTGACAGCCATCTGTCAGGAATGCTTTGATGGTGTTTCCTGCTTGGCAGGGGGTTGGACTGGATGGCCCTTGTGGTCTCTTCCAACTCTATGATTCTATGATTCTATGATTCCTCAAAACAAAACAAAAACAGGAGCCTGAACCTGCTGTTTTCTGGGAGAAACTGCCCTCTTAGCTGAGGAGTGTTAATGCATAAATTGATGTATCATAAACAAACATGGGAAGGTTTAGAGAAATAGGCAGAGATCCTTTGGAGTGTTGAATCCTTTTGCAATTGCACTGTGCCATATGAAAAGAGATGAGAGATTATTCTACAACTAGTGGTTTAAGCCCATTAAAATAATGGGCGCTAGTACATATGTGTAGACCCGCGTTGCTTGGGGGGGGGCGAGCGAAGAGAAAGGCTGCCGAGTTGAGAGGGTCTGCGAGCCCGCCCTCCGCCAGTGCCTGCCTGAGGGGAAGCGGTGGCGGAGGAGAAAGGCGGCCGGGCCAAAGAGGCCTGCCCCGCAGTGTCTCGCCACCCCAATGGGAGGCCGCACCAGCGGGAGCAACAGCGGCAGCAGCATCGTAGGCGGCGTCTCGTGCAGCCTCCTCAAGATGCCCGCCTCTCCTGAGTGACCTGCGGAGGCAGCGTCAGCTGCCACCCTCCTCAGCGGTGCCACGTCGCCAATCATGATCTAGAAGTCCCCCGGGGCCGAGAGGGTGGGAAAGCGGCGTCGCTCGCCTGCACTGCCTGGTACCTGCGAGCCCAGGAGGTTCTGCTGAGCCCAGCACAGCGGAGCAGCAGGCGCCCCCCAGCGCGGCGCAAGAGCGCGACCAGGGCAGAGATCATGGCCCCGCTGCTGGGCAACGAAGGGCGGCGCTGAAAGGGATCCCCCTGAGCGGGTTTGGCGGCCAGGGACAGGCAGCGCCGCTAGCCCAGGGAGGAGGAGCCTGGCTCTCTCGGTAGCCGGGCTTGGGGGGTGGGAGGGACGGCCGAGTTTCTCCCGATCCTCGGGTAGCGGTGCAAGAAGCGCCAGCCAGAGCAAGGATCAGGGAATGGGTGTGACTCTGGTTTGAACCAGGAGAGGAAGGAATTTCACCCAAGGCCCGGGGGCTCTCATTGTAGCGGCGGCAACGGCAGCGTGGCCTTCCTCCTCAGCCTCCCCAATCTTCTGGAGCGCCGACGTTCCATTTCAACGGCCCGCTTCAACTGCTGCCGCTGCTCCCTGCCTATGTCTCTCCATCCAATCCCTGTGTCCCTGGGGCACATGCTCAGTAGCGCAAACCCAGAGACACAGGGACTGGACGCAGAGACACTTGCGTTTTATATATATAGATATCTTGTTTCATGTCCCTTTTTTGTACTTCTGTATCACTTGCAAGCTATTCAGTATGATTTTTTGTTGTTTATTTCTCCTGTGAGTTCATTCCTCTCATAGGTTCAAAGCCAGCTGTACAACATCCCAGGCAAGGTCCACCCCAGGCAAGTGCACACACTACCACAACTCAAGTGTAGCTTGAACAAGCATGACACAGCATTAAAGAGGATGTTCTCGATAAACATATGGAAAGGGCAACTATCCCATTCTGTAGACAAACCCAAAAAACATGGGATGGTGGGACTTTGTATGTACTGGGTTAGATTTATTACATTTCTGTATCATTTGCTACTTAAAAACAACAACAACTCTCAAAGCAATTTAGAGCCAGGTAAAAAATAGAATGATAAAATCACAATAATCATGATAATGATAATGATATATAATATCATTGGTATTGCCCAGATGCCTGGGAAATAAATAAATAAACAGCTTTGCCTGGTGCCGAAATAATTGCAAGATTCTTCCTAGGGAAGAACAGTCCATAAATGTAGGGAGGGGGCTACCTCAGAGAGGTCTGTCATTGCCACCTTCCTTTGGAAGTAGCACACAGAAAAGAGCCTCAGATGATGATCTCAAGGCCTGGGCAGGCTCATACTGTAACTTTATCTCATGCTTATAATTTCACTTATGGCATGGGTGCCCAAATGGCTAAATGCCATGGGTACCAATGCCTTCTTAGGCTTTGATTCTTTGTAGAGATGTTATGGGGAACAGCATTGCTTATTTGTACAATATCATCCATAAGTACATTTCTCAGGGGAAAGTAAATATTTAGTATGGGAGAATGAGAAAGTGGAAGGATTCTCAAATAAGAGCAAGAGAGAACTGATGACAGAAAACAGATCAAGTCTGGTTTGTCGACCTGGGAGCTGTCCACCCAAGTGTTAGATTGTGAGTCACTTGTCCTAAAGTGTTTTTGTAGTCTGTTTCCAGTAACCTAGCCCAGTGGTTTTCAACCAGTGTGCCGTGGCCTTGAATGATGGTTAGGGGTGCCTTGGACAACACTGGCATCTGTCCCTCTTTCCTTCCCTCCCCCCCTCTGATGCCCTCTCATGTCTCTGCCTCCCAAAGGCTTGCACAACTGTTTATTTCAGCAGCCCTGGCTATAAGCTCCCCATGCGAATGGTGCCTCTGCGGCTAGCCAGGGGGTGCTGGTTGCCAGGAGCTGAGGCAGCCTGGGAGTAAGCAAGCAAGCTGGCAAGGGAGTGCAGCCAGTCCGCCAGCCCTTGCTGTTGGGAATGGACAGGCAAGTGCCAGGCTCCTGTGGAGCAGTGTGAGGAGGCACCTCTCTTTGGGGCAGGGGCAGGGGCAGGGGGAGCTCAGAGGCCAGGGGTGGTGGCAGCGGCTGCCCAGACAACTCCCAAGGAGCAGGGAGAGGAAGTTGAGGGAACACTCCACAAGGGAGGGTGTTTGAAAAAGACTGGGAGGCTACCAGCTCTGCAGGCAAGGGGTGACATAACTGGGCTCCTGAGCCCCACTGGGGTGCCACAGAATGTAGTTGGCCAAGGGAGCCGTGGAATCAAAACAGTTAAAAACCTCTGGCCTAGCCAAATACAGAACGCACACGTGGTGTCCGTACTGATGAGTGCATGCTTGCATAAATCATAGCTGTTTCCTCAGAAATGCATGCAGGTGGGAGAACATTCCTTTCAAAATCTTGTGAGTTGTAATGGGGGGGGGTGAGGAGAGCCATAGTCACACAGGGCTTTTCGTAAGTGTGAGTCACATTTTGTGTCATTGTGCCTGAAGCATTTTTGTGGGTGTCAGAACCTGTATAAAAAGTAGCCATATGCAAGGAGAAGCTGGGGGGGGGGGAGAGAAAGGGAGCATCAAAATTAAATGTCTAAAACCTCTGTTTCTAACACTGGTCCCTTCCAACTCCATAGTTCTATGATTCTCTGAAACACAGGTTTGTTATGGAGCCCAGATCATATGCCACTGTTTGTGGTTCATTTCCTGTCTCGTTTCAATTTCCCTTTGCTCTCATTTGAAATCTCAAAGGTTATTGACCCAGTCATGACATGGTCGCTTTGTTCTTTTCTTGGCAAGTGAAAGTGAAGCATGCTGGAGGTCAACGCAGCCTTTATTCCCCCTCCCCCAGTTGCTGCATGTCATGACCTGATGTTTGTGCTGAGGTCAGTACGGAGGCCCCTATTGAGACATCTTTCCCAGGCAGTGCTAGCTATCGATTTGTCAGCGATGCTGAGTCAGTGTAACCAGCTAAAGGCTTCCCTTCCCTCTTTCCCTGGGGGTCTCCACTGACCTTGCGCTCTCAGCAACCGAAGTCATCCACACGGCTGAGCTTCGTTCATTTGTCAAGGCTCTGGGCAGCAAAGAACAGCTAATCTGAGATGACCCCACTGCCGCACGCTGCATGGATACAAGATGGAGACCTCCCCCTCAGGCATGTCGAAAGACCAGAATGGCAGGAGCAGTGAGCTCAGGTGACAAAACCAAAGCGTGAGGAGGAAGTTGAGCATATAACTGACATTTGGGGCTCCTAAAAAATCAAATAACATTTGTGCTGAGTTTTTGTGCTACCCCCCTCGTAAAACCTAATTTAAACTGACTTTGATCTGCCATCAAATTACATTAATACTGTCTCATTGCAGGGGAGGACGGTTATGAATAGAATTAAGAAAACAAGCCAATACAACTTGCTTGTGCGTATTCTTTTGAGTTTTCTTGTAATTAGCTTTTGTCACATCAGCAGCTATTCCCTTCCTATTCTGTCATCATGATTATTTGTTGAGTCTGGTGCTAGGAAGACTTTAAAGTGCCTTTTGGAGGATGCACACCCACGACAGACTGTATGTTAATAATCACATTTGGAGGTTTGATTACAGGTATTTGAAGTCCCCCCCCCCCAGCTGGAGATGAAAAATAAATTTACCTCCTCTCAGAGTAGCTCAGGTCCAAAGCCATGTTTGTCTGAGGTTGTTTGTCAAAGAAGAAGCTTTGTAGAGTGGCTGGGGAAACCCAGCCAGATGGGCGGGGTATAAATAATAAATTATTGTTATGTTATTATTATCAACCTTATTTTGTTCATAAAAGCGAGAGTTTTTCTAAAGTGGTACGAGCTACTTTGGCTTGTCCCATTATAAAGGTTGGGTGCTAGAGACTGAAGCAATTTGCTGACATAGTACCTGTTTGCTAGAATCCAGCACTTGCAAGGATCTAAATGAGGAGGGGGCTTTGCCAAAATGAAGTGAATTGATGTGGATACATAACTTACACAAATGCATAGTTAAAAGTTCAAGATTTAATAAGGGATGTGATATAAGAAAAGGCTGTATAGTGAGAGTGCCTTGCAAGCAAAATATCCCAGATTCGATCCCTGGCAAATCCAGTTTGACACCATGGAGAGCTGTTTTCCAGTTAGTATAGAGTTTACAGTGTAGACAGTAAAAAGCTAGATGGACCAGATTTCTGATGTAGTAGAAGGGCAGCTTTACTAGGACGGTCCCTCTCTTTAAAATAACAGCCTTGCCAACAAAAAAATATTGCAAACCTCAGGGAGCTGGGGGTGGGGAGGCAATCCTTCTGTGAATCATAGGTTCTAAGTGACATACATACTGTAAGGACCTCATTAAAACGCTTAATGAATAGTGATACAGATTGATGACCATTTACACCTAGGGTAAAAATAAATGGTTAATGGACAGTAATTCTGAACTGGTACTAGCTCCCTTCTGTTCTTAGTTTGTTGTACTTAGTTTTTGCAATTGTACACTGGTTACATGCACCAGAGTGTTGCTGATTTGTAGTACTGCTTGAATCTAAACACAGCACTTGGGAAAGAAGCTGTACTGTTTGAACTTAGAATTGGGACGCTAAGCGTGCGTAAAATTTGGCACAGGTTAGCAGGCGGCCAGTATCTCATGACATTTGTCATGCTATTTAGGAAATGCTTCTTTAACAGTTTACAGGTACAGGGAAGGCAGTCAGTCATTTCTGGTGTTGGTGATTTGCTTTATTGTATTGTCTGAAACAGAACAGCTATGCGGTGCAAAGTGACTTTGGAAACATTCGCACAATACATTGAAAGCACTATGATGCCACATTAAACAGTCATGGCTTCTGGGAGCTGTAGTTTATTAAGGGTGCTGAGAGTTGTTAGGAGAACTCTAATCCCCACCCCCAAGCTACAGTTTCCAGTGTAGTTTAATAGTCAATTCCTCATATTAAGGAACTCTGGGAATCATAGCTCTGGGAGGGGAATGAAATCTCCTGACAACTCTCAGCAATCTTAAACTACAGCTCCCATAATTCTTTGGGGGAAGCCATGCCTGTTTAAGGTGGTACCATAGTCCTTTATGGTGTGAATGTGGCCTACTGTATATCAGTTCATGTGAGAACTGGAAGGAGGGAATAAAGGGCAGGACCTTGAGAAAATCCAATGGAAAATAAGTATAAATGGAATCTGTTGAGAGGAAACTTAGAGCCTGGCACAGTAGTGTGTTGTTCCCCTTGTGAGTGTCTATGCACTTAACATTTTGGATGATTTCCCCAGTACTGATGTAGCTCTTCTGTTTGCATTGTTGAGGTAACCAAGGTTTTTGTTTAGGAAAAACTGAGCCGGAGGGATGCCTCTGCATTTGTTTTGTGAGAAGGGACGTAGGAGACAGATTGCTCTGAAACAGACTGGATATTGCAGGGAAGCAAGGTTGGTATTCGGTAATATTGAAAGAAGTTCAGTGCTTGTGGAATGCCCTCCAAGAAATTCAGAGCACAGATGGAGAACTGCATATTTGTACATTCCCCCCAGACTCTTATTTGAGCTGACTAGGAGTGCAGGGCTCCCAAGAAATGAGAATTACATTCTTAAAAATCTCTCATTAAGATAATTAGCAAGTGTCACCAACCCTGGTAGATCTGACAGGAAGGCTCAGTGGGAGTTCAAGGGAAGACAAAGAAAAGGAATATTGATAATGTGGCAAAGCTGTGTCTACATCAGCAGGAAGAGGCAGGAGTCTTGATACCCTGGACTAAAAAGATAAGAGACATCCCAACTTTTGTTTTCTACTCCACGCCTATGAGCATTTGGTTTTGATCAGATCTGTAAAGTAGGGAGAACGGGATGCACCTAAAATCAGAATAGAAGCTGCTGTGTGCGCCCCCTTTATTTTTCAATGCATAGATGCTTCTATATAGTAAATGTGTGAAAATTATTAGTGCTTCTTAATGTGTGAAGTCCCACATACTTGTATAGGGAAGGTATAATTGGATGCAGTTTCCCAGCATATGTACATCATATGTAAACATTGTGAAACCTCAAATGTTGAGGCTGTTGAAGAGGCCAGAGACCATGTTGGCTGAGAGTCCTGGAAGACCTGCTCTCTGCCTTGCACGCCTTTTCCCACCTGGCCTGGGAGGTCTGGGCCCGGACTGACTCCAACTGCAAAAGCTGAGGCTGCTGAACAGACACATGGGCTGGGGTATTATTTGGCAGTTTAAGGGGGTTCTTGCTGTTGGGTTTTGTATCTTTATTTTAGATCTTGCCATTTACAGTCATACCTTGGGTTACGGCCACTTCAGGTTGCGTTTTTTCATGTTCAGAAGGTGGCAAACCTGGAAGTGTTTACTTCCGAGTTTTGCCGCACGCACATGCACAGAAGCGCTCTATTGTGCTTTCACGCATGCACAAAAACGCCGCTCTGATTGCGGACTTTTCGGGGTGCGAACGACACCCTGGAACGGATCGTGTCCACAACCAGAGGTACCACTGTATGTGGAAATTGTGCAGTGTGGTTGTATCTTTTAAAAAATGTTTTATTTATTGTTGGATTGTTTTTGTTATGTTGTAGTTATATATTTTTTCATGTTGCAAGCCACCTTGAGCATGGTTTGATCTGAGGAAAAGTAGCATAAAAATAAAATTATATATGTATGTAAACACACTTGAGCCAATTGGCCATTACTTCTTGGCCTAACATGCTTCATAGGATTATTGTGATGGTAACACCCATGGAAGAAGCCGTGGAAGGCACTTTCTTGCATAGGAAAGCTATAAACTGTGGAATGCTGACCCTGAAAAGCCTTCTCTGTGCCAGGGAAAAATAAACTCAAAGCTGCAGGTTACTAGGAGTCTCTCTGGTCCAGACACTCTCTCTGTGAGAGGGTCACTCTTGTTAACAAAAGCGGGATGAATTATGCAGCAATTGGCAGTGCCAGATGGCGACTTCCCTGCTGTTTACATAAAGGGGGGAGGAGAGAGAAGGCAGGCACAGGCAGAAAGTTGCTGCACACTCAGACAGAGGGGAGATTTCACTATGACTCTGCTGCCATTTTGAAAGACAAAAGAGACTTATTTCCACTGCCCATTTGAAGGAGGGAGTTGGCATCCATCTGTCTTGGGAAACAATGGATGAGTGCACCTCTGGGGGGTGAAGTCAAACGGTTGGAAGCTTACAGCGCCTGCTGTGGCTTATAGAGACTGATACGGGAGAGACATGTTTTGTTGCAGGTGGGGCAGATGAAGGCACCTGGTTGTGCTGCTGCAGATGCACCATGGCGCTTCTTGTCTCTGTGTTCCTCCCATCGGTCATTCCTCCTCCTGGTCACTGCTATGGATACACAACCTGACTGCCTGTCGAAAGAGGGAGACCGTGGCCACACCGTCACACCATACAGTTAAAGCACTATGATACCACTTTAAACATGGCTTTCCCGAAAGAATCCTGGGATCTGTAGTTTGTTAAGGGTGCTGAGAGTTTGTTGTTGTTCAGTCGTTCAGTCGTGTCCGACTCTTCGTGACCCCATGGACCAGAGCACGCCAGGCACCCCTATCCTCCACTGCCTCCCGCAGTTTGGCCAAACTCATGCCAGTCACTTTGAGAACACTGTCCAACCATCTCATCCTCTGTTGTCGTCCCCTTCTCCTTGTGCCCTCCATCTTTCCCAACATCAGGCTGAGAGTTAGGAGATCCCTGTTCCCTGCTCAGAGCTATAGTTCTCAGAGTAGTTGAACATTAATTTCCAAATCAGGGTGCTTCACATATACTTAGTGTTTTATTTCATTTAGTTTTATTTTTTATTTTTTAAAAAATATGGCGGCTTGTTTTGTTTATTTAACTTTTGAGAAAATTCTTTCCAGTAGCACCTTAGAGCTACTGTTGGTCTCTAAGGTGCTACTGGAAAGAATTTTCTATTTTGTTTCGACTATGGCAGACCAACAAGGCTACCCACCTGTAACTGTAACTTTTGAGAGTTATCTGTATTTTTAATAATTATTTTATATTGTTTCATGTAAATCAGAAGTTTTTGTTGATTAAAGAGTATGTAAATCGTGTGCGTGCATTCCACTTTTAGAAAGCTTATCACATGCAGCATGCAACGAGTTTAGTGAAATGAATTTGCTGTGTTTGTTCTACCTCACAGCCAACCATGTCCTGTTTAGGTTGATCATTAGAAACAAAGGAAGTTGGCAGGTGAAAGCAAATGCTTACAGGCCTGAGGAATTCAGTGGCTGCCAATTCAGCTGGATGTCTGAAGATCTAAGCAGGACATTCCTGCCTCTCAAAACAGATGTTTGTTTTGCAAGGGTTGGTGAGGTGTGGCAAGACACGTTTCACTGGATTATTACAAAGAATGATGCAAAGAATACTGGAGGGCCTGTACAGCTCAAGGCACTCAGTTTTCAAAAGTTTTTGTTTGGTTTTTGTTTTTGTTTTGCCGCAGAGCTCAGACTGACTCCACCGCAGTGATGATGATGGCTGATCCTGGTGTCTGGAACGGAGTCTAAACCTGGGAATGACTCTTCTCAGGTATGAATGAAAAAGAAACCACAAGTGCAAAGAGGATAGATTGGCTCCTAAGTCCTTGTCATAGAGCATGAGGCAGAGCAGCAGCGGGTGGTGTTGCACTCGGATCCTGCTTGTGAGCTTCCCACAGGCATCGAGTTGCCATGGAGGACAGGAGACGGGACTAGATGGGCCTTTGGCCTGATCCAGCAAGCAGGGCTCTTCTTAAGTGAGTTCACTGCAACTGGTGCTTTGCCTCCTCCTCAGCATTGGGACCATTTAAGAGCTGGTGGAAAACAAATACAAGAATTGCTTTGCTGGTTCAGGCTGAGGTCTATGTAAGCCAGAAGCCTATTGGTCATTGTTCTTGGTGATTTCAGAGTGAACAGGGCTGTACCCATGTCTTAGAGGAGGGGTGGCTAATAGTTGAACTCCAAATCCCATCATCCGTGACCATTGGCTGGGCTGGCTGGAGCTGTTGGGAATCCAGAGGGTCATAGGTTAGCCACCCATTTTAACAGATGGGAGACAAGACACAGACCAAGCAGTTAGTGCAATTTCACCCATATTTCCAAATTACACCAACACTTTGCTTCTCCATGGTCTTTCTGCTGTGCTTCACTAAACTATGGTTTGGCTTATCTTGTCATCCAAACCTGAGCTTGTGCTTTAGCTCTTCTAGACAAACCAGAAGCTGTAAACTATAGGACAAACCTTGCTTACAGCTTTTAGTTAGTCTGGAAATAGCTAAATCACAAGCCCATATTCAAATGACACACTTAGCACAGTGCAGCAATGAACTGACCACAGTGCAGAATAGCTGCACTCTCTTCTGCCAGGGACTGCACAGTTGCACATGTGTGCTAAACTATGGTTTGATATAGCATGGTGTGCAAACCAAGCTGATATCTCTTTGGTTAGACATTTCCTGATGGGATTGCTGGATCATATTGCTTATTAGTTCAAGGATTGTATTGTATTTGGGTTTTTAAAATGATTTTATTTGTATATGTTATCTGTATTTGTATATTGAGTTTGCTTCATATCTTAGAGTCTATGATCTTTTACTGTTTTTAAACTCTTTGGCTCCTTATTGTAAACCTCTTCAAGATATTTTTATATATTGTAAGCAGCATGTAAGCTTACTAAATAAAGAGAGCTTTTAAAGTCTCCTTCAACCCTGCCCCTCTTAACTTTACCCAGGTATTTTGCAGAGTAAAGCTCTCTAGGAGACCACCAGCTTCATAGATGGACAGGATGTACAGAACTGATCCTCTGGCAGGAAACTGGAGCTCCATCTCCCTGGATGACTCCATATTCCTGGATGCCCAAAACAACAGCACAGAGCAGTGCTTCAACGCCCATTCCCGCAGCTCTGTCCTGCAAGGGCTGCCATTTGGCGGTGTACCCACGGTGCTTGCCCTCAACTTCATCATCTGGTTGGTGAGTGAAGACGGGAGGTCCTTAATATCTCATTATTAACCATGTATTACTCGGGATCCACATTGCTTCACATTCAGCTGGGAATGGGTTGGCTTCATCATGATTCTGCCCACTATCTATGTGCACATAGGCCTACTATCTGTATATACCATCCACAGTGGCTATAATTTGCCTTGGGGGACACAGGTGGCGCTGTGGTCTAAACCACCAAGCCAGACGGTCAGCGGTTCGAATCCCCGCGACTGGGTGAGCTCCCGTTGCTCTGTCCCAGCTCCCGCCACCTAGCAGTTTGAAAGCACACCAGTGCAAGTAGATAAATGGGTACTGCTGCAGCCAGAAGGCAAACGGCGTTTTCATGTGTTCTGGTTTACGTCATGGTGTTCCATCGCGCCAGAAGCGGTTTAGTCTTGCTGGCCACATGACCCGGAAAGCTGCTATGGACAAACACCAGTTTCCTTCGTCTGAAAGTGAGATGAGCACCACAACCCCATAGTTGCCTTTACTGGACTTAACCGTCCAGGGGTCCTTTACCTTTTTACCTTTTTATAATTTGCCTCCATTGTCAGAGTCAATATGCCTCTGACTACTAGTTTCTGGAAACAGTAGCTGTTGCTCTCATGTTCTGCTCCCTGGTTTCCCATAGGCATCTGGTTGGCCACTGTAAGAACAGGATGCTGGACTTGATGGGCTGTTGGCCTGATCCAGCAGTCTCTTCTTATGTTCTTGTTTCCAAAAATACAAATCATTGTCTTGTTTCCAAAAAGGGAAGCGGTTAGAAGAGAACACACTAAAAATGTTCCACACTGATAATAGCTAACCTTAAAAAGTCATATTCAGATATTTCTCCATCCTGAGTTTGCCATGTTATCAGTGCTGCTGTATGTAGAATAACACTTGATAATTGATGACACTGCTGTACACAGTTCATGTTACTCTGCTTCTAAAGAAGGTTGCTTCTTCCTGATGAAGCCTAGGGTGGAGCTGCATGTTACAACATAAAACAGAACCCCCAACCCCGAGTTAGCCTTATACCACTAACGTTGTGTGGTGGTGGGAGACTTGCTGGGGAAACTGCAAATTGGGTAGGAGATGTTTAGTCCTGCCTCCATATTTTTCACCTTTTCCAAGTCCAGGAGTAAACTTAAAAGGGAAATTTGGCTTGAGTGTTTGTGTGCTTTGCAAGGGAAGACCAGCAGGCATGATAAAGGTTAAACACTCCCTCTTCCTTCCTGGCCATTCATTCTCCCATCTCACTTTCACGGTATCTCAGCAAATGCAGGTTTGGGCATGAATTTTTGTTTAGCTAACATCTTGTGCTGCCCTTTCACAATATACCAAAATGTGTGAAAGCAGAAGTGTTCAGCAAGACAAATGGTGGTGGTGATGGTGAGGACCACCCCCTCCCACCATAGAAACATGGATCTAATATGTGTTCGGTCATAGCAGTGACTATTGAGAAATTATCTTAAGACTGAAGTAAACCCTGTGGATGTGAGCTGAATTTGTAATGGAAAAGATTTTCCAAGTTTGTTTTGATGCCCTGTGGATGACTGCACACAAGGTTGTTTATTATTATTATTATTAATTGAATTTCTTTGTCGCTTTATCTTGCGACAACCCAAAGCGACTTAATCCAAACAAACAAAAAAATTGCACATAGATACATAAAAAGCAAGAGGGGGGGAGTATGTCTAAAACATCTCACCCTTTTCTAAAAGGCCACATATAGTCAGTGGCAGAGGAAGGCTCCGCGCTGCCCGGGGCGGCAAAAGGAAACGCTCCGGGGGCAGGGTGGGGCGTTGTGACATCACATTGTGACATCACGGCGGGCCGTCGCCGCTTCCGCAACCCCCTTTTAAGCAGCAGAGTGAAAAGGCGGCTTGTGGGGCTGCCGAGCGTAATCAGCGGCTCCCCGCCAATCGCGCACAGCAGCCCCATGACCCGCCTTTTCGCTCTGCGGCTCAAAAGGGCCCCACGGAAGCGGCGTTCCGACGACGCACCGTGCGCTGCTGCTCCTGGGGTGACGGAGCGAGCAGCAGCGCGTGGGAGTGGCGGAAGGGGCTGCCGCTTGTCACCCCCACGTGCGCTGCTGCTCCCGGGGCAACGGAGCGAGCGGCGACAAATGGCGGCCACTCCCCATGCACCGCCGGTCACCCCGGGAGCAGCAGCACTGCACGGATGGGGTGCTCGCTCGGCCTTGCAGCACTGCTCCCAGGGCGACGGAGCGAGCGGTGGCGCGTGGGGGTGACAAGCGGCGGCCCCTCCCGCCACTCTCCACGTGCCGCCGCTCGCTCCGTCGCCCCGGGAGCAGCAGTGCTGCATAGACAGGGTGCCGGGCGGCGGGGCTCCCCTTGGGGAGTGGCGGCAGGGGCCACCGCTTGTCACCCCCTGGCACCCAGGGCGTACTGCCCCCACCGCACCCCCCTAGCGACGCTCCTACATATAGTTAAACACCAAAGGCCTGGTTTTGCCTGGTGCCTAAAGTAATGAAGGAACCAGGTGAGCCTCCCTGGGGCAAGCCACCAAGACCTGTTCTTGTGTTGCCACATTCTGGACCTTTCATAGAGCAGGCACACGAAAAAGAGCCACAGATGATGGTTGCTGGGTCTGGGTTGGTTCATATGAGGAGAGGCTGTCCCTGAAGCACTGTAATTCTGAGCCATTTAAGGCTTTATAGGTTAAAAAAGAAAACCAGGCTTCTGTCACGATGTGAGGCCATAGATAAAGGGGAAGAACACTTCTTAAGGATGGGCTCCTCTCAGTCCCATGAAGAGGTTCCCCTAAGCTGTTGCTTTTCTGTCTCCCACCTCCAGTTCCTCCTCCTGGTCTTCTCCTGCCTTCGGAAAGCAGCTTGGGACTATGGGCGCCTGGCCTTGCTTATGGACAATGACAGGTAAGAATGCAGCTTTCCTAAAAGGATGGAGAAGGTGAGGGCCTGAAAGAATAATAGGAGGGCAGTTTCCTGTTACCCAAAATAAGAGCCCCAGGAAATGTTGACTGGTGCTGCTGGGCTGGCAACAAGGGCAGCGGCCAGCAGCAGCCCAAAGGCGGGGTCCCAGTGGGCAAAGATGTCCTAGAATCTGCATGGCTGAGGGAGTGTAAGAATGACTGAAGGGGTCCCTCCGGTGCCTGCTGTACAACATGCATGGAACCCTGATCAAGTCAGCTTTTTTACCAAGGAAACAAAGTTTTCTAGTGCACATGAGCATGTGTTCACTGCTCTGACGGCAGAAACCTCAGAATCCAGCACAGCAGGAGGAATTTTGATAGTTCTGTCAGCGCAAACATTTCTGCTTGCCAGACAGAATGGTCTCCCCTTCCCTCTCTCCGCTCACTGTTTGTGGGGAGTGTGGTTCTGCCAACCCTCCAGGGTGGATTTGGGGGAGGTGTGGGGAGAGGAGAGGGGAGAAATCCCAGTTGCACTAGCAGAAACCCTTGTGCTGGCTCCTACTTGTGCACCGGGTTTGTTGAGTCCAGCCAATTGAGATAGATAGATAGATAGATAGATAGATAGATAGATAGATAGATAGATAGATAGATAGATAGATTAGTAATTTTGTTATCTGTATTTTCTTGTGTTAAGTACACTCCTTTGATTTTTTATGTTTGTTGAGCAGAATAAACAAAAGAATGTTCTAGCTACCTCCATTGTGTTTTAGAACTCTTGCCTATCTCCCTTTGATAATGTTGCTTGAAGCAATTTAGAACAGGCATAGGCAAACTCAGCCCTCCAGATGTTTTGGGACTACAACTCCCATCATCCCTGACCACTAGTCCTGTTAGCTGGGGATGATGGGAGTTGTAGTCCCAAAACATGGAGGGCCGACTTTGCCTATGCCTGGTTTAGAAGAACTGTGTGAATCCGAAGTAGTAGCAGTTGCTGTTTTTTATTATTATTTGATCTAATTATTCTTATGATTTCTCTCCTACCACCCCACCCCCCTTTTTTTTTTAATCAGCCGTTTTCCTCCAAGCACATGGAACTCCTATGAGTAATGATATGATGGTGACAATGGGACTGAAACATTGGGAAGATAGGAATTCTTGTGAAAGAAAGGAATCCCCACTTCTTTTAAAGGAGACCTTAATCCAGCCCCCACAAGGGGCAGACAACTTTCCCAAAATTACCTCACTTTCTCACCTGAATTTCTCACAGTGAAAGAGAACAATATTCTGTTTCCCTGTCTGTACTTGGGGCTCCCTATCCTTTTAAAAAATCCATTGGAGGGGATGGGGAACTTATTTTTCTTGTACAAATGACCTGAACCTATACAGGTGAAAGAGAATTCCAAGAAATGTGTTAACAAGTTTCAAATCAGATGAGTTTGCCCTTCCTTCATTGAGTTGGATTTGGACTTATTCCTACTCAGAGTAAACCCATTGACTTCAATGGGACTTAAATTTTATGTTTCAGTGAGCTTTGAGTAGGACTAAGCCTCACTCCAACCTGGTGGGTTGTTTTTTTTTAAAAAAGAACATTGAAATGGACCCACCCAATCTTCACCTTGCAGTGGCTTTCATTTCCTTCACAGGACATTCCCTGTAGGGATTATACTCAAATGGCATGGAATAGTTTCTGGTCACGCTCTTCTAGAAAGTTCTCCTGATCCTTACTCTCTGGGATGTTGGCTATCTGGTGATGGTGGGATTGTTTGGTTATGGTTTTGTTGCCAATCAGGAGGTGAAAAAAATTACTTCTGGTGTTTACAAGTGTGGGGCACGGGAAACAGTCAAAGTCAACATCTGACACTTTCAATTTTGTTTTTTACAATATCACACTAATGATGTGGTTCCTGATTTTAGTTGATTTCAAGTGCTATCCTTCATTCTAAAATGACACACTTCCATTGTACACAATGGGCATCCCTTATTTCAGTCACCATAGCTCTGAAATAACCGTTGTTGAAATTCTGATCCAGGATTCCTGTTCTAATGTCACATGAGATTATTTCTGCTGCATCTTCATCTAAAGGGTCTGTCACTTTCCACTGGTAGTCTGATTTGGCTCTGGGTGTCATTTATCCCTTCCCTTTTTTATAGTGCTCCTATCCTAGATAGTAATAGCAAAGAAGCTGAGGTAAGTTTATGTTCATATCAGATTCCCACCCCCAGCCCCTATTGTTCATGAACTTTGGATCTTCAACCGTAGTCCTGGCAAAGAGTGGTTGTTGATATGGATCCCAGCCTACTTCCAAAGGACACATTGGAAGTGGGTGGGAATAAAAATTCACAGTCTTAAAGAATCCCCACCATTTTGGTTTGCCAGGAAATCACTGAGCAGAGCTCAGTGCCATGCTGGTTATATGTGTTTTCACTTGTTTTTTCCTTAAAGTGCTAAGTAGGTTGAGCAGCAGGAGGAGCAGGAAACAAAGTCCTGCTATATCTTCCAAAAACTTCTGCCCTTGCCCACTTTCCTTTTCACAGGGACTTTTCTTTCCCCATTCCAATACTGCAAACATTGGCTCTGTGTTGGATTAGTGAGGTCTTATCTGTGATGATGTAACAGATTCAATGATGTAACAGATTCAATGATGTCACTTTCCTGGAGCAGAGGCAGGAACTGTGCAGCCACCCGTAACCACCATAACCTCTAATAGTGAAAAAGAAATAGAGGGAAATGGTTGGTCTCCCTGTGGTAGCAGAATCCTGGCTGAATTCAGGTGATGGAACATTGAAGGACATAGAACATCTGCTTTGCACCAAGAGGGTCTCTGATAGCCCTGAGCTTCTAGCTGCTCAAAAAGGTCCTGGTACATTGGTGTGATAAAAATTTTTCAAATACTGTCAAAAGGATCAAGTTGGTGGTCTTACAGCTTAAGAAGTCCATGGCGTTTCCAGAACCCCAAACTCGTACAAACACCATTTTACTGTTCCACCTACACAGACCTCTCCCTTGCCCCCACACTCTTTGAACTTAGGAGACTCTTTTGCTAGGAGCAAGCTGGGTTGGGGCAGTGAAACACATTCTAATAGTTTAATTGACTGATTCCATGCAGTCAAGTATGTGGCATATGTGGAGACGTACAGTCACAGTGCATTTCATTTAAGATGCTGCTGCTGTTGGCTGCCAGGGGGCCTTCTTCCCCTTCAGGTCAGTACACAACAATACTTGTGAAACTGAAACTGCTTCTTTCATTGGAGAAGAGGAGACACTTGATCCCTACTGGCTTTCTTGAGCTTTGGCATAATCATGGAGTGCTGTTGGTGCAGCTTAAAAATGCCAACCCCCTTTGTCTTTCTCACCCTTCCTCTTGGGGGCCTCTCCGCTTTCCTGGGTTGTGGGGTGAAAGAGCTAGACACCTAAAAGTTGGTCTGATCAGAATAATGTTTTTCTTTCTCCTCTTTCCTTTTCCTTCTTCCCAACCTCTCACCCATACTGGCCTCCTCTCTTCTCTTCTTCTTTGCTCCCTCTGTGCTTCTCCCAAACACATGCTTTTTCTTTCTGCCCCTCTTGCTGGATACATGAAGCCTCACATCACTCTTCTATGGGGAGCAAAGTGAAAAGGAGAAATCCCCATCAGAGACCAGCCCACTGGACGCCGACAACAAAGATGTGGTAAGCTGAAGTGGGGAAAGTAGGGTGGAGCTGCATTCTGCTGAAAGGAGCTTCTGTCACTGTATGTAAATTGGGTCAACGAGACATTCAAGAAAGGGTGGGGGGAGTAGAGATGACTAATGTTTTCAGAGTGAATAGTGCTTTTCTGGAAACCCGCCAATTACGCTATGATATTATTCATCATAAGGCAGACAAATAGGAGGTGATGCTTGGTAGCCTAATGATCTTCATGAATAGCTTTCACTATTTCTAATCCTGCCAAGTTCTGAAAAACTGTTCATCTGATTATATTGTTGTTATCTGGAACGTACGTTTCCGAGCACAATTCAAAGTGTTGGTGCTGACCTTTAAAGCCCTAAATGGCCTCAGCCCAGTATACCTGAAGGAGTGTCTCCACCCCCATCGTTCAGCCCAGACACTGAGGTCCAGCTCCAAGGGCCTTCTGGCAGTTCCCTCACTGTGAGAAGTGAGGTTACAGGGAACCAGGCAGAGGGCCTTCTCGGTAGTGGTGCCCGCCCTGTGGAATGCCCTCCCATCAGATGTCAAGGAAATAAATATCTGACTTTTAGAAGACATCTGAAGGCAGCCCTGTTTAGGGAAGTTTTAATGTTTGATGTTTTATTGTGTTTTTAATATTCTGTTGGGAGCCGCCCAGAGTGGCTGGGAAACCCAGCCAGATGGGCGGGGTAATATAATAATAATAATAATAATAATAATAATAATAATAATAATAATATTTATTTATTTATTGCCAAGCTGCATCAGACAAATGGTCCGTCTCTCCAAGACTAGTGCCTTTGACAGTGACTAGTGACTAGTACTGTACTGGATATTTCAGTGGAAATGCACAGGAAAAGCAAAGGGCACTTACTTGTGTGTTCTTTCTCCTAATGCTTATCTAGGATCATGCTCATTTACACTTATCTGCACCATATCATTCCAACACAGTTGCAAATGCAGACATAGCCCTAATTTTTTGAGATTGGTAGGAACATCAATAGACCAGCGGTTCTTGCCTAATTGATCTCAGCCAACTGGCTCATTTTGTTTCTCCAATTTCCATTCTAGGGATTCTGTTCCTGGCTCCTGTCAGTCTACCAGATGAAGTGAGTACATGCTACTTTTGGGTGATGACTATTACATGTCTTATTCCAGCTTTTTGTGTAATTAAATCCTCTTGGGTGAGAATCACAGATATGGTGACTTTTCGCCATGAACCATTCCTCTGGATGTTGGTTTGCCCCAGAAAAGCGAAGGTCTTAAAAGTATTAGTTTTCTGGGACATTTGGAAACAGGACTCGCCAGTTGACTTGACTCCCTCTTCTCCCTGGCTTAAAGCACAGGCCCATTTGTATTGGTACCGGTTGATTAATCGTATTATTGATCAGATAAAGTTATGAATAAGGCAGGAGGCAAACCACAGCTGAGGGTAATCCCTATTACAGTCCTGACATGGAAGAACCCTGCTTCATTTTGCCTCTCCCTGTCTTTCCATAGTTTCATATATCTTCATGCAATAACAACCTTACTCACTACACCAAGGGTGGAAAATGTTTTTCCCCCCTCTCTTGAGGGCTGCATTCCCTTGGGGTAATCTGATGGGAAACACAGCCCAAAGCAGGTGGAAGCTAGGGATGGAAGGATCTGCAAATTTCACTTCTCTCAGTTCCTCCTTTTTTCCAGTCTTCAGTTCTCCACACATTTCTGCAGCAATTTCTGATTTTAAAAGAAACAAACTTCTCATGAAAATTCACCAACATTTTCAGTGCTTTCTCCCAATAAACACATTTTTGCTCTGACTAATGCAAGTATTTTTCTAATATAATGCATCTTTGTACAATATTTCCACTAATATGTTCATTTTTACGTGCACTTTCCTGTAATGCATTTTTGTAATGCACTGTTTGGTTGGAGAACTACATCACAACATTCAGCTAAGTGCGAATTTGATAGATTCAGCTTCAAATGCAAACCCAAACAGATATCTTCCCCTATGATAGCTGAGGAACCTTGTTTTTCTCTCTCTACCACCTTCCCCAGTTTCTTCTCGCCACCCTCATGAAATTAGGTTGAGGACCACCAGAGGCCCACCTCTGTGCTACACTCATCAGCTCCACTCCTCATAGGGATGAGAGGAACCTCCATGGGTTCTCCCTGCCCACTTGCTCCACTGGCAGGAAGATGACACTAGAGTGGGGGCCATCCAAGGGGCTTAGATGACCCCCTTCCAATTCTCTTCCTCCCAGCTCCACAGCAGGACAGTACAGGGTCCCCTCCCCACTACCAAGAAGGAACTTAACACGATAAGTCCAACTTTTGCTTCTCTACCTTTGTGAGGACCCTGACCATGTCTGCAGAAACCTTGTGCCACCTGAACATTAAAAGCCTTAGTGCCTTTTAAAAGCTATGCTGGTTATTAAAATGGGAGCAATGGCGGTGGCAGGTTCAGTAAGCGATGCATTAAGCCTCCTTCATTTTCTGGCGCACCATAGTGAATCCATGTTCATAAAAGGGAAACAGCGGAAGAAAAATTCCAATTCCAGAGGTCTCCCTCAAGAACAAATAACACCGTTGCCGTTTTTCGTTAGCCATTTTACTCTGCTAGATGTGTGGACACGAATCCCTATCAAACATGGTCGTAAAGCCACTGCTTAGTCGTCCATTTTGCACTGGACCTGAGAATGTGACGATCTGATGTTTTCCTTCTCTCAGGAAAGGAAAGGAAAGGAAAGGAAATAGATGGGATTTTTTGGTTCTGTGCTGACATGCCTTCATCTCTCTTTCTCTCTTAAGGGATGAGGAAATCCAAAGCAAGTGTGGAATCGACGCCACCACCTACCTCTCCTTCCAGCGGCACGTCTTGGTGCTGCTTCTGATCATCTGCGTGCTCTCAGTGGCTGTGGTCCTCCCTGTCAACTTCTCTGGGGATCTCCTGGGTACATAGACTGCTCCAGCGCAGGGCACAGAAACTCCTCCAGTTGCTCTCCCACTATGTAATTAGTGGTGTGTGGCCACAGAGCAGCATTTGGACCCCAGGCCTGAGGGGTCCTTGTCGCCATCCTTGTACTAAGAGCCCCAAAATGCTGCTGTTTGCATAATGTTGAAAGCATGGCTGTGGAAATGAGGGGATTTCTTTAAAGGCATCTCTTGTGACAGTGCCCTCTGGTGTCTGTGACAGCTTCTCTCTCTCTCTCTCTCAGGAAAGCATCCAGCTAATTTTGGCCGAACCACAATTGCGAATGTCCCCAAAGAGTACGTGATTTCTTTTCCTCAGAGTTCTGTTGTTTTTGACATTATAACTTGACATTATAATTCCTGTGTGTGTGTATGCATGTGGTAAGGTGGTAGCTGTGGTTTAAACCACTGAGTCTCTTGGGCTTGCCGACTGTAAGGTCAGCAGTTCAAATCATACGACGGGTGGGCTCCTGTTGCTCTGTCTCAGCTCCTGCCAACCTAGCAGTTCGAAAGCATATCAGCGCAAGTAGATAAATAGGTACCTCTGTGACGGAAAGGTAAACAGTGTTTCCGTGCGGTCTGGCACTCGTCACAGTGTTCCATTGCTCCAGAAGCGGTTTAGTCATGCTGGTCACATGTTTGTCTGTGGACAAACGCTGGCTCCCTTGGCCTGAAAGTGGAGTTGAGTGCCACACCCCATAGTTGAATTTGACCGGACTTAACCATCCAGGGGTTCTTTACCTTTACCCTATGCATGTGTACCCATGTATGTACCTGCTCTGTGCAATTGGTATGAACAGTAAGTATTTAGGTGGAAGCCACAAACAGGAAATGTTTTTATCCTCCACAGCAAAGCAAATATGGGGGCAGGGGGAGAAGGAAATAATATCAAATCCTTCAGGGTTGGTCACTGGCTGCAAGAATTCTTTTGAACATTGCTACAACCTCATGGCAACAAATCCAGGGTTACTGTTTTTATGCACCGTGCAATTTTATACCTTCTCATCTACTGCTGGTCTTTGACCCGTTCCCCATATTTCCATCTCCAACATGCATGACTCTGTGATGATCTCAATGCGTAGAGTAACAAAGATCCAGGAACTAAGGTTCTACTTGGTTCCTTCTCTTTACAACTATTGGGAAGCTTTTTGTGTGTGTAAAGATGCAGGGGTAATTTGGGGTACTTCTGGGCTAGCCCTCTCTCCATGAAACTGTGATATTGTTATGTGAGGGTGGAACTTGTTGCCTAGATAGCTGGTGGAAATGACTTCCTCTGAATCCACATCCCATAATGGGGGATTCTAGGTGTTCCTCAGGAAACAGGTGCGGCTTCCTTATCTTCTGGCCAAGATCCCTTGTATTTCTTGTTTGGGAAGGGGAAAAGATGGCGCCGGCAGTAAGTCTTCTGTGAGCCTCAACAGAGTGAGTAGGAGCTTTTTACAAAATAATAACAATAATACAGAAAGACACTCAGAAAAGATCAAAGTCTAGCCTGATAAAGAATCCGGGAGCTACCAGGAGGTATTTTTAAACCTCCCCTTTCTCCTCTCCTGAGGCTTTTTACCAGCTTTTTATCTGCCCTTTGTAATCCCGTGGAAGCCATTCAAATTTCCCAAGGCCATCCAGTGCTATTTGAGGCTATCTGAGGCTAACTACAACCTTTGTTTGGGGGGAAAAATGTACAGTATTTCGTTTTGTCTCCTGTAGTGACCGTCTCCTGTGGCTGCACAGCATCTTTGCCCTCCTCTATTTCATCATCACCGTGCTCTGCATGGCTCATCACTCCATCCAACTTGAATACAAGGAGAATGAGAAGGTAAGAAATACAGTGGCCCCATCACGCCTTCCCCTTCTGCCCATTCAGAGAAACTCTGGACAATGAGGTGTTTTCAATGTCCTTTGCTAAGGGAGATCCTCGGATCCAAAGCTGGTTTCAAGAAGTTCACGCTGGTATGGTTGGAATGTTGGATTTTGCTCTGGAAGAAATCCCAAGCCAGCTGTAAACTAATTTACTTGGTGGCCTTTCGCAAATTGCTCAGAAGACCAATGAGGCAAGCGTCTTATGTAGGAAAGACTCATATATAAACAATCATTTTTTACATCTTTATTAATGTTATGAACTAGCTGCAGGTGGGAAAGTTAATTTAATTCAGAAGTTTTTAAAGAGAGAATGGATCCTAATATGTTTCAGTCAGGTAACCATCCACTGTTGGGGAATTTTGGTGTCTGTGTCCTTAATGAGAGCTATGGACCAAAAATGGGAACTCCCTCTTGGGTTCCTTTTATTTTAATTTTCATGCCACCCCATAACAAAATTATTTGGGTGGCCTACAATAAGTATAAAACAAATACAAAAGAAAGAAACCCATAAAATAAAGCAGCATAAATATGTGTTTAACAGCTTACCCACTTTGCATAGTGTCTTAATGCCTTGGCAAAATTTCAGCGTTAAGCTTTATCTGTACAGAATTCTGGATACCCTGCTTATTTGCAGGAGGGGGCTAGTCTGGTCCTGTTCCTCTTGGGTGTTTCCTTTTTTCAAGGACTCTCTCCCTTTCTTCTCCCTAAGGTGGCCCGGACCCTGATGGTTACCAGGATTCCCAAAGATATTATGGATCCCTCCCTTGTCATCAAACATTTCCAGTAAGTGCAACTATAAGGTGATAGCCATGCCTCTAAACACATCCCTCCCTCTTCCCTTTCCTTCTCCAGCTAGTAATAGCCACTCACTGAAGGTGGATGGGAGACTGCCTGGGTACCACTTGTACAACACCTTGGGTCCCAAGATGGGTGAAATGTGGGATATAAGTATACAAAAATAAAATAAATACATTCATAATGTAATGTCCCATTTTTAACCAATCACTGCTACAACAGCTTTCTAAAGACGTATCCTGTCTTTCATGGTACCATCCCAGTCTCTGTTCCCTTGGGACGCCAGGGATGGGATGGGCAGGATTGATCAAGCTCCATCACTTCCTTTTCACAGGTGAGCATGTTCCTTAAAGTTCTTGATTGTCTCTTCTCAACAGTGAGGCTTACCCAAGCTGCACAGTGACTGGTGTCCAGTTCTGTTCTGATGTTCGCACACTGATGAAGTTGGATTCAGAGAGGTGGGTGTGTTGTTTTTCTGCTGAGACCTGAATTTTTCTAAACTCCTTGGATTCTATTAAGCAGGTATCCTGATATCAATTTTACAGTGCAGTAGCGAGCACCTTTGGGCAAGATTGTTCTCACCCAGCCTTGAGAATTGCTTCATGCACTTTGCAAGATACAAGAGAGAAGTTTGTGTTTGATCCTTTTAACATGACGAAGACTTGCATCTTGGCAATTATTTGCTGTATTTTATTTATTATTTTACTTAGAGCACTTAGGCTCCCAGAGTGGCATACCTTTGATAAAAACAAGATGGTCTCTGCCACCAGGTTTACAATCGAAAAGGCACAGCACACGAGGGAAAAGGAACAGGGAAGAAAGGGGGGGGGGAAGCAAACTCACATGTCAGTTCTTAATGTTGAATAGTAGTTCTTACAATGACCAGCTGGAATGGAAACAGTTAAAGGGCAGACCCATTTCTGGTCTGTGTCACTTAAACATACCGTTTTTACCCATAATTCCACTCAGGCCTCACATTTAATCTGCAATTTTAAATAAATTCCTCTCAAGATACGTCTCTAAATACACTGCCTCAAATCACAACTTTTTACTCTGTGAATGAAAGGAGATTTGAGGTCATGACGGGGTTTCTTCTGTGAGTGCAGCTCTTCTTCCATGAATGAAGGCTCCCATTCACAGAGCCAAAGGATCCAAGCCACACACCTTGATACCTATTTAAACAAGTATTTTGTCTGCATATCTAAATAAATATGTTAATGCTAAGAGCTGCACCGCAACATTATTTTCTAGGAACATCCCAGCTGAGGTTCTGAGGATGTAATTCTGTAATGCAGGGGTGGGAAACCTCAGACCCAGAGACTGAATGCGGCCTTCCAGTCCTCTTTATCTGACCCTGAGAACCGCCCTCAGTCCACACTCCCTCAATGGCCTGACTGGAAAGTGTCCCTGAACTATTTCATGCCTCTTTTGCTTGTCTGGATGGAGCATAGGGAGGGACATGTATGGGTGTGAAGACACTAGAATGCTGTACAAAGGCAACGTTTACATCAATTTTTCTGCCCAATTTTGTCCCCACTCACCACTGGCATGTGGCCCTCAGAAGTCTGCTTGGAAGGGAATGCGGCCCTTGGAATAAAAAAGGTCCCCCACCCCTGCTGTACGGAATCCAAAAGCCTCAAACTTAAGCAAAGCAGCTGCAGTTGTGCATGCATGGAAATACACTTACCGTATTTTTCTGTGTATAACACGATATTTTATCCTTCGAAATAATAGGCAAAAATTGTGGGTCGTCTTATACACAGATAGCAGTGGGTGAGCAGGCAATTGGTGGCAGCAGCCAGCAGGAGATTGTCAGCAGCAATTGGCCGTGTGATTAGCCTGCTCAACAACTTTGGGCAATTTCCCCCTGAAAAATAGGGATTGTCTTATACATGGGGGCATGTTATACACGGGAAAATACAGTAATTCTGAACACAGTGATTCAGTGGGCATCCTCATTAACTTTCCGCTCTGCTTCCTTTTTGCTGGCAGGCGCAAGGCAATGAAGGGGAGGCTTTACTTCACCACCAAGGCTCAGAAGGAGGGAAAAATCATGATCAAGATACACCCCTGCTCACGCATCTTCTGTTGCCGTAGTTGCGGCTTTGAAGAGGTACAGAGTGAAATTCAGGGCCTACATGTGAAACTGACCGTGGACATTTATGATTGTCCATTACCCTGTTGCTTTGTTAGTCTGCTGGCTACCAAGCTAAGCTAGAGACAATTTCCATGTGAAGTTTGATTGAGTGATTGCTTTTATACAGTGTTTTTTAAAAAAATGTTTAGAGGTGCTCTCGTTTTGACTCAAGAAAATCTCCATTTTATAGAAAATAAATACAAAGAACATGCATTACCTCATATTACACAGCTGACAGTAAAACACCACACATCCACATTCCACACTGCTTCACACATTAAACGCTCGCTTCCGTCTGAGACCCAGGAAACACCGTGACAGAAAATGAGGCCGCCATTGGAGGTGGTAACAACGAAACTGATCAATCACCGTGCTAGAGAAGAAACTAAAGTTTTTTTAAAAAAATTAGTTTATTCTCCCGTTAGATTCACAAAATGTTTAGGGGTATGCGTCCCTGCCCCTGCCCCCCAGAAAAAAGCACTGCTTTTATATACCACCTTTCCACCAAGGCTCCCAAACATGGTTTGTGGTTTTAAAATATGAAAACAAATGCACGTTATAAAACACAGAGTAACTGACAGAGTCATCTCAGGCAGCACAGGTCTCTCCAAGAGCTGATGGCACAAGCTCCCTGGCTTGTGTTCCCTCGCTCCTGCCTTCCCTCAGGCTGCACAGGCCTTTCTTGAGCAGCCCCAGGGAAGGTGATGGGGAAAAGGCCTGCTCCAACAGTTCTCTCAGACCTCTTGATGGTTCGTTCTGTCAGGAGCTGATGGTTAGTGCTCCCTGGCCTGAGTCTCCTAGCTTCTGCCTTCCCTCGGGGCACACAGGTCTTTCTTAAGCAGCCTCAGGGAAATGTCACCCAGTGACAGGGGAGAACAACTTGGCAATGGGAGTGTGTGTTTTTTTCCTGAGCACTTGCCTGCCCCCTGGACTCTGTTCATGACGGAGCTGAAATTGGTCTGCTACACAACTGGCCTTTACCTGGTGAATTGGGACCCACAATTTTGTTAAGCCAAAGTCAAAGATGGGCTGCACCAGTGGCACTCTTTCCCCCATCCTGCATGCACATTTTGTAAATGTGTGAGGAAGAAGAGAAGAGTTTGGATTTGATATCCCGCTTTTCACTACCCGAAGGAGTCTCAAAGCGGCTAACATTCTCCTTTCCCTTCCTCCCCCACAACAAACACTCTGTGAGGTGAGTGGGGCTGAGAGACTTCAGAGAAGTGTGACTAGCCCAAGGTCACCCATCAGCTGCATGTGGAGGAGTGTAGACACGAACCCGGTTCCCCAGATTACGAGACTGCCTCTCTTAACCACTACACCACACTGGCTCTCAGAGGAGGCTTGTTTGTGTCTCTCTTCCTCTATGTTCAGAACATATGAGATAGAGAAAGGATTGTATAAAAACAGGCATACGAGGGAATATTTTTTTTATGACCCAGTGTTTCAGATTAGGACTAAAGGGGATTGTTTGAGCACCGAGAGAAAGCTCAGTGAAGACAAGAATTTATAAGAGAAATGGATGCACGAGGTTAAAAATGGGCCCAGCACTTCAGCTTGGAACAGAAGCGGGGATCATTAGAATATCCATAGACAGTGTGTCTGAGGGAGAGAGATATAGAGAAAGGCACATGAGGTAGTAAAAATTAAAAATGGGCCCAACATTTCAGGCTGGGACTAAAGGCAGGGCTTGGGCTGAAACTGTTACAAACTGCTTCACGGTTCTACATCATCTCTGAAGATGTGCTTCAGCTTGCACCATCTAGAGGCCTTGCTGAATACTGTCTGGCAGCTGGCAGCTGCTATTCCGACTGAGACCGTAGTCTCCTTGACATTGTTATTGCTGTTCTTTTTCAAGTAGTGTCTGCCTGAAAGGGCTGGAATGACGCAGTTAATCTCTCTCACTTGCATGCACACACCTTCCTGTGACAGCTGATTCACTCCAGTTGCAACTCCTGGGCTAGAATTTGGCAGCTGATGAATGTTTGCTTGGTACCAATTTTATTGTGGAGTCTGGCCTTGGACTTTTACTCCACCTCATTACAGCAAGTATAATCAGTTTACATTGGTGATGGAAAATGCCTAGATTAAACCAGTATATATCATTCTTGCTGTCTCACCAAAAAAAAAAAAAGTGCGGTGGTTGGAGTTTCCTGAAGCAGCCAGTGAAGGCCCCCTTTTGGAGAATGCGTGAAGACAGAAGATGATAGCTTCATTCTGCATTTACTCTCCTCATGGGCATTTCAAAGCAGAACCAATAACTGAGCATGCTTCCTTTTCTTCCTGCTAGGTAGATGCTGAGCAATACTATGGGGAGCTAGAAGAGAAATTGACAGATGAATTTAATGCGGAGCGGAGCCGGATTGCACTGAAACGCCTCGACATGGCTTTTGTCACGTTTCAGGATGAGAGGATGACAGCCACGTGAGTGTTCCCTGCTGCTACTACTACCAGTAATTTCTCTAGGAGTTTGTTCACACTGAATGTCTTAAATTGCACCGTATTTGAGGTCAGAAAGGATTATCTCCAAGGGGAACATTAGGAATATAGGAAACTGCCTTATACAGAGTCAAACATTGGCCCATCTGACTCAGTATTGACTGATTGGCTGCTGTTTTCGAAGCTTTGGGGCAGTGATCTCTCCCAACCCTATTGGAGATGCCAGGGATTGAACCTGGGACCTTCTGCATCATCATCATCATTTATTACTTGTACCCTGCCCATCTGGCTGGGCCTCCCCAGCTACTCTGGGCGGCTTCCAACAGGATATTAAAAACACAATAAAACATCAAACATTAAAAACTTCCCTAAACAGGGCTGCCTTCAGATGTCTTCTAAAAGTCAGATAGTTGTTTATTTCCTTGACATCTGGTGGGAGGGTGTTCCACAGGGTGGGCGCCACTACCAAGAAGCCACAGCCCTTTCCTCCAAAATGGAGCTACATTCTGTATGGGAGTGGTATTGGACCACCCTCCTCCCGCTGTTGCCTCTTCTCTCCCCCAGTATTCTGAAGGATTACAGCCGTGTCTGGTGTCGCAAGCATCCACAACAGTCTTCTGTTACCACAGTGGTGAAATCCCATTGCTGGGGGGTCAGCTATGCCCCCGCTCCCAATGACATCATCTGGTAAGTTCCCATGCTTCTGCCATCTTGGTTTTCAAGGGAGCATCAAGACAAGGAGCAAGTTCAACATGCTGAAATTTTAAGATTCCGTGTTATACTTTTGGGTGTTTCGAGAGTAGCAAATCCACCGCTTTAGAGCCTAGGCCAGCCTTCTCCAACCTAGTGCCCCCAATATGTTTTAGACAATGGCTGTCAGCCCCATCCAGCACAGCATCAGGTTACGGGAGGCTGGCCTGGGCAGTGACATCAGGCAGAAAAGAGAGAGAGAGATGTAAATGTTCCTTTGGGCACTGATGTCGAAATGCTGGGTGAGTCCAGAGAGTGATTGGTTATTCTGGTGCTTTTTTGTAGCCACTATAAAAAAAATCACTACATAAAAGTTCAGCATAATTGATACTAGGGAAAATATTTTATTTATTTATTTATTACATCCGTATACCACCCTTCATCTGAAGATCACAGGGCAGTTCACAACATAAAAATACAAAATGAGAATAGCCTAACTTCTGTAATCTATGCTCTGGTAAGCTATAGATGGATCCATTAGACTCCAAAGCCAGACCATCCTAATAGTTCCGCCACCTCTGCAGAGGGTAAAAGGTGCAAAAAGCCTAAATCTCAGCAGGAAGTGATCTGACCATGACAAGGGACTGATGTCAGTATCTCCCACTTTCGGATTGCCTTCTTCCTACCCATCTGAGAAAACAAGGTTCAGAGTGTGGCCTGCCACATGCGTTGGGCCGATGACATGTTGGGACAGCCCCATGGTCGTTATGGCAGCCATGGAGTCCTGAGCTACCCCACAGCCAGTGCCTCAGGGAGATTTGGCTGAGCACAACTATACCTTCAAAGCATATTTCCCCCCCTCAGAGAATTATGGGCACTGCAGTTCATTCCTCAGAGTTAAAATTCCAAGCAATCCTTCACAAACCACAATGACCAGAATTCTTTGAGAAACAATCTTCTTCTTCTTCTTCTTCTTCTTCTTCTTCTTCTTCTTCTTCTTCTTCTTCTTCTTCTTGTAGTAGTACCACCCTCTACCCATAGATCTCAGGGCAGTTCACAATGAAATGTGCTTTGAATGTGTGACATGTACGCAGTCATAGAGGAGAACCTTGGAATTCAGACACATTCATGTGGCAGAAGGCAGACCTTTTTTAATATATCTCCACAGGGAAAGTTATGTTACTCTGCATTGCAACAAAAACAACAGAGTTTTGTGGTGCCCAAAAGACTAACCACTTTATTGCAGCATTAGCTTTTACAGACCACATTCCAGTTCACCAGTTGCATGAAGAATAATCCTCAAGTGCACGTATATACATAGTTGATTGGGGAATTGTAAACAGTGACGTCAGTGTCTGTAATGTTTGCATTTTATTTCCCTCCGATCTCACTGCTTACTACCCTTCCATGGGTAGATATACCTGCAACTAGGGTTTACACCACACGCAACTGATGAACTGGACTCGAGCCCACAAAAGCGTATGCCGCAATTGATTTCTTACTGCACCTTAGAATCTTAGCTGTTTTTGCTTTCATGTATCATTGCTTGTGGAAGAACTGGGTAAAACAATAGCACCACCTGCTGACAGCAATTAATTCACTACACAAAGGTGATGTGGAAACTGCTCTCGAGGATGTTGACAGGATTTTTGCAGCTTCCGCAAGAACCAAAGGAAGCTGCCTTATACTGAGTCCATCTAGCTCAGTTTTGTCTATACTGACTGGGAGTTTCTCCTAACCTTACCCGGAGACGCCAGAGATTGAACCTTGGATCTTTTGCATGCAAAGCAGATGCTACACCACTTGAGTTATGGCCCTTGTCCGTGGCCACCTAGCAGACCTATCTGGTTTAAGTGAGTATTCATCTGTAGATGCTTCCAAACCTCTGCATAATCCGGCAAACACCATGCTTTTTTGTGGATGCGATGTGCCACTGTGATTGGTCATCCACAAAGCAAATAATCCACAAGCCAGTGCTACCTTTTTAAAACGATCACTAATTTCAGCAGCCAGCATGTTGCAAACAACTGCAAACACTTTACGCACAATCAGTATATTTCTAGTTAGATATTAAGATTTATGCAGAAGTCCTAAACCCCAAAAGTGAGGGCAAGAGTGTTATTATGAGATGGGAACTTCTTAACTCCGCCTTCACTTACCTGGTGCCGCCCTCCATGTGTTTCGGTCTGCAGTCGTGCTGGCTGGGGCTGATGGGAGTTGTAGTCTTAACACATCTGGAAGGCATCAGGTTGACTGCAGCTGCTGTAACCTCTTGGCCGGCTGCCTTCCCTGCATACCACATGCTCCTCATGCTTTCTTTCTTGTAGGGAGAACTTATCCGTCAGCGGTGCTTCATGGTGGGTGCGATTTGTCTTGCTCAACATCTGCCTCTTCATCCTGCTCTTCTTCCTCACCACGCCTGCCATCATTGTCAACACCATGGACATGTTCAACGTCACGCGGCCTGTGGAGAGCCTCAAGGTGCACATTGCCATCCCCTGTGGGGTTCTGCCTTCAGAGCCCAGCTATGGAGAGGGTAACATTCCCACTCCCTGCTTTTCAGGGCTTGCCCATTCCATGCCCATCCACCCCCAAAAGAGAAGCATATATATACCTGTGAAAGCGTTGGACAGGGAATAAAATCTCTGCCTAATGTCCTGATAGTCGAGCCTTTAGCACTGCTGTGCCCAGGGGAGCCAGACTGCTGTGTGCTCTGTGCTATGGTACTTGCCATCTTCATCTTTGATCTTCAGATGCATCCCGATACTGAATAGGTTGTTGCACTGAAGGAAGAATGACACAGGTGATCCTCTGGTTTAGAGAAGGAGCTGTGGCAGAAATCTCCCAGCACAGATCAGCCATTCACCCTTTTTTGCCTTTGATGTGGTGTTGTTGTCTTTTCCAAGCCGCACGTACAGTCAGTGTCCAAATTAGCAGCAATGAGAGGGAACCTAGCCTATGCACTATCAAGGAGAAGTTGCATGCTTTTAATCCTGTTCCCAGGGTGCGGCAGGGAGAGAAGCTGCTGGATTCTCAGTAAAAGTATTAAGCTTATTCCTCCTGTCTATCTCGTTTCCCAGAATCCTATTGTCACCCAGTTCTTCCCCACGCTGTTGCTCTGGGCCTTCTCAGTGTTCCTTCCTTTCATCGTGTACTACTCTGCTTTCTTCGAATCGCACTGGACGAGGTAACTCATATCCTTACACCCGCAAATTTTAAAGTGGTTTTATGCTGGAAACAAACCCCATTGTTGGGGTTAGATTTTGTTGCATTATGCATTTTCAGAGTTTCTCTGGGGATCTACCTGGCCGTGACAGTAGCAGTCAGTAAAATTCATTGCTGAACCTGGGAATCCTTTTATCTGGTTGTTTTAATAGCATGGTTTCCAAAGTTAAAAGAAAAAACCTGGTAAACCCTAAAAGAACCCTGTGCTTTATTTTATTTATTCATATTGGAGTAAAAGGGTTTGTAACTCATTGTTGTTATTTATTACATTGTTATACTGCCTTTATCTCAAGGTGGTGTGCATGTTTCTCCTCCTCCTCCTCCCTATTTCATCCTCACAACAGCCCTGTGAGGTAGGTTTAGCTGAGAGGCGGTGACTGGCCCCAGGTCATTCAGTGAGCTTCATGGCTGAGTGGGGATTCGAACCCTGGCCTCCCAGGTCCTATTCCAACACTATAACCATTATGGCACACACAATGTACCTGCATGCTGCATTATGTAAATAAGATTTTATTAAGGCTTTTCATAATACAATAC